>CM056830.1:27560805-27790805 GCA_029853015.1 Chelidonichthys spinosus
TGTCCCTACCCTACGCTGTACCTACCACGCCTGTCCCTACCACCTGTTCCCTACCTCACGTCTGTCTCCACACCTGTCCCTACCTCACGTATGTTCCTACCTCATGTCTGTTCCTACCTCACATCGTGTTCCTACCCCAGTCTGTTCCTACCTCACGCCCGTTCCCACCTCACGTCTGTTCACACCTGTTCCTACCTCATGTCTGTTCCTACCTCATGTCTGTCCCTACCTCACGCCTGTCCCTACCTCACGCCTGTCCCTACCCCACGCCTGTCCCTACCCCACGCCTGTCCCTACCCCACGCCTGTCCCTACCTCACGCCTGTCCCTACCTCACGCCTGTCCCTACCCCACGCCTGTCCCTACCTCACGCCTGTCCCTACCTCACGCCTGTCCCTACCTCACGCCTGTCTCTACCCCACGCCTGTCCCTACCCCACGCCTGTCCCTACCTCACGCCTGTTCCTACCTCACGCCTGTTCCTACCTCATGTCTGTTCCTACCCCACGCCTGTTCCTACCTCATGTCTGTTCCTACCCCACGCCTGTTCCTACCTCATGTCTGTCCCTACCTCACGCCTGTTCCTACCTCACGCCTGTTCCTACCTCATGTCTGTTCCTACCCCACGCCTGTTCCTACCTCATGTCTGTTCCTACCTCACGCCTGTTCCTACCTCATGTCTGTTCCTACCTCACGTTTAAGAACCTAAATGTCCGTCTGAGGGTAAGTTATTGATCTTGTATTGGAGCTGCAGTCAAGATGTGGTACTCCAGTTTCTTCATCACATTAGTTCGATGAAGTTTGAAACTGCTGTGACTTTTCTTTCACCTTTGGAGACTGTTGATGTTTTATTGCCGTCTGGAGGTAAATAATCTGTTTCTGTGTTATTAGATGATGTGGAGGTCAAAGGCCAGTGCCGCTCTCAGCCCTCAGGACACTTTAATTGATAAAACACACCATGTATCATCAGCTGATGATGCTATAATGAGTGTGTGTGTGTGTGTGTGTGTACCTGATGAACACACTGATCCAACACACTCTGAGATATTGAGAAGTAAAGTTTTACTGCAGCATAAACACGCTGACCGTAAATCCAGCTTCATATTCTCTGATTAGCTTTATGAGTGCTGGGAAAGCAATCACATTAGGACAAATTTAATCGACTTTGATTTTGTTAATAGGGTCAGAGTATTGATTATTTTCACCCCTCACCTGTTTTTCTTTTTGCTCCAGTCATAAACATTCACATTCATAAATGTCAGGCTTTTTTTAAAAAGTCTCTTTATCTCGTTTTCTCCTCAGACTGCACAAAACATTTTATTTATTTATCCATTTATTTATTAAACCTTTTTGTTTACGAGGGCTCACTACACATATTATGATATTAATGATTCATGGAATCATTTTCTTTCATTTTCTTTTTGATATAATTATCGACTAATATGATGTCTCTTATTATTTCTAAATAAATTACAGAAATAATATACTTATAACTTACAGAAATTACAAAGCCTGAACTCACAAAAGCAAACACACAAACACACACTATTCCTAAAAGTCTTTATTAAATGTATTTCTGTTTGACATGTTTTAATCAAAAGAAAAGTTTTTCAACATTTGGCCATAATAATAATAATAATAATAATGCATTTTATTTAGAAGCGCCTTTCAGGTCACTCAAGGACACTTTACAATTTAAAACAAGAGCAAACAAATAACAAAACCATTAAAAGTGCAAGTAGAAACATCATGAAAACTACAATGAGAATGCTGTCCTGAAAAGGTGGGTTTAGAGAGAGGATGTGAACTGAGGGAGGGAGTCATGTCCGATGGGAGTTCCAGAGTTTGGGAGCAGAGCGGCTGAAAGCTCTGCTCCCCATGGTGGTGAGCTGGGCAGAGGGGACAGTGAGGTGGATGGAAGAGGAGGATCTGAGGGAGCGGGTGGAGGTGGCAGTGTGAAGGAGGTCAGACAGGTAGGGAGGATACGGAAGATAATTGGAAGCCAGTGGAGTGGCCATGAAAGCATCAAATAAAACGATGATGAAGTTTAAAACCGCTGCTGTTCTTCTTTCTCTCCTCCTCCTCCTCACTCTCCTCCTCTCCCTCCTCCTCTCCTTCCTCTTCCCCCTCCTCTCCCTCCTCCTTTTCTCCCTCCTCTCTTCCTCCTCTCCCTCCTCCTCCTATTCTCCCTCCTCCTATTCTCCCTCTTCCCTCCTCTCCCTCCTCCTCCTCCTCCTCCTGCTATTCTCCCTCTTCCCTCCTCTCTCCCTCCTCTCCCTCCTCCTATTTTCCCTCTTCCCTCCTCTCCCTCCTCCTCCTCCACCTCCTGCTCTCTCTCCCTCCTCCTTTTCTCCCTCCTCTCTTCCTCCTCTCCCTCCTCCTTCTCCTCCTCCTATTCTCCCTCCTCCTCTCCCGTCTCCTCCTCCTATTCTCCCTCCTCTCCCTCCTCCTCCTCCTCCTCCTATTCTCCTTCTTCCCCTCCTCCTCCACCTCCTGTTCTCTCTCCCTCCTCCTGCTATTCTCCCTCTTCCCTCCTCTCTCCCTCCTCTCCCTCCTCCTATTTTCCCTCTTCCCTCCTCTCCCTCCTCCTCCTCCTCCTCCTCCTCCACCTCCTGCTCTCTCTCCCTCCTCCTCCTATTCTCCCTCTTCTCTCCCCTCTCCCTCTCTTCCACCTGCTGTTCTCTCTCCTCCTCCTCTCTCTCCTTCTCCTCTCCCTCCTCCTCTCCTTCCTCTTCCCCCTCCTCTCTCTCCTCCTTTTCTCCCTCCTCTCTTCCTCCTCTCCCTCCTCCTCCTTCTCCTCCTCCTATTCTCCCTCCTCCTCTCCCGTCTTCTCCTCCTCCTATTCTCCCTCTTCCCTCCTCCTCCTCCTCCTCCTCCTATTCTCCTTCTTCCCTCCTCCTCCACCTCCTGTTCTCTCTCCCTCCTCCTGCTATTCTCCCTCTTCCCTCCTCTCTCCCTCCTCCTCCACCTCCTGTTCTCTCTCCCTCCTCCTGCTATTCTCCCTCTTCCCTCCTCTCCCTCCTCCTGCTATTTTCCCTCTTCCCTCCTCTCCCTCCTCCTCCACCTCCTGCTCTCTCCTCCCTCCTCCTCCTATTCTCCCTCTTCTCTCCCCTCCCTCCTCCTCCACCTCCTGTTCTCTCTCCTCCTCCTATTCTCCCTCTTCCCTCTCCTCTCCCTCCTCCACCTCCTGTTCTCTCTCCCTCCTCCTCCTCCACCTCCTGTTCTCTCTCGCTCCTCCTCCTATTCTCCCTCTTCTCTCCTCTCTCCCTCCGCCTCCACCTCCTGTTCTCTCTCCTCCTCCTCTCCCTCCTCCTATTCTCCCTCTCCTCTCCCTCCTCTCCCTCCTCCTCCTACTCCTACTCCTGTTCTCTCTCCCTCCTCCTCCTATTTTCCCTCTTCCCTCCTCTCCCTCCTCCTCCTCCTCCTACTCCTGTTCTCTCTCCCTCCTCCTATTTTCCCTCTTCCCTCCTCTCTCCCTCCTCCTCCACCTCCTGTTCTCTCTCCTCCTCCTCTCCCTCCTCTTTTTCTCCCTCCTCCTCCTCCTATTCTCCCTCTTCCCTCTCCTCTCCCTCCTCCTTTTCTCCCTCATCTCTTCTCCCTCTCCCTCCTCCTCCTATTCTCCCTCTTCCCTCCTCTCTCCCTCCTCCTCCTCCTCCTCCTCCTCCTCCACCTCCTGTTCTCTCTCCTCCTCCTCTCTCCCCCCCCTCCTGCAGAGATCTTCTCGGAGGCCAGACCCCTGCTGGAGCCCCACATCCTGAACTGGGGCTTCCAGTCCAGCAGAGAGGACTACCTGAGAGTGTTGTGTGAGGCCGACGTGGTCGTCTCCACCGCCACACACGAGTTCTTCGGGGTCGCCATGTGAGTTGATGACATCACTGTTATTGTGACGAGGTGCTTCTATTCAGAATAATGGTGATAGGAGTATGAAGCGTGATGAAGTCATGTGACATGTGAAGCGTGGACACTGCAGCGCTGCATCACATGAAAGATGTCCGACCACTCGGAGGGCTGAAGGCGGCGACAGGTCGAAGGAGTTTCAGAGTCGGCACTCTCATCAAGAGTCTTTAAAGAGGAGCCGGTAGAAACCTGCAGGTGTGGACTCACGAGGACCAGCAGCCTGTGAACCAGACTTCAGTCAGACTTCAGTCAGACTTCAGTCAGACTTCAGTCACCTGAACTCTGCAGCCGTCCACAGGCAGATCCACCACAGCCAATCCCACGCTCCGCTCTCCACAGCCAATCAAACGGCACTGTGAGGAGTCAGCCTGCAGTCCTGATGGTCTGATCTGCACCTGATTCATGTTTGGAGCTCACACATACTTATTTATCTATAGGAGGCTTCACTCTCACAGCAGGAGTCAAATAAGAATAAATACAAGTAGATTACAATAATAAAGAACATTAGAAAGGAATAAAATAATAAAGAGCATTAGAAAGGAATAAAATAATACAGACCATTAGAAAGGAAAGCAGATTAAAATAATAAAAAATATTAGAAAGGAATAAAATAATAAAGAGCATTAGAAAGGAAAGCAGATTAAAATAATAAAGAACATTAGAAAGGAATAAAATAATAAAGAGCATTAGAAAGGAATAAAATAATAAAGACCATTAGAAAGGAATAAAATAATAAAGAACATTAGAAAGGAATAAAATAATAAAGGACATTAGAAAGGAATAAAATAATAAAGATTAGAAAGGAAAGCAGATTAAAATAATAAAAAACATTAGAAAGGAATAAAATAATAAAGAACATTAGAAAGGAATAAAATAATAAAAACCATTAGAAAGGAATAAAATAATAAAGATTAGAAAGGAAAGCAGATTAAAATAATAAAAAACATTAGAAAGGAATAAAATAATAAAGAACATTAGAAAGGAATAAAATAATAAAGAACATTAGAAAGGAAAGCAGATTAAAATAATAAAGAATATTAGAAAAGAATAAAATAATAAAAACCATTAGAAAGGAATAAAATAATAAAGAACATTAGAAAGGAAAGCAGATTAAAATAATAAAAAACATTAGAAAGGAATAAAATAATAAAGAGCATTAGAAAGGAATAAAATAATAAAGACCATTAGAAAGGAAAGCAGATTAAAATAATAAAAAACATTAGAAAGGAATAAAATAATAAAGAGCATTAGAAAGGAATAAAATAATAAAGAACATTAGAAAGGAAAGCAGATTAAAATAATAAAGAATATTAGAAAAGAATAAAATAATAAAGGACATTAGAAAGGAATAAAATAATAAAGAACATTAGAAAGGAAAGCAGATTAAAATAATAAAGAATATTAGAAAAGAATAAAATAATAAAGGACATTAGACAGGAAACCAGATTACAATAATAAAGAATATTAGAAAAGAATAAAATAATAAAGGACATTAGACAGGAAACCAGATTAAAATGAGAATAAAGGGAATTGCCGGTTGCCCCCACCTGTATGTTGAAAAAGAGTTAGCATATTAGCACTCTGAGGCCAGGATGTTAGCATTACAGTTAGCATGATCAGGAGTCACGTAGCATACACGTTAGCATGCTAATGAATGAGCTTCTCCTGCGTTAGCGGCTTGAAGTGGCGTCGACAGTTAGCTAGCGTGTCGGATGTAAATGAGTGATTATGCTAACGAGGCAGACGCCCGCTGTGAAGTCATGAGCTAATTATGGCTGCCAGAAGAGGAAGTGGCGTCCCTCAGGGGGAAGTGATGTTTGTGTTTGTCTTTGATCCAAAACCAGGTGGGACCCACGGCCCCCCCACAGCGCTCTGCTGATAACCAGGAGGACGGGGACCCTGGGCCCCCCCTCCATAGAACCAGGAGGGATGAGGACCCTGGGCCCCCCTCCACAGAATACTACAATTACTACTAATACTACAACTAATACTACACACACATGGCTTGATGTTGTTTTGAAGGGACGGCGCTCCTTCTCTGATCTGTGAAGCTGATCTGTGCGAGCAGGCAGCGCAGCGGCTTTTAGAATGAGACACACAGCCACAATTTTATTATAAATATACCGGTCCGGTTCCGCTCACACCACGAGTCTGTATTTTGATAAGCTGTTGCACTCCTCAGTGTCAACTTTCTGGGTTTTCAAAGTAGAAAATTACATTGTGGTGGTTCAACGAGATGGAACGGTCATCAGAACGACATCAAGTGCATAAAGTACACGAAGAATGACGTAGCGGGGTGCGCGGGCGGTGAGGATTGTTGTGGCCGCGCGCCTTGCGGAGCAAGTCGACACTGTGCTGCGCCCCGGAGATGAGAGAGGCCACTATACGGCCATCTTTTTTTAAATGTTTTTTCTACTTAAAGGGCCACTAAATATTCCTTCGCGGGCCGGATTCCTGTGAAAAGTGGGGGGGGCCACCGGTGCTTCCAGGGCGCCTGCCTAGGCCCCCCTCCACAGAACCAGGAGGACGGGGACCCTGGGCCCCCCTCCACAGAACCAGTAGGGATGAGGACCATCAGTATTAACTCTAGCAACATGCTTAATAATGTTCAACATCGTTACAAAAATGTTTTGAAGTATTTTACAGTTCAACAAAATAAAAGCAGCAGCAGTCCTTGAAGGGTCTTGTGTGTTGGATGGGAGTAGAACCAACAGAACAGAACGTGGTTCCGTCGAGGTGTCATCAGAGTTCCAGCCTCGTTATCTCTGATTGAGATGATCAGTGTGACGCCTGTCAGTGCCCTGCAGTGCTCATACACTCATTCATTCCACTGAAACATCTCATAATTATATCTCACATGAAAAGCCTGATTACATTTTACTCAAATTAGAGAAGTGAACTGAACTGACCTCAATAATCCGGACCAGAGAGATCCAGGAACTGCCCCTTCAGACCACAACGGATCAGAGCTTGTTTTACCAATCACATTCTTTGTTTGTACAACATATTTATATAGGGGTTGGGTCAGCAGGCCGGAGTCCGGTTCAAGTTGACCCACTTAGTGAGTCGCGTTAGCACGAGTAAGACTGGAGGGACCTCCGCCCCGACACTGAATGAATACATTCTCATGTGTTTGTACTGTAAATGTGATGTTTTACAGGTTGGAAGCGGTTCACTGTGGCTGCTTCCCTCTGTGTCCCAAGGCTTTAGTGTACCCCGAGATATTCCCAGGTAAGGAAGACCTGACCCCGGGTCAGTGGCCTGGACCCCAGGTCAGTGAGGTGCACCCTGGGTCTGGGTCAGTGGCCCTGTGTGACGTGCTTCTCTTCTTCTCTGCTCTCCTGCAGCAGAGTACCTGTACTCAACACCTGGGCAGCTCTGTAAGCGGCTGCAGGAACTCTGCAGGAGACCCGATGTCACCCGTAGACACGTTGTCAAGGTAACCAACTCAAATAACACTGGGTACTTTATTTCCCATAATGCATCAGGATAGCGCCTTTCAGTCCAGATAGCACAGTTCGCAGGATGCACTGACCAAGGCTCGCCGCTGGGAACGTCCGTTAGCACTAGAAGCTAGCGGGGAGCTAACTGGAATTTAAGCCTGTTAGTTACTAAGTTTGTGTGATCTCCTCCTGCAGGTCGACACCTCCTCCTTCTCCTGGGTGTCTCTGAAGGAGCGCTTCCAGACTCTGTTGGCAGCCGGTGGTCCCTGAATGCACCGTGGCACTCAGGCCCGGGCTCTGACTTCGTAAGCGCTGCCAGTCCTCACCACGGCCGCAGAAAGCTGCACTGACTTCCAGCCCAAGCGTCTCCGCCACCTCTGAGCCTGAATCAAAGGCAGTCTGGCTGGAGACGCCGAGTCTGGACCCGTAAACGTCCCGCTCGGCGAGGACCACGCTTTTATGTGTGTGGTTTTGGCGAGGGGGGGCGTGTAAAAGCTTTCATTTTTTCATATATATATACAGTATATATATATATATATATATATATATATACACACACACACACACACACACACACACACACATATATATATAAGACTAGAATAATGAATAGAAGCAGAAAGTCTAACAGTAAAATTATTCAATTAAATAAAATGTAGTTCAGATAAGAGAGAAACTTTTGAGACGAAAAATTAAAAAGATTGTAAATGATTTAAAGAACAAATAAATTGCTGATTGTCACTTCTAATCCTGGTTCAGTTTTTGTCTTCACTTTTGAGCAGCTGTCCTCGGGTCAGTGATTCAGCTGCTGCAACGCCGCACTCACTAACCTCCGAGTGTTTCTCTGACCTCAGGCCAGTGGATGAACTGCTTTAATCCTCCGATCTGGATCTGATCCAGAGAGACGGCAGCATCGCCACCGAGCATGCTGCAGGGGACCTGGGTCCTCCTGGTTCCTCCTGCTGCAGAGGGTCCTGGTTCCTCCTGCTGCAGAGGGTCCTGGTTCCTCCTGCTGCAGTGGGTCCTGCTTCATCCAGGTGCAGTGGGTCCTGCTTCATCCAGGTGCAGTGGGTCCTGCTTCCTCCTGCTGCAGTGGGTCCTGGTTCCTCTAGGTGCAGTGGGTCCTGGTTCCTCCTGCTGCAGAGGGTCCTCCTTCCTCCTGGTTCAGAAGGTCCTAGTTCATCCTGGTCCAGAGTCGAGGGTCGTGATGAGCTGCTGATTGATCGGCTGAGATTTAACGGTTCCTTTTTGATTCTCGATGTGATCCTGAATCCAGACCCTGATGGGTTGATGGTTCTGGTTTATGTTGTAGATTTAAATGTTCCAAACCACTACAACGTCGGGGTCCATGTTTAACTCCACGAAGGGGGTATGCCCAGACCGGGATCAGACCAGAACCTACTAGCTGTGAGGTGACAAGTTAACCACTGTACCAAGTGGTACGTGCCGGCAGGTATCTCACACACAGTCACACACACACACACACACACACACACACACACACACACACACACAGTCTCACACACACACACACACACACACACAGTCTCACACACATACACACACAGTCACATATACACACACAGTCACGCACACTCACACACACACATTAATGGGCCAATAAAGCACTCTAATGTGTTTTATGAACTCTGCAGTAAAACTTTAATAGTCTTGTGTTGTTCACAAGGTTTATGATGTCATCAGGTCGTGACCTCGTCTCCAGGCTCACTGCTGATCTGTGTGGTCACTAAAAGCTAACAGGATTGATGCTAAGCTAAATTTGAAGCCAACTGAGCAAGCTGAATTTTCAAGCTGACTCTGTTTTCAGAGTTTATTTTCAGGCCAAAATAGAAAAAAGGAACAAATAACGAGAATTTACCGATTTAAACTCCAAACTAACTCAATAAACAACGAAGGAAAGTAAAGCCATCGGTTGTGAATCGGACTTCTGTTGTGTCTAAACTACGAGCTTGTCCAACATCCAACGTAAACGTGACGATGCGGGGGTTCACGTCCTCCTGTGTGACTTTCAGACGGGTTTCGGAGACGAGGAATCTTTCCTCCTGGGTTATCAACAGAGAACAGCGACCTTCATTTGACGCTTGAGGGTCCAGCTGCTTCCTGTCGGCACTCTGTGTGTGTGATGCCGAGGACCAATCAGAGGTGAGGATGTGTGTTCGTGATCATTAACATCTGATCAGACCTGTCGGCCAATCACGTATAAAAATCAAAATCAAACATGTTGTTTGAACTGGTAGCTTAGCCCGGCTAATGTTAGCTTTGTTCCATGTTTGAACTGGTAGCTTAGCCCGGCTAATGTTAGCTTTGTTCCATGTTTGAACTGGTAGCTTAGCCCAGCTAATGTTAACTTTGTTCCATGTTTGAACTGGTAGCTTAGCCCTGCTAATGTTAGCTTTGTTCCATGTTTAAACTGGTAGCTTAGCCCAGCTAATGTTAGCTTTGTTCCATGTTTAAACTGGTAGATTAGCCCTGCTAATGTTAGCTTTGTTCCATGTTTAAACTGGTAGATTAGCCCTGCTAATGTTAGCTTTGTTCCATGTTTAAACTGGTAGATTAGCCCTGCTAATGTTAGCTTTGTTCCATGTTTAAACTGGTAGATTAGCCCTGCTAATGTTAGCTTTGTTCCATGTTTGAACTGGTAGCTTAGCCCAGCTAATGTTAGCTTTGTTCCATGTTTGAACTGGTAGCTTAGCCCAGCTAATGTTAGCTTTGTTCCATGTTTAAACTGGTAGATTAGCCCTGCTAATGTTAGCTTTGTTCCATGTTTAAACTGGTAGCTTAGCCCAGCTAATGTTGGCTTTGGTCCATGTTTAAACTGGTAGATTAGCCCGGCTAATGTTAGCTGTGTTTCTGGTAATGAATGTTTGTATGAGCTCCGTTGGAAGCCTGTAGAAAGACTCTGACAGGGCCTGATAGGAGGGGCCCCTGTGGGGCCCTCGGCGGTGGCGTCTTGTCACACCTGCCCCCAACCTGTGATAACTGAACACTGAGGAGGAAACGTGGCTGTGTTTAACGTGTTTAGTAAATGTGTTTGATGTGGAAATGTAATTTAGCCGTTCTGTAGCGCAGCAGCAGAAATAACGGAGCATTAACCAGTGGCATCAAAGCAGCTGCCAGCCTGTTGGCTACTGTCTTGGGATTCACTCAGAAACGCAGCACTTGAAAGAGCCATTTGTAAATGAAGGCCAGCCAGGGTTTCCGTGCAGCTTCAGAAGCCGACGCCCCTCCCCGGAGACGCCGCAGCATTAAAGGTGGCGTAATTAGCTGCCGCGCTGCCATCTCCACATTAGCTTGTTACCGCTGCCATATGTTGGCGCTGCTCGCCAGTGTGTTCAAGGCACCGAGCAGAAAGAGGGAGAAAGCGGGGCTGGCCTCTGGTGAGTAATATATATAGTATTACATGAAACTGCTGCTCCGTGGTTTGGCTGCTGGACTCATGTAGCAACGTTAGCATGTCTACGAGTTAATTCACTATTTCACAAGAGAAATGAAACATGAATTTAGAACAGTGACAACAACAATGTAGTAAGTAATGAAGGAGAAATGTAATTTCTGTTACTAGTAACACGAGACCTCATCTTCCTCCTCCTCTTCTTCCCCCCCTCCTCTTCTTCTCCATCCTCCTCCCTCCTCCTCTTCTTCCTCCTCCTTCTCCCTCCTCCTCTTCTCCATCCTCCTCCCCCTCCTCTTCTTCCTCCTTCTTCTCCCTCCTCCTCTTCTTCCTCCTCCTTCTCCCTCCTCCTCTTCTTCTCCATCCTCCTCCCTCCTCCTCTTCTTCCTCCTCCTTCTCCCTCCTCCTCCTCCTCTGGTGAAACCTTGGAACCACAGAAGCCTGTTTAAGTGTGTCAGGTTCCCACCGTTCCCATCATTCCAGTGTTCTCATCGTTCCAGTGTTCCCAACGTTCCCATCGTTCCAGTGTTCCCACCGTTCCCATCATTCCAGTGTTCTCATCGTTCCAGTGTTCCCAACGTTCCCATCGTTCCAGTGTTCCCAACGTTCCCATCGTTCCAGTGTTCTCATCGTTCCAGTGTTCTCATCGTTCCAGTGTTCCCAACGTTCCCATCGTTCCAGTGTTCCCAACGTTCCCATCGTTCCAGTGTTCTCATCGTTCCAGTGTTCCCATCGTTCCAGTGTTCCCAACGTTCCCATCATTCCAGTGTTCCTTGCGTTCCAGTGTTGTCATCGTTCCAGTGTTCCCAACGTTCCCATCGTTCCAGTGTTCCCATCATTTCAGTGTTCCCAACGTTCCAGTGTTCCCATCATTCCAGTGTTCCCAACGTTCCCATCATTCCAGTGTTCCTTGCCTTCCAGTGTTCTCATCGTTCCAGTGTTCCCAACTTTCCCATCGTTCCAGTGTTCCCATGTTCCATCGTTCCAGTGTTCCCATCGTTCCAGTGTTCCCAGTGTTCCCATCGTTCCAGTGTTCTCATCGTTCCAGTGTTCCCAGTGTTCCATCGTTCCAGTGTTCCCATCGTTCCAGTGTTCCCAGTGTTCCCATCGTTCCAGTGTTCCCAACGTTCCAGTGTTCCCAACGTTCCCATCATTCCAGTGTTATCATCGTTCCAGTGTTCCCATCGTTCCAGTGTTCCCAACGTTCCCATCGTTCCAGTGTTCTCATCGTTCCAGTGTTATCATCGTTCCAGTGTTCCCATCGTTCCAGTGTTCCCAACGTTCCCATCGTTCCAGTGTTATCATCGTCCCAGTGTTCCCATTGTCCCCATCGTTCCAATGTTCCCAACGTTCCCATCATTCCAATGTTCTCATCGTTCCAGTGTTCCCATCGTTCCAGTGTTCCCATCATTCCAGTGTTCCCAGCGTTCCCAGTCTGCTGACTCCATCAGATTGAGGAATAATAACAGTAAAATGGTTTTGCTATAATTACCCTCTTATCTCAGCATGAGAGACGCCGAGCAGAAAAGAGTGACAGAAGAATATGAGAGGGCTTTGATCCTGATCCTGAACGGTGACTGTGGTCCTCATAAGAACTGTTCACATCCTGGTCTTTGGAGTGTACGAAGATCATGTTTCTGCAGTCAGTCCTGTGAGTCTGGATCAGCTGGGACCGATGATTCCACATTACTATGGAACTGAATGAACCCTGAACCAGATTCAGGGTCTGTAACTGAGTCTGATGATGTCAGAGACGCGGATCAGGTTTCAGTTATGCTTCGGCTGCTGTGTTATTTTGTGAATCCAGCTGTAGGTACTCTGAGATCCAGGTCCACTAAATCCACCCCCCTCGCCACAGATCGAGGTTTTACTCCGAGAGTCCTGCAGAGAAGGGAAACCATAGAGAATCTGGCAGCAGAGACCAGGATCCAGAGTCCTGGAGGAGGATTGTGGTCGGGTGTCGGTTCTGAAGGTAGAACCGAACCCTGTATTTATCTCCGTTTAGAACAATGTGGGTGAGATCCCTCCCTTCCTCTGCAGGAAGGTGTGGCATGGAGATCTGGATCCGTCTACAAGACTTGGCAGGGGGACAGACTGCAGACCGGAGGGGGGGGGGGGGGGGGGTCGGGGTGCTTTCTGGCCCACTGAGGACCGGGTCCTGGCACAGGATGGAAGGACTGCGGAGAAAGGCAGTGCTCCAAGCTGTCAGCGGGTTCATGGCAGAGCATTCTGAGGTGGACGGGGCCCCCAGGGGCTTCGCAGCTCTAAATACCTCCAAGCGGTTTCCGAGCAGCACCCTTACTGGATCTGGGTCCAGTGAAGTCATCTTAGTAGCTAACTAACATTGGAAGCATTCTAGTCAATCAGCAGGTAATCCCCGCCCCCTAAAGCATCCCCTGCTTTCTGGTCTGGTGGACTCTAAATGGACCATAATGTACTAAATGAACATCATGCTGGATTGAACACTTGAAACGAGATTGAGACCATAAACTCATGTTTACAATGTTTACTGAGATAATACATCAAGAGAGAAGTAGGGCCATTTTTTCATAGACTTCTATACAACCAGAGAGGAGTCGCCCTCTGGTGGCCAGCAGAGAGAAGTAGGACCATTTTCTCATAGACTTCTATACAACCAGAGAGGAGTCGCCCCCTGGTGGCCAGCAGAGAGAAGTAGGACCATTTTCCCATAGACTTCTATACAACCAGAGAGGAGTCGCCCCCTGGTGGCCAGCAGAGAGAAGTAGGACCATTTTCCCATAGACTTCTATACAACCAGAGAGGAGTCGCCCCCTGGTGGCCAGCAGAGAGAAGTAGGACCATTTTCTCACAGACTTCTATAAAAAAAAATGCACGCCTCTACCTGCACGTAGAGCTTGTTGTTGGTTTTGCAAAAAATCAACGGCCCGGATCATCCTGTCCAATCAGCACGCAGGGCTGTTTGTGCACACACAGATCAGCTCCCCCCTCGGGTCGTACCACTATCACAGGGAGGAGGCGGAGGGAAGTAGCTACAAGCTTCCAATTCCTCGGCTAAAAACCGAAGCGAGGAGGTCCAAAACAACCAAGGAAAAGAAAACACCGGTGGAAAATAAGGGAAAAAAAGAAATATTGCGACGGTGCCCATAACAAAACCAGAGTCAACATGGGACCCGCGTTTCAAAGGTGGCGATCTAAGGGATTTCAAAGGGCACAAAGTCGAGGGGAAGGAGTTTGGTGGTCTTGGGGGAGGAGCGTGAGAGTTGTAAACATTGAAAATCTGACAGAGTGCCCTCGATCCGCCGGACGTGCCAACTGGGACTTTAAGGTTTTTAAACATTTTAACATGGAATGAGAACAGAACTGACTGTTATGAATCTGATCAATGAAAGTCTTGTAGAGAGCTGTTGCTATGGAGCTGCGTTCAAAAGAAAGAGTTAAGATCTCCGAGACTGTACAGAGGTGTGTGTGTGTGTGTGTGTGTGTGTGTGTGTGTGTGTGTGTGTGTGTGTGTGTGTGTGTGTGTGTGTGTGAGAGAGAGACAGTAGGTCTGTGAATGTGTCTCCTGCAGTAAACGATGCGTTTAGGGTCTTGAACGTGTCTCCAGGGTTTTGGGTGATGCGGTCTCCTCGGCGGACTCTCCTCGTGAAGCGTTAACGCCTTGTGATGGCCGACATCTTGGCCTGCCATGTGTCATCATGGCAGCCGCGGCAGAGCGCCGCATGCCGTGTATATTCCTCCACCTCATTACCGAGCCTCGCCGATGACGCTCATGCAGCCGGACGGCAATTACGAATAATTATCATCTTTGAGCTCACGAGTCACATCCCGGTGTTCAGCGAGGACAGGACGTGTCTCAACGCACCGGTCCTGGTCTACATGTGGACTCGGACTCACCAACACGCCTGGGATTTGGTTTTCACACCATACACAATACAATACAAAGATGACCTTATTTGGAGTGTTTTAGCATAGCCTAGCACCCATCAACCAGACTCCATTCAGAAAACCAGCGTTTTAACAGTAGTTATCTTGTGGTCTTGCAAACAGACCTAAGAAAGCATGACTCAGCACTTTTTACTGATCACCATCATTATGGAGTTATTTCAGCATCCTTTTCATCTGGTTATTGATATTAAATCACAGATCAATACTTTATTCTGGTTCCTCCACTGTGGTAAACCAGCCAACGTGGGTCTTGCTGGATCCAGTGAATCCAGCTTGGTTAAATCCACCACTCTGGATGATATCTTGATGATCTCGGGACTGTGACATGTTCAGGATGAGGACCGTGATGCGTTTTGGGGGGCCGGGACCGTGGCGTGTTCAGGTCCAGGACTACCCAGCAGCTGACTGCAGGACTCTGCCGATTTCTCTACTCAAGCTGACGTTTGCGCCTGAAGATGCCAATGGTAATTAATTAGCATCTCATTTTTCTGAGCGGGGGGGCATGACAGGAAATGGGAGCTGGACCATGATGCCCCCCCTCGCCTGGAAGGCTCCCACTAATTGGGTCAGGATCATTGACTCTTCGGGATCAGGGGACAGATAATGGATGAGGAGGGGGAGGATGAAGCTGTGAGGAAGCGACAGCGCCCACAGCTGATCTCAGATCATCTCTGATGACTTCAGAAAAGTTTAAATCTGTAAACTGGTTCAGACCAGACCAGGAGCTGCTGTGGTTCAGACCAGACCAGGAGCTGCTGTGGTCCTGCAGGGAGTCATGATCCCATCTCAAATGGAGATGAGCGCTGACGGATCTTTGTTTTCCTGAAAACTCAACGTCTAAGCATCTGACTGGAGAACCTTTACCTTTTAAATGTATTCTATGAAACATATGCAGGCTGGAGAGCCGGTTCCTGTGGTTCCCGTCCTCTGGCCCACAGACAGACCCGGTCCACCAGTGGAGTCATGTGACCCTGAGGCCAGACCAGACGTGGAGCCGAGCGGCAGCAGGAAGAAATAGACTGTCTAAGTGAAGGTATGCTCCAGAGTTTGGTTCCTCACCGCAGTCCCAGGGCCAGGACTCAACACAGCCACATGTTGGAGCCAGACCCCCACAGACCAAGGAGCCGGTTCCACACGAAGCCACAACAAAGACCGGCAGACTTCACAGAGTCCATAGAGTTCAGTGGAGCCCCGGCCAGGACTGAAATAAAACACAGGCCAGAACCATAAAAAACTACAATCCAGAGGCTCCAGAGCCGAGAAGCCGTCACCCGGCGTGTCACGTGATAACTCTCATCACAGAGCCAACCGACTCGATCATGTGACTCAGACACGACCACGTCAGGTGATGGAGTCATGGTGATGGAGTCATGGTGACGGAGTCATGGTGACGGAGTTACCGTGGAAGCATGTTTACTGTTGTTTTCATGCTAGCTCTGTTATTATGTTTACCATTCTTTGTTCTGTTAGCTCTGATAGCATGTTTACTGTTGTTGTTGCATGCTAGCACTGTTGCTAGATGAGGAGACAACAGAATGCTCCCAATCTCGTATATAGCACCCTTAACCCTTCCAGGTATGTTACAAACTGGTGGTTTTTCTAATTGCTAATCACTGGTGCTAATAACTAGCATGCTGACTATTGATACGGCTAGTTGTGCTGCAAAGGGACTCGGTGAGTTACAGTATAGAGTCGTATAAACTCTTTAAATTGCAAGGCTGGGATTATACTTAGCTATTAGCATACATGCTAAGGATTAGTATGTATGATAATAGATTATGAATGAACATTTATAATAATATGTAGAATTTAAAATGTTAAACATCTTTACACGTAAACCCGAAATGAATGTTAAAATCCGTCCAGAGAAGAAATACCAGTGGATCGGGATCACATGACCCCATCACATGGAGGTCTGCTTGTTATCTGATCCCACATCAGCGATAAGAGCTGTGGTCATCTGATCTCCATGGACGTTTATCTGCAGGTTTCTGATCGTCCTTCTGTCTCCGAACACACTGAGCTCCTTCAGTCTCCGACGGAAACTAAATAATAAGCAGATAAATTAATACAGTCACACATGATCCTTATTACTGTGGTTGATTTGGATTTGACGGTGAGGAGGAGACCACATCAGTCCACGCCTGGTCCCGGTCCCGGGGGACCACGAGACCGTACTGAGCCGATTATGTGAAGACGGCAGAGAACGACTCGCAGACGAATCTACCAATCATCAATCAGCCGACAGGAAGTGAATCAGAGATGATGTGATGGATTGCATCTCTCAGACCTGGTTCCAGACTCATCACTTCCCCACCACATCCTTCTTCTACATCGCTTTCTGCACCCAATGGCGCCAGGGGGTGGGACTACAGCATTCCGCTGAGCTCCTGAGAGTTTTTACTCTCACCTTTTCCTCTCTCAAAAACTTTGAAAGTTCGGAGGAAACGTGGCGGGTGGATTGTCGTGTGATATCAGCTGATCTCCGCAGCGTCGTCCTGTGACAATGCTGTGAGATCTGCTGCTGTCAGAGGCCACTCATGGGCTGATGGTTGTGTTTATGTGGTCAAGTTGTGAGACTGCCACGAGGCAACGGCAATATCACCGTTGTTGTCATGGCGCTTTTCTCCTGAACACATTAAACGTGACACCATCTGATCACAATCGGCAAGATGAACACCTGCAATACTTCCATGTAGTGTACATACTATACAGCTTAGAGTAGAAAGTACACGGCTTAGAGTGCGAAGTACACAGCTTAGAGTACATAGTAAACGGCTTAGTGTATGTACTAAATGGCTTAGTGTACATACTATATGGCTTAGAGTACGTAGTATACAAACTGTATACAGCTTAGAGTACATAGTAAACGGCTTAGTGTATGTACTATACGGCTTAGTATACATACTATACAGCTTAGTGTATATGCTATACATAGTAAAAGGTTTGGTGTACCTAGTATACATACTATATAGCATAGTGTGCATAGTATACATACTATACAGCTTAGTGTACATGCTATACATAGTAAAAGGTTTGGTGTACGTAGTATACATACTATATAGCATAGTGTGCATAGTATACATACTATACGGCTTAGTGTACATACTTTATGGCTTAGTATACATGCTATACAGCTTAGCATATCTTGTATACATTCTAAATGGCTAAATGTATGTAGTATACGGGATTAGTGTAATAGTTTACATACTATATGGTGTAATGTAGGTAGTGTACGTCTTTTATGTACTATACAGCGTAGTGTAGGTATTGTAAGTAGTTACGTAGTATACTGTGTAGTGTACAGTAGCCCAGAACGGAGACAGAGCTCTACAGACACTGAGCATCGTTGCTACCCCGAGTCCGCCTTAGTTCACGGTAGGATGGTCGAATGTCGTTACCACGGTGATGTAAAGTCACTCAGTCCAGTGTCCGTTTAAACATTAGCATGACTTATTATTTTGGGGATGCAAGCTGCTAGCATGTTAAGAACCATCCTCCTGATTAAAGAACTGCAGGAAACCAGATTTGATCCTCTCTGCTGCAGCAATGTGCTTCTATGTACTCTTCATCCTCGTCTTGGAATCCGTTAACAGCCCGTTAACATAGGAGGTCGTCGCTCCTTTTACGTTGATTAGTTCGTCTGTTTTCCCAAATCCCCGTTTGTCCTGGTGACTGAAGTCGTCTCACGGAGATAAACAGAAACAGCAGAGCAGAACCAAATAAATTGGTTCTTCTTACATCACCACACTTTTACTGGGAAACATGATGTCAACCTACGGAAGACCAAGCCTGCCAAGAAAAATGTAATATTCATTATTTGACATTGTATTAACAAGAAAAGAAGCTCTTCTCAAAGAAATGGTGTGAATCAGGTTTCAGGGGGTCAGGGTTCTGTGGTGGATTTGCTCGTCAACACCAGTCCACGTTAGGGGACTGAGGTCTGGCTACTGGACTTGTCTGAACACAGGAGGTTTCAGTTTAAACTGGTCTGAGGTCAGTTAGAAGAACAAGACCACGTCACATGTTGTGTGAGTTCATCTCTTCCTCTGATTGTTTTTCTTCGGTAGCAGCAGATAATCTGATAACAGGAAGTTCTCCATGCCGGCGACGGCATCAGGATTTCTCTTCTCATCAGATGCCGTCGACACTTCATCGCAGAGTGCGACTCTCCAATCTTAAAGCAAGGCAGATTAAAGGGGAATTACAACATAATCTAAAATAATCCACGCAGCACGGACACTTGAGTTATTCTGAGGTCTGACAACACCGTCCATCAACACCCAGATTACAGTTAAAATTAGCACCAAAACGTTCCGTTAATTTGCGTCCGTCGTCCCGGAGACGATTAAAGCTGAAAACTCTTGATTAAACACAGAATGAGAAATATTCCTCCGCTCGCCACGCGGACAGGAAGTCTGCGTGGAGATTAGAGAGTAAAGTCTTACAAACAGCAGGACCACATATTTAAAGATCCACTTCAGTCCTTTTCTGGGGGATTAACTGGAGCCGGGGTGTGCTGGAAGACCACAGAAGAAAACGGCATGCTGGGCAATCATTGGGGTCAACCTGTATCAGGTCCCTGAATCCGTGAGCCACCAACGTATGTTGCCCTGGCAACGTGATCCACATGGTAGTCCAGTTCTGTGTTTTTTAAGGATGAGCAGAAGTTTCCAGCAGCTGCAGTAGACTGACCTCAGACCCGCATATCAGTTATCACCTGCTGCAGAAGGAGATACAGGACGACTGACCTCAGATCAGCGTATCAGCTATCATGCTCACACAGGAGGAAGGGGCGGTGACTTCGAGCGGCGGCCGGAGAGGTGGCTCATGGGAAGCCAAGGAGGACGGCTGTGTTGACTCAGCTGCCGTCCTCCGTCCTGATGGTCTGATCAAGTCTCTGACACCTGAACGCCTCCACGCACAAACAGAAACAGGAGCCTGGACCAGGGTCAGGACCAGGAGTTCCCCACGGATGCCTCTGAGGTTCAGAGTCAACAGGGGTGCTGATGGGAAATGTGTTCAATGCAAACACAGACGTCTGATTTTTTTCAAGACGATGATATGAAGCTGAAGTTCAACGCCAGTAAACACATTGAACGCAAACATCAGAAATACAAATAATAACAATAAATTATAAGTTAAGCTAATGGTATTGTCGTTGTACTTTTCTCTTTCCCTTGAGTCCATCTGAGGACTGAATGAGACCTGGTCCAGCATCAGTCCTTCAGACGGCTCAGTTTGTCCTTTGCGGTCTTGAATGCTTGACGCTGAATTAGGATGCAGTCTTTGAGTCCTTGAGATCTGGACTAATAATTGAACTTTCAAACTGAAGTGCCGAACCTACCAAAATAAAAGAGGGAAAAGGAGACTGTTGTGTTCCCTGAGTGGATACATTTTAAACTCGAACCTCGTTAGCGTGAAGAAGCTGTACTGACTTGCCGACCTTCGAGTTTGTGAAAGCGTGTCGTTGGACTCGTTCACGCTATTCTCTCCGTTTCCATCCGACGGAGAAACCAATAAAACCAGAAATCTCTGAATGTCTCTGACATTGTTGAAATAATCAAGAGAAGCAGAAGTTTGAATAAGTGGTTATGAATTTTTCATGCATGTCTGAATCTGCGAGCCGGAGTTAAAAGCAAATAACAGAAACAAGTCCAAGTGCCCCTGCCCCCAACCCCCCGCCTCTGTAGAAGAAACAAAGGCGGGGGGGGGGGGGGGGGTGTTCGGCGTGTCGGAGGTTGCTGGTTTCAAAGGCTCGCTGCCGCGACAAAGACATCAGCACTCGCTTCCCTCTCATCATTAATTGATACTCGTGAGCGACTCTTCGCTCAGGCAAACAATCTGCAAACACAGATCCACAACAACCGAGACCACTGACACCACAACATGATGAAACGGGCCCCGGGCTACTAAATAATGAGTCCACTACAGCGAGAGAAGACCTGCAACCGCGGCCTGAAAACAGGCCTTTGTCTCCTCCTCCTCTAGCAGGACCGGCAGACGCCAAACCGTTGGGGGGTCGGAGGTGAAACCAGTCTGGGTGTCGATGTTCGTTCTGGTTCCTTTGAAGAGGATCAACATGTTTGTGACGGTGTTTGTATTGTTTTCCAACACCAGAAACAGGAAAACAGCCGGCAGATCCTCCCGACCCAGAACCTGGAACCCAGAACCTAGAACAGGAGGCAAAGTCTGTCATTTTAAAAAGAAGAGACCATCAGCAACTTGTTTCTGTGAACAAACTGAACAAGTTAATCACTGATTGTTCAAAAGGATTTGAAGTTGAGGTCTTCAGGAGACCCATAGTTCTGCACCGGATTCTAAAACGGATCGGTGGAAAACCTACCCAACTTACTAAAAGTCCAAAAGACTGCCACTGATAATTTCATTTGGTCTCTAGATCTATAATAACACCAACAGGACCCAAAGATAATTGGACCTGTTTGTTGGAGCTGATTTGGGGGTTCTGGAGACTCTGAAGGTAACTGAAGTGTTTGTTGAATCTGGTTTTGGATCTCCTGAGGCTCTGACGGTAACTGAAGTGTTTGTTGGATCCGGTTTTGGATCTCCTGAGGCTCTGAAGGTAACTGAAGTGTTTGGAGGGGGTTTTGGGGTTCTGGAGACTCAGAAGGTAACAGAGGTGTTTGTTGGATCAGGTTTTGCATCTCCTGAGGCACTGATGGTAACTGAAGTGTTTGGAGCTGGTTTTGGGGTTCTGGAGACTCTGAAGGTAACTGAAGTGTTGAATCCGGTTCGGAGCAGGCTTTGGTCTCAGGGTTCAGGATGTGCTGTGTGAAGCATCCTGATACTGCAGGATGTAATCGTCCAAAGCCTCTGACCTGAGCACTTTAATGAAATCCGTCTTAAGCGAACGGTGGCTGATTACTTCCTGATGATTATCGCGGTGAATCAGAGGAGCTGCATCCAAAAACCCAGACAGGAGGACAGAAGCTCTGACCCACATCGGTCCTGTTGGAGGTCTCAGTCAGAACCCGATGTCTTTGTTTTACTTCCATGACTTCTGTCAGCAGCTGTGGACACTTTAAAACAATCAGAAGGTCAATTTAAAAGCCAGATATTTAATTACAAAACAAATGAAATGAAACCATTGGTTGTTGGCGTCTCGGAGTGAAGTGGCGTCAGCTTCTGTGATTGGCTGAACCAGTTTAATTATTCATATAATTTAAATTTGATTCACAGGTGTTTTTAAGTGATTATTCGTCTCCTGTAGAATGAAATAATCTGTTTATTTGACTGAGAAAGATGTGAAACACTGAACTCTTCTTCCTCACCGCCATCATCCTCCTCACCATCGCCATCACGCCGTTACCTTTGTAGCATCCAGATGAGATGAAATCCTGCAACAGGAAGTTAATCTCTTGATCTCCAGCAGAGAAAAGGTATTTGTGCTGTGAAAGCTGCTTACGGACTGAAGTGACTTTCATTTGGTTCTTGAGAGAAACGGAGAGGATTTAATCTCAGATTGACTCGCAGATTACTAACTTCTCCTGAACTCCCGGCCTTTTATTCCGAAGGAAAAGGCTCCATTTGTCGTTGACTTTCATCATTGATCGTCATTGATTTCTCTCTTTGTTCAACAAAAGAATTCAAATGAATGAATGTGGAAGTTTGATCCACTTACTAAAAGTCAATCAATCAAATATTTAGAAGTTTCAAAAGTAATTATATTATTTTTATAAATTTGTATTTAAAACATATGTACATATACATGAGGATCATCGGGGAGAGGACCGAGGATGGACCCCGTGGAACTGAGACCCCTGTGGGACTGAGACCTGATGAAAGTTCCCTTTAAATCTGCAGTTTGACTTGTTCACATATTTGGGTGTAAATTGTAATAATTGCGTGAAAGCAGGAAGTTGCGTATTGTTCCTTTATGAAGGAAGTAATTAATGTTTAATTTAAGAGGCGATGCAGAAACGAGCTGCATATTTAAATATTAATGACATCGTCTTTATGAAGGGAATCATTATTTCTCATTCTGTTTCATTTCTGAACGAGAACTGGCTCCGAGAACCTTCAGCCTTCAATACACAGAGTACTACTGAAGTACTTCACAGAGTACTACTGTAAACTACTAGACTGAAAAATGTTATGTTCTCCTTAGCTTTTTGCTAAATCTTTTAACGTCTGCACTGTTTTTTTATTCTTGTATTTTTTTTCACTTTATTGTATGACATGTTATGACGTGAACACTCTGCCTTGTGTATGAAAGGTTACAAATAAACTTGCCTTGCCTTGCCTTACTAAAGAACTACACAGAGTACCGCTAAAGTACTACAGGACACTACCCAGCATACTACAGGAATAAACAGAATACTAGGATAAATACTACTAGTAGTACTGCAGGATGCTACTTGAAACAGAGACAGGAAGCAGATGTTAGTTCACTTTCAGAATAAAGTCCAGTTAAACTGTAACATGCTGACGTTCCTGTGATGTTGCCATGTTGCTGCCCTGATGTTGCTGTGATGTTGTGGTGATGTTGCCGTGATGTTGCTGTGATGTTGTGGTGATGTTGCTGTGATGTTGTCGTGATGTTGCCGTGATGTTGCCGTGATGTTGTGGTGATGTTGCTGTGATGTTGCCGTGATGTTGCCGTGATGTTGCGGTGATGTTGTCGTGATGTTGCCGTGATGTTGTGGTGATGTTGTCGTGATGTTGCCGTGATGTTGCGGTGATGTTGTCGTGATGTTGCCGTGATGTTGTGGTGATGTTGCTGTGATGTTGCCGTGATGTTGTCGTGATGTTGCCGTGATGTTGTGGTGATGTTGCCGTGATGTTGCCGTGATGTTGTGGTGATGTTGCTGTGATGTTGCCGTGATGTTGTGGTGATGTTGTCGTGATGTTGCCGTGATGTTGCCGTGATGTTGTGGTGATGTTGCTGTGATGTTGCTGTGATGTTGCCGTGATGTTGTGGTGATGTTGCCGTGATGTTGCTGTGATGTTGTGGTGATGTTGCTGTGATGTTGCCGTGATGTTGCCGTGATGTTGTGGTGATGTTGTGGTGATGTTGCCGTGATGTTGTGGTGATGTTGCTGTGATGTTGCCGTGATGTTGCCGTGATGTTGTGGTGATGTTGCTGTGATGTTGCCGTGATGTTGTGGTGATGTTGCTGTGATGTTGCCGTGATGTTGTGGTGATGTTGCTGTGATGTTGCCGTGATGTTGTGGTGATGTTGCCGTGATGTTGCTGTGATGTTGCCGTGATGTTGTGGTGATGTTGTCGTGATGTTGCCGTGATGT
This sequence comes from Chelidonichthys spinosus, assembly GCA_029853015.1. Classification (NCBI taxonomy): domain Eukaryota; kingdom Metazoa; phylum Chordata; class Actinopteri; order Perciformes; family Triglidae; genus Chelidonichthys; species Chelidonichthys spinosus. The sequence continues at coordinate 27,584,749 of CM056830.1, forward strand.
TGTGGTGATGTTGTCGTGATGTTGCCGTGATGTTGCGGTGATGTTGTCGTGATGTTGCCGTGATGTTGTGGTGATGTTGCTGTGATGTTGCCGTGATGTTGTCGTGATGTTGCCGTGATGTTGTGGTGATGTTGCCGTGATGTTGCCGTGATGTTGTGGTGATGTTGCTGTGATGTTGCTGTGATGTTGTGGTGATGTTGTCGTGATGTTGCCGTGATGTTGCCGTGATGTTGTGGTGATGTTGCTGTGATGTTGCTGTGATGTTGCCGTGATGTTGTGGTGATGTTGCCGTGATGTTGCTGTGATGTTGTGGTGATGTTGCTGTGATGTTGCCGTGATGTTGCCGTTATGTTGTGGTGATGTTACTGTGATGTTGTGGTGATGTTGCCGTGATGTTGTGGTGATGTTGCTGTGATGTTGCCGTGATGTTGCCGTGATGTTGTGGTGATGTTGCTGTGATGTTGCCGTGATGTTGTGGTGATGTTGCTGTGATGTTGCCGTGATGTTGTGGTGATGTTGCTGTGATGTTGCCGTGATGTTGTGGTGATGTTGCCGTGATGTTGCTGTGATGTTGCCGTGATGTTGTGGTGATGTTGCCGTGATGTTGCCGTGATGTTGTGGTGATGTTGCCGCGATGTTGTGGTGATGTTGCCGCGATGTGCAATATTGTCGTGATTTTGCTGTGATGTTGTGGTGATGTTGCCGCGATGTGCAATATTGTCGTGATGTTGCCGTGATGTTGCTGTGATGTTGTGGTGATGTTGCCGTGATGTTGTGGTGATGTTGCTGTGATGTTGTGGTGATGTTGCCGTGATGTTGTGGTGATGTTGCTGTGATGTTGTGGTGATGTTGCCGTGATGTTGTGGTGATGTTGCCGTGATGTTGCCGTGATGTTGCTGTGATGTTGTGGTGATGTTGCCGTGATGTTGTGGTGATGTTGCCGCGATGTGCAATATTGTCGTGATGTTGCTGTGATGTTGTGCAATGTTATGGTGATGTTGTGGCGATGTTGCCCTGATGTTGCCATGATGTTGTGATGTTGCCGTTTCCATCCTCTCATCTTTAATAAATCTTTAGTTGTGAAGCGATTAAAGTTCAATCTTCTGCTTTCTTTAAGATTTAAGAGGATTTCAAGTGAACATCGCTGCTGTGAACTCTGTTGTCAGATCTGATCCAGGGTCAGATCTGAGGAGGGTTAAGATCTGATCCAGGGTCAGATCTGAGGAGGGTTCCGATCTGAGGAGGGTTCCGATCTGAGGAGGGGGCATAATGTTGCACACCGATGATAGGCATTGTGGGAACTATGAGGCTGGACTGAAGGATTGTAGTTAACAGAGCTGCAGGCCCTGAAGGCCACACGAGGTGTTCGGGGCCCATTGAGCAGATCTGTGGTGTCTCCTTGTCACCATTCTGAGCCAAAAACTGTTGATTTAAATTATTCATCGAACATCATGCGACCACATGCTAGTTAGCATCATGTCAGCGTCTGTAAAGCCGCAATTATGCTAATTTCTGTGAGGCCTTCAAGTCCGTCCGTCACTTTCAGCGCGGACGGAGACAAGAATCATGTTTGTTAATGCAGACAAAATTCATGTTAAATTCCCAGTCAGCAACATTTGTTGGATCATATTCAATGAGGCCGACACTGATAGAACAACAGAAATCATCCGGTTTTAGGAATAAAACGCACAACAGGCTCTACATGCAGGCTGCGTGTCCACTCAGTGCACAGGGCTGTGTGAGGCCCCTGACAGGTTAGTGTGGCCCCTGACACGTGAGCATGGTCCCTGACACGTGAGCATGGTCCCTGACAGGTTAATGTGGCCCCTGACAGCCTGACAGGTTAGTGTGGCCCCTGACAAGTGAGCATGGCCCCTGACAGGTTAATGTGGCCCCTGACAGCCTGACAGGTTAGTGTGGCCCCTGACAGCCTGACAGGTTAGTGTGGCCCCTGACAAGTGAGCATGGTCCCTGACAGGATTGTGTGGCCCCTGACAGGTTAGTGTGGCCCCTGACAGGTTAGTGTGGCCCCTGACAAGTGAGTGTGGCCCCTGACAGGTGAGTGTGGCCCCTGACAGTTGAGCGTGGCCCCTGACAGGTTAGCGTGGCCCCTGACAGTTGAGCACGGCCCCTGACAGGTGAGCGCGGTCCCTGACAGGTAAGTGTGGCCCCTGACAGGTTAGTGTGGCCCCTGACAGGTTAATGGGATCCCTGACAGGTGAGCGTGGCCCCTGACAGGTTAAACGGAGACAACAGCAGCCAACGGAGCGGCCTTTCCTCGCCACCAGCCGGCAGCCAATCAGAGGCGGCGGAGCATCCCAGGGGAGCGCTGAGCCCCGTCGGAGGAAACACCATTAAAGGGCATATTTAAGCACATTTGCAACCCTCAGAAGAAGGTAACGGTATTAGCCTTTGCTGGCTCTGAGGAGACGCTTTAATGTTGTGTCCACGGGACAAATGCACATCAAAGGCAGAGGACGTCTTCTAAACGAGGACGTGGATTAGGGAGACGGGCAGGTGGCCCCCAGACTGTCCTCGGTGGCGGGCTGCCGGGCACGCCGCCTCGCTGAGCGCTCCCACCGCCGCCGAGCCGCGCTATCGTTGCTCTCGATGCAAATTAAATCCAGGCAAGGGGGTGGTTTGAATCCCTGCAGGAGGGAAATTCTCCTCCCCCCTCCTCCCGCTCTCCCTCTCTCCTCCCCCCTCCTCCTGTTCTCCCCCTTCTCCTCCTCCTCCTCCCCCTCCTCCCTGCTCCCCTTATCAGCCAGCTGAGGGGGATGGGGTATTTGTAAGCTAAGGTAGCTCACTCACTTCTGTTCCTCTGTCGTCGTTGTTGTTGCTGACCTCAGATCTGTTCAGGAACTTGGACTCCTCTATTGATCATAAACATTTCATTATTTATTAATGATTATAAGATTACAGGTCACTAATAAGCAGGATTCATGATCAATAGTGATCACATTGATTTGTTTATTCAAGCTGAAGAAATACATCCTGAAATAAATACATGAGACAGAAGTAAATGTTGTTCCAGAGGACTTTTCTGGTGTGATCTGACTCCATTCAGCTCCTAGAACCCGGATCTGGATCTGGAGCCGTCTGACTTTTGTAGGAGCATAAACGCCACTGTGTCCTTGAGTGTGAGTGACTATTACCCATGATGCTCTCAGTCTCAGCAGGTGAAGACGGCTAGTTTCCAGCTGGATGTGGTCTGTGTGACGGGGGTCTTCCTCTGGTCTCAGATCTATTAATCCAGATCAATGTGAGCCGGTGCTCCAGGGGTCCAGGCTCCACCAGGTAAACATTAGCATAGTAATTAGCCTAGCCAATTAAAGCCTGTCTAGGTCTCCGGTGGAGCTCATCCAGGACCCAAGCCAGGAGGAGGTCCACATGGATGCCTCAGACTCTGTGTGATATTCAGCCTGAAGTGAACTGGATTTAATCCTGTTTACACTGAGTTCTGTTGGTCCCCCCAGGCTCAGAAACACTTCAGACCGGATCGCTTTAGTCCCTCAGAGCGTCTCTGATCCAGTCCTCATCACATCGTTTATCTCATTTACATATTTGAGGCCATTCTGTATGTTTTTGTAGCTACATAAAGGTTAAGGTCAGTGAACACATCATCTGCATGTTTAACTCTATTCGTCATAGTAATAACATAATAATATTTTATTGTAGAACAATATATAATCTATGTTTCTGAGCATCAACAAACAGCAGAATAAATTAATAAATTAACATTTTTCCGAATGTTTCAGCAGCCGTGAGGCGTTCACTGACACTTAACTGGTCCGTGTGTTTGGCAGCTGCCGGTCCCCAGGTGGACTCTTTAATGTGATAATAAATATTTACACTCAGGAGATGTAGGTCAGTTTACCCAGTAGCCCCGGCAGGTGATCACAGCAGCTCATTAGCAGAAGGGGCTAATTAGAGCCGTGTCCTCATCAGAGAGGAGGCGGAGCCGCTAACAGGTTAATGGAGCTCTGGCGAGGCGTTCACATGCAGTAGGACATTTGTTCCTTTTTGTTCTGCTGCTAGAACCGCCCCCTTTGACTCTGGTGTTCCTTAATTATTTATTTTACTAAGAGGAGGGAGATTTCTGCTCCTTGTGGCTCATTAACATACATTAGAATACAAAAACTGATCTCGGTAACCTACATGGTGACCTGTGTTAGCTCGCTAACTCCACCATGTCTTCATGAGACTAGGACCTGGTGGAGACTAGGACCTGGTGGAGACTCAGAACGGGGGAGACTAGGACCTGGGGGAGACTAGGACCTGGTGGAGGCTAGGACCTGGTGGAGACTCAGAACAGGGGGAGACTAGGACCTGGGGGAGACTCAGACCTGGGGGAGACTAGGACCTGGTGGAGACTAGGACCTGGTCTCACAGTGTAGTTTCATGAATATTCATGCAGTTATTAAACATGTCCATGGATCCGGTTGTGTTTGAGATACATGTTTCTGTGGTTCAATCAGGGTCCAGATCAGATCTGGTCTCTGGTCTCCATGTTGATTCAGAAGTCAGATGTTTATTCAGCATGACGGTTCTTCACTGTTGATTCAATCACAATCTGCTATCTGGTTAATTAGGCATATTTTCCCTGGTTGTTTAGTGTCCTCGGTCACCATGGAGACGGAGTCATGTGAGTGTGTAAGTGGGCCACGAGTCAAGAACAAAGACCAGGACTTTCTGCTTGGATTCAGGATCTTAGGAAACAACAAAGTCCTCCATTTTGTAAACGACGCCATTGGTCCTCTGATCCTCCCGGTTCCACAACCAGACTGAGGCCTGGATCCCAAACCAAAAACATGTTTGTGTGTTTTTATTTAAATATAATCATGATTTGAGGTCAACGTAATGGTCGGACTTTACATCGCTAGAGGCCAATAGCAGCGCCACCTCCAGCAAGACCTCTGCCAAGACCTCCCGCAGGACCTCTACCAAGACCTCCACCAGGAACTCCCCCAGGACATTAGACAGGAACTCCACTAGGACCTCCACCAGGACCTCCTACAGGAACTCCACCAGGACCTCCACCAGGAACTCCCCCAGGACATCCGACAGGAACTCCACTAGGACCTCCCCCAGGACCTCTACCAGAATCTCTACCATGAACTCTACCAGGACCTCCACCAGGCCCTTCACCATGTGGGCTTCAATGGTCTACAGTAGACTGAAGGATTTAGAAATCTCAGATGAGTTCTCTTTCCCGTCATGAATCCAGACGCTGGTCTTCCTGCTACCACACTGTGTTGCTGTGTGGTAGTGACCAGCAGATGCCAGCAGGGGTCAGTGTCTCTGTAGTGGAACAAAGATGGAGACTCAGTTTCATCTTTTGTTGCCTTATAAAAGGCCATCGGGTCACATATCGTGATCCGGTTACGGCTGCAGCCGCCGATCAGCTGATATTAGTTGGTGGTCTCTTGTTCTAGTTTTGATCCCATCGTAAACCAGCTAATCAGAGATCTCGGTGTTGTTTCTCAAACATATCTTATAATAACCTGCCGTGGTGCTACATGCTACTTTTAAGCTAACAGAAGCTAACTGGTCCTGGTAGGGGCTTGGTTTGGCGTTTGCGTGCAGATGATCGATCAGAGTGAATATTTAATATTCATAAGTGGTAGATCTGTTTGCTGGAACCTTCAGATGTTCACAAAGAGATAAATAACTTCTCTCCGCCTCCTCCTGCAGAGTTTGTAGGTTGTTCCACCTTCTTCCTGTCCACCGGGGATCCGGAGCAGCTCACTTCCTGTTAGAAGTCTTTGGAAGTCGGGCTCATTAGCATGCAGCGAGCCGGCCCTGCAAACCGTTTGAAATGCAAAAACACATCCAGTTTCTATATTTCATCAAGGAGCGTTTCATGTTTCATAAGTTACAGACTTTGTTATTTATTAAGCACAAGCACACAATCAGGACCCATTTACAGGCTTAATCTAGACCTGCAGGAGTATTTGCTTTTTAACAATATTTGCCTTGACGGGGGGGACCAGGGGAGGGGGTCTCAGCCTGCAGGGTCTCAGTGTGTTTGTAATGGGATTAGATGCACAGCAGCCTGATGAAGACCTGATGAAGACCTGGTTCAGATCCATCAGTGTGTCATTGAAACTGTTTCAGGATTCATTCTTCCTGTTCACGTCCCGAAACATCAGGGACTCTCGTCGGGTCCCCCTGAGTCCTCAAACCGTCTCCTGGACTCTGGTCAGGTCCCCCAGAGCCCTCAAACTGTCTCCTACATGGAGATCTGTAGTTTGTCAAAACATCCATGGGGTCCACCAAAGTCCTGATCCATAGTCTCGTCATTCAGTTGCCCGAAGGTGGAGCGATATAAGCAAACAAACGGGACCATCGGTCTCCTGCTGGTCTCTGACCCGTCCCCCCTCCCAGACCTCCTCCCCTACGTGGACTTCTAGGACTCTTTGAAACTGGTTTGTGATACGTGAGGAGCAGCGTAGAATAGTCCCTCTGTGTGGATCCAGACCCGGTACACATGAACCTGGACCTGATCCCAGTCTCTGGTCGCTGACGTGATGCATTCAAACACTGATGAGACTTTGTAATCGTGGGTTGGGTGACGGATTGAGACTGTTTCTGTTTGATATTAATGACGGTGTTGCCACCATCTGCTCCCTGATTGGCCGAGGGGGATCAACAATATGTCCGTCGCCAGCGGCAACGCTGATCAATGAATCATGACCTTGGAGTTTACATGTTGCTGAGTCCAGCTCCAAAGTAAAGGGGGACAGTCAGTCCCTCAGGGTGCTAGGCCCCTGTGAGACCACATCAACATTCTATATCTATATATATATATATACATATACACACACACACACACAGTTCCTCCAGACCAACGTGGGTCTTGCTGGATCCAGTGAATCCAGCTCTGGACGATGTAAAGTTGTGTGTTTTCTGACCCGTCCCCCATCCAGACCTCCTCCCTACGTGGACCTCTAGGATCAGACTGTTGATTTGTGTGGGAGATTCATTACGACGGATTTCAGGTCAGTTTTCTCTTCATACTCTGGATGGAAGTCATAAACTAATATTAATAATAATATTTACCAGGTTTTTATCAGTATTGAGAGCAAGTGAGCACAGACACCGGTCATGGCGTGGTGGTCCGGTCCTCTGCTAGTCCTTTGCTGGTCTGCAGGTGAGGCAGGTCTCCAACGAGGCGTTCAGGGACCTTGTTTGTGTGGTCAAGCTGCATCAACAGCAGATGTCTCCGTGTTGCAGAGCTGGCAGATGCCGCCAGTGGCAGCTGCTCAGTCCGCTGCCAATCGCCGGCAGTTGGTCCAGATGGAGCACCGGGTTCAGGGAGGGGACCGAGGGGCCGACCGCCCGACTAGGGGCCGGAGGGGCCGACTGCCCGACTAGGGGCCGGAGGGGCCGACTGCCCAACCAGGGGCCCGAGGGGCCGACCGCCTGACCAGGGGCCTGAGGGGCGACTGGCTGCTGGAGGTGAAGCTCTGAGGAATGTGACTCTAATGTCTCCTGAAAGTGGGGGTCCACCAACAGGACTAAGACCACCAGACCTGTTGGACACCTCGAGTCCCAAAGTGTTGTTGAGAGTTTTCTTTCAACTAGCTAAGAGGTTTTGTCATTTAAAGCTAACCTTGTTTTTGTCGTTTAAAGCTAACCTTGTTTTTGTCGTTTAAAGCTCACCTAGGTTTTTCCGTCTTAAGCTAACTTTGGTTGTGTTGTTTAAAGCTACACCTAGGTTTTTCCGTCTTAAGCTAACTTTGGTTGTGTTGTTTAAAGCTAGCCCTGGTATTGTCGTTTAAAGCTAACCTTGGTTTTGTCGTTTAAAGCTAACTTTGGTTGTGTTGTTTAAAGCTAACCTTGGTTTTGTCGTTTAAAGCTAACCTTGGTTTTGTCGTTTAAAGCTAACTTTGTTTGTTGTTTAAAGCTAACCTTGGTTTTGTCGTTTAAAGCTAACCTTGTTTTTGTCGTTTAAAGCTAACCTAGGTTTTTCCGTCTTAAGCTAATTTTGGTTGTGTTGTTTAAAGCTACCTTGGTTTTGTCGTTTAAAGCTAACTTTGGTTTTGTCAGTTTGAAGCTAGCCTTGGTATTGTCGTTTAAAGCTAACTTTGGTTGTGTTGTTTAAAGCTAACCTAGGTTTTTCCGTCTTAAGCTAACTTTGGTTGTGTTGTTTAAAGCTAACCTTGGTTTTGTCGTTTAAAGCTAACTTTGGTTTTGTCGTTTGAAGCTAGCCTTGGTATTGTCGTTTAAAGCTAACTTTGGTTGTGTTGTTTAAAGCTAACCTTGGTTTTGTCGTTTAAAGCTAACCTTGGTTTTGTCGTTTAAAGCTAACTTTGGTTTTGTCGTTAAAAGCTAGCCTTGGTATTGTCGTTTAAAGCTAACTTTGGTTGTGTTGTTTAAAGCTAACCTTGGTTTTGTCGTTTAAAGCTAACCTTGTTTTTGTCGTTTAAAGCTAACCTAGGTTTTTCCGTCTTAAGCTAACTTTGGTTGTGTTGTTTAAAGCTACGGGACGTGGATTGTTTACAATGACAGCAGGTGATGACAACACACCAACAGACCAGTAAGGAAATGGGAAGTGTATTCCCTGATCCATAATGAGCTCTATGATGAGGTTCTGTGACTTCATCTGGTTTCTGTAGACAGGAAGTCTCTGAATCCAAATGTGAGACTGGGAGACTCTGGGTCCGGTCTGCTGTCAGCAGATTGACGGGGGTCAGACCCTCGCGGTCCTGAGATCATCTTTCAGTCCCTCATGACGGGGCAGGAAGTGACCTCTCGGCTGTCCAGGCCGGCTGAAGAGCCATATGGCTAAACCTCCGTCCCTGGAGTTCCGCCCCCCATCCGTCCGTCCATCGGCTCTGCTCCTGCACAGGCCGACCACAGACTCATCTCACATTTATGACCCCCCTCCAAACTGGAACATCCCCCCTGGCTGCGACGCCACCGCCGTGTTTGTCTGTTGGCGTTCTCGTGCCAGGCTCCTCAATTAGTGTAGAGATCCCTGATGGGGGGGGGGCTCATTTTCATGAGCACATGACCCACATGGGTCCCATGACCCGGAGAGGGCGCTTGCTAAGAAACAGTACCATCAGTATGTTCGCAGTGATGTCATGATAATGATGACAATGTCATCAATCTGGGCTCAAATGTGACACTTTGTTGTCGTGCCAACAGAATGTCCAGGTGGGAGTTTCTCCGAACCAACACCGCCGTTGCCATGGCGACGCAGCTTCTCTTCACCCAAATACACCCAAACTCACTCTGTCTCTGCACTCAGACTGTCTCTCTGCACTCAGACTGTCTCTCTGCACTCAGACTTACTCTCTGCACTAAGACGGTCTCTCTGCACTCAGACTTACTCTCTGCACTAAGACTGTCTCTCTGCACTAAGACGGTCTCTCTGCACTCAGACGGTCTCTCTGCACTAAGACTGTTTCTCTGCATTCAGACTGTCTCTCTGCACTCAGACTGTCTCTCTGCACTCAGACGGTCTCTCTGCACTCAGACGGTCTCTCTGCACTCAGACTGTCTCTCTGCACTCAGACGGTCTCACTGTACTCAGACTGTCTCTCTGCACTCAGACGGTCTCACTGCACTCAGACTGTCTCTCTGCACTCAGACTTACTCTCTGCACTAAGACTGTCTCTCTGCACTCAGACAGTCTCTCTGCACTCAGACGGTCTCTCTGCACTCAGACTGTCTCTCTGCACTCAGACGGTCTCGCTGCACTCAGACTGTCTCTCTGCACTCAGACTGTCTCTCTGCACTCAGACTTACTCTCTGCACTAAGACTGTCTCTCTGCACTCAGACGGTCTCTCTGCACTAAGACTGTCTCTCTGCACTAAGACTGTCTCTCTGCACTAAGACTGTCTCTCTGCACTCAGACTTACTCTCTGCACTAAGACTGTCTCTCTGCACTCAGACGGTCTCTCTGCACTCAGACGGTCTCTCTGCACTCAGACGGTCTCTCTGCACTCAGACTGTCTCTCTGCACTCAGACGGTCTCTCTGCACTCAGACTGTCTCTCTGCACTCAGACGGTCTCTCTGCACTCAGACGGTCTCTCTGCACTCAGACTGTCTCCCTGCACTCAGACTGTCTCTCTGCACTCAGACTGTCTCTCTGCACTCAGACTGTCTCTCTGCACTAAGACTGTCTCTCTGCACTCAGACGGTCTCTCTGCACTCAGACTGTGTCCCTGCACTCAGACTGTCTCTCTGCACTCAGACTGTCTCTCTGCACTCAGACTGTGTCCCTGCACTCAGACTGTCTCTCTGCACTAAGACTGTCTCTCTGCACTCAGACGGTCTCTCTGCACTCAGACGGTCTCTCTGCACTCAGACTGTCTCTCTGCACTCAGACGGTCTCGCTGCACTCAGACTGTCTCTCTGCACTAAGACTGTCTCTCTGCACTCAGACTGTCTCTCTGCACTCAGACGGTCTCTCTGCACTCAGACTGTCTCCCTGCAGTGATGAAGAGTTGGACGGAGCGTCGACACTCGGGGCTCAGAGAGCTTTCATTAAGTCCTCCGAGCTTCATTAAATACCATGAAAGCTCATTTTAGAGACACACTCCACCCCATCCCTCTCCTCCCCCTCCCACCCCCCATCCCTCACCCCTCCAAACCACCACCACCTGTAGACCAGGTCCGTCCATCCTCACCACCACCTGTAGTAGTATTGTGATACTTCTACATTGAGGTACTTTTACTACGCAGTACCACAACATGTCAGATATGAGGACACTACCATATATGGTCACATTAATATACACACACATACGTCTGATGTATATTCAACAGCTTCAGCTCTCTGATGACTGGGGGAAGGGGAGGTGGGGGAGTAGAGAGATGATACATGGGGAGGAGGGTAGGGTAGGGGGGAGTAGAGAGAGTATGGAGGGGGAGGGGGGGTCTTCAGTCCTTGTAGGGATCAACGCTGAAGTTAATTTGACATTTTCATAAATCTGAAAATGGAAAAGTGGAAAACGTTTTGGTTTCTGAACCAAATTAAAAAGTGAGAGACGAGTTTTTGTTAATGCTGACAGACAGCCGACACGGTGACATCACTCTGATGTCTGTGACATCACTCTGTCATCACTGACAACTTGTTCTGTCCATTTTTAGTCAATGTAACAAGGGACAGATCTGTCTGTCTGTCTCTTTCTCTCTCTCTCTCTCTCTTCTCTCTCTCTCTCTCTCTCTCTCTCTCTCTCTCTCTCTATATATATATATATATATATATATATATATCTGTCCCCCTCTCTGTCTCCCTGTCTGTCTCCCTCTCTCTGCACCTCCCTCTCTGTCTCCCTGTCTGTCTCCTTCTCTCTCTGCACCTCCCTCTCTGTCTCCCTGTCTGTCTCCCTGTCTGTCTCCCTCTCTCTCTGCACCTCCCTGTCTGTCTCCCTGTCTGTTTCCCTCTCTCTTCTGCACCTCCCTCTCTGTCTCCCTGTCTGTCTCCCTGTCTGTCTCCCTCTCTCTCTGCATCTCCCTCCCTGTCTCTGTTTTGTAAAGGGACCTGCTTCGGAGCCACAGTGCTGCTCTGCCCTCTGCTGGACAGAAAGCAACACTGCAGGTAAGCGTCTCTGCTCTCAGAATCATAATATATATTATATATATTATAATACGTTATTGATAATAATGTCACGTATGTTTAACTATTGAGCAGCTTTTCTAATACATTTTTTCATCATATGTATTAAACACAAAGGCACAAACACTGAAAAGGACACGGGAGGAAGGACGGAGTCTAGAAGAGGAGGTCTGGAGGAGGAGGTCTGGAGGAGGGGGTCTGGAGGAGGAGGTCTGGAGGAGGAGGTCTGGAGGAAGGGGTCTGGAGGAGGGGGTCTGGAGGACGGGGTCTGGAGGAGGGGGTCTGGAGGCTCATCCTCCTCCTTCCTCTTCATCCAGCGTCTCTCCTCTCTGTCTGTTTCACACACACACACACACACACACACACACTGATAGTCATGTCGAAGACGTTTATTAAACTTTTCTCTGAGATTTGAATCCGTGTGATGAGCAGCTACAAACAGAATCTCACATCAGAACTGATTCACAACTGAAAGTGAAACTTCAACAGCAGTGAGTGGATCGATGGATGGATGCGCTGACTTTAGACATTGTTTGGGGGGGGATACGACTACTGGAATATTTGTTTGTTAAATTTCTTGATTTTGATTAATCAACCACATTATTATGTGTAGAAAAATGCTCTAAAAAAACACAATTTAGAAAAAATAATACAGATTTCATCGGACCCTACAGTGTCCTTCAGGTGGTCTGCAGGGGGGCTCTGCCCAATTACAGCCCCCCCCTCCTCCTCCCCTCTCTGTTTTCTTTTTTAGCTTGAAAACCTGATGACCTCCAGCGGTGATGTCATCATCCTTTAATGGAACTCAGCAACAATACAAGCCTTCGTCTTTCCCGTCGTTTTAATGCAACAGAATTAAGTATGAAGCTCTGATGAAACATTCCATGACCTTTGTCCTGATATAATGATCTTATAGAATATGATGCATTAAATAACATATTAATGCAACAGGAATGTACATTTACATTTAGGTCATTTAGCAGACACTTTTGTCCAAAGCGTACATTTGTCAAAAGAAGGAAACATCAGAACAAACCAAGATTTTACTGCACCATTAATACTTTTAGTAAAAATACTTAAATTACATGTTTATATGTTTACATCAGAAAGGTTTTTATCCAAACACAACTTTTATCAGGGGTTCCACAGGGCTCAATGTCTGGACCGCTGCTTTTTAATTTGTTTTGAAGTTACTAGTGGAGTATTATGTTGTTAGTATTAGTATCTTGACTTGGAATGAATGGAGTATTTTCACAATGTGGTATTAGTAAGTTACTTCCATGTCTTCTTTATTCCTGTCACTGACCCGGCCCCCTGGACTGTCTCCTGAACCAGATCTGGTCTTCTTGTTTCCTGTCACTGACCCGGCCCCCTGGACTGTCTCCTGAACCAGATCTGGTCTTCTTGTTTCCTGTCACTGACCCGGCCCCCTGGACTGTCTCCTGAACCAGATCTGGTCTTCTTGTTTCCTGTCACTGACCCGGTCCCCTGGACTGTCTCCTGAACCAGATCTGGTCTTCTTGTTTCCTGTCACTGACCCGGTCCCCTGGACTGTCTCCTGAACCAGATCTGGTCTTCTTGTTTCCTGTCACTGACCCGGCCCCCTGGACTGTCTCCTGAACCAGATCTGGTCTTCTTGTTTCCTGTCACTGACCCGGCCCCCTGGACTGTCCCCTGAACCAGATCTGGTCTTCTTGTTTCCTGTCACTAGCCCGGCCCCCTGGACTGTCTCCTGAACCAGATCTGGTCTTCTTTATTCCTTTCACTGACCCGGTCCCCTGTGTTATTGAGTCTAAGTTAGTTAGGTTAAATCACTGTTTTTGTGAATGGAGTCTGGTGTCTTTGTAGAGAGCATCAGAGCCACAGCTTCACTTTCTGTCCCCCAGGACTGTCCCCTGAACCAGATCTGGTCTTCTTGTTTCCTGTCACTGACCCGGCCCCCTGGACTGTCCCCTGAACCAGATCTGGTCTTCTTGTTTCCTGTCACTGACCCGGTCCCCTGGACTGTCTCCTGAACCAGATCTGGTCTTCTTGTTTCCTGTCACTGACCCGGCCCCCTGTACTGTCTCCTGGACCAGATCTGGTCTTCTTGTTTCCTGTCACTGACCCGGCCCCCTGTACTGTCTCCTGGACCAGATCTGGTCTTCTTGTTTCCTGTCACTGACCCGGCCCCCTGGACTGTCTCCTGGACCAGATCTGGTCTTCTTGTTTCCTGTCACTGACCCGGCCCCCTGGACTGTCTCCTGGACCAGATCTGGTCTTCTTGTTTCCTGTCACTGACCCGGTCCCCTGGACTGTCCCCTGAACCAGATCTGGTCTTCTTGTTTCCTGTCACTGACCCGGTCCCCTGTGTTATTGAGTCTAAGTTAGTTAGGTTAAATCACTGTTTTTGTGAATGGAGTCTGGTGTCTTTGTAGAGAGCATCAGAGCCACAGCTTCACTTTCTGTCTGACAGGGAATCTATGAAACTGGTCTCTGGTCTTTACCCCAGAATTCATCTCCTGACTGAGAAGAACCTCATACAAGGCCTCACTCCTACACCACAGTATCTGAGAGGTGTAGTACCCATGGGTGGTTTTAGAGGGCGCTGCTTGTCTGGTCTAGTCTGCTCCAGTTCAAAGGACAGGGTCTCTGTAGACTCTCAGCAGGATTTTGTGTCCTGCAGCTGTTCTCTCTGTTGACACCCGAGATGACCAGCTGATACTGAACCCCCAAGACACAAAGACAGAAATGGATCTGCTGAGTAAATCAACCAGCCCCACCAGTACAAGACCAGTACCTGCACCACTAGCAGCACAAGGACTAGTCCCAGGGCTATCCCCAGGACTTGCAGCACCAGGACTAGCACCAGGACTAACAACAAGACTAGCAGCACCAGGACTAGCACCAGGAGTAGCACTAGGACTAGCACCAGGACTTGCAGCACCAGGACTAGCACCAGGACTAGCAGCACCAGGACTCACATCAGTACTAGCACCAGGACTAGCAGCACCAGTACCTGCACTAGTTTTATTTGTCTCATACAAACATACTCGAACATGAATATTCAACATGTAGATGTATATATATACTAGGGCTGTCCAATTAATTAAATTATTAATTAATTATTAATTAAAAATTTTAATAATTAATCTCGGGGTAGCTGTGGATTAATCACAATGAATCACCAGTAAATATACCCTAAACTCCCCATCTTCTCGGTACATTGTTGTGAGAACAGAAAGATAAATGACAGAAGGCGAATATGAACCAGAATGCCTTTACAAACACAGATACCACTTTATATCAGACCAAGTACAAATACATGCATATCAGTACTGATATGAGTACTTAATAATACCATTACAGTTCTAACAATAACCTTGGAAACATTCAACTTTGTGTTTTCTTGATACAAAAAGAGTAGAGTTTACAATAGAGATATTAATAATTAATGTTTAACCTGCTGTCAGTTACACTGTTAAAATAAATATTAACGACAAAAAGCTCAGAGACTAGGAGCAGTTTGTAGGGCTGGTCATCCTTAAGGGCCAGCCCACCTTAAGTGTTGCTTACTTCGGGCCTAACTCGCTTCATTTGAACTTTCTGACTATCAGCTGGCTGATAGTCTAGTTGTAGCATTTATTCACCTGTACCCACAATGCACTGCTTCCCCCCGCACCCATTATTAGGCCATGGTGAGGTTGTCAGTGCGTTAATGTGTTAAAAATTCATTTTGATTAGGCTTGTGATCATCAGATCCACCCATTGCTCCTCCATACTAATATGGTCACTTCCTTCACTGGTGGCAAACAATCCAAGATGGCGACAGCCAAAATGCTCAACTGCAGGCTTCAAAACTGTAGTCCACAAACCGACGGGGGGCGTCATCATGACCACGTCACCATGACGACGTACGTTATGAAGACGACCAACGGATTAAAGCAGGATTAACGTGTTGTTGGTGCAGATGAACGTGTTCCTGCCGAGCGGCAGACTTTACCCATGAGCACAGCAGACGGTTTCTATGACAACACAACGATGCCCGGCATCAAACTACACACAGACTATTGTATTGATCATTGGTTATAACAGACTGATGGATGATTGACAGCTGAGTCACTAAACGCTGTGAGCTTCAACAGCAGAGTGTAAACAGAGAGGGGGGGGGGGGGTGAGTGACAGGAACAGCCTCTGCCTCCTTTTGGTCAGCAGTTACTTAATGAGTCAGAGCTGCCGTCTCTTTAAATCTCACGAACTAACTTTCCTGATTTCACTCTCCACAGCGACTCTTATTGATCACGTGATCATGTGATCACCGATCAATGAGTCCCCGCCGATCAGCCGGCCGACTGTCAGGCTGCATAAATGGCTGCCATGTCCCATGATGCCACCCCAGTTGTCCGGCTGGCCAATGGGCAGGCCAGCAGCAGTGATGATGCAGGTCGTCCCCCCTGGTATAAAGGACTGCAGCGTGGTGGGGGCCCTTCTGAGCAGCCGTCCCAGCCTGGCCTCGGGTGGAGGATCAGGACGCAGAGCTACACCCCGTGTGTAGTTTGGTTGGAGGTTCGGGGATTTGGAGGCTTCTCACCTGGGATTTTTTCTGGAAAGCTGTCAGTATAAGGAGACTGTTTCCTGTCTGACCCCCTGGGCTCTGTCCCGTCAGTCCAAGGCCCTACAAGTGAGTACTTCCACCCGGGCCCCTCGGGGTCCGCTGGGGCCCCTCGGGGCTCCCCGCCTGCCCTGGTTTACCCTGTGTCTGTGGCTGGTGAGGGCTTTTGGTGTGTTTGGTGCTTGTTTGGTGTGCTGGCGGTCCGAGGTGGCGGCTGCGTGCAGCGACGGTGAGCCCAGAATAGCAGCTGATTGCATGAGAGAGGAGCGTCAGCTGGCCGCCGCCATGGCTTTTTAAGGGAATCAGCAGCAGCAGATCACTTGCAGCTCCAGCTATGTGCCACATGGTGGCTGTCAATCACCCCGCGGGGGGGGGCGGGGGGGTCGGGGTATTTTTGGTTACTGCCATATCTGTCGCTCAGACGGGATCTGTAAATAGAGTTTATTCACTTTGTTCACTTCAGGACTTTAAAGTTGTGGTCGTTGACGTTTCACTCAGAAAGCTACAGATAACCGGCTCTATAGATTTACATACATATAAACATACATACACACATACATACACACATACATACATAAATACATACATAAATACATACATACACACATACATACATAAATACATACATACACATACATACATAAATACATACATACACACATACATACACACATACATACAAAAATACATACAAAAATACATACATACACACATACATACATACATAAATACATACAAAAATACATACATACACACATAAATACATACAAAAATACATACATACACACATACATACACACATACATACATAAATACACACATACATACACACATACATACATACATACAAAAATACATACAAAAATACATACAAAAATACATACATACACACATACATACACACATACATACACACATACATACAAAAATACATACAAAAATACATACATACACACATACATACATACATAAATACATACATATATACATACATATACATACATACATACATACATAAATACATACAAAAATACATACATACACATACATACATACATACAGATGTATGTTTATATATGATGCTCACAGCGCTCTATTGATTATTGATCAGCTCCGTGTTGATGGTCGTCGACCTGAGACACTTTCAGCTGACGGTCCTGAAAAGGGAAACACAGCTGCTGTGGCGAGGCGTTCAAGGACCTGGAACGGGACAGTAAACTCACAGTATTCGTTTCTAAATGTTTCTAAGAACCTGAATGCATCATTTCTCAAAGTCGAGTAAATATGAAAAATGATTTCTGATCTCAGAGACGTAAGATTATTTTCTGGTTGCTGCTTTGATGTCTTTTGAAAATCATTTCATGATTAAATGTTGATGAGTTCTCGTCATTGAATTTTGTCTTTAATCTGTTTGAATCAAACTTTATTAACAAGAACACGAAACGTAAATACAAAATATAAATATAATATAAACACACAGACAAATATAACAGAAGAGAACACGTGATGCATTTTATTTATAATTTATATTTCTGTTATTCTTGTTCAGCCAATCACAGGCCAGTCTCAGCGATGACATCACTACCTGAGTCACTTTACTTATGGAGCGTATAACAAACACATTCACTTTGAATGAAATAAATCATATTTATAGAGTACATAACAACAAACAGTAAATGTTTACAGAGAAAATACATTAATACAAACATAAATAATCATCTTTCAGAACTAAACATCAGCAGTAAAAGTACTCAAATGTACTGTGGTAAATGTACAATGGTTACTCTCTGTAGTCTCGGGAGCTGCTCTCAGATCAGTTGAACATTTTTATGAGTTATTATCTTATTCAAATTCACTGGTGAAATTTAAAAATCACTGAGACGAAACATGTAGAGTTACAAGCTTTTATATCTGAAACATCTCTGAATACTAATACACAGCATCTGAAGTACTACCGTATCTGAAGAACTACAGTAGATATCTGATGAACTGCAGTTTAACATTGATTTTCATTAATAATCTTCTAAACATTTTCTGGTTTAAATGTCTTTTAATTAATCATCAAAATGAATAAAATAAATCTTTATTTTATTCATTTTAGTGATTAATTAAGACCCACAGTTGTTTATGTTCATTTGTTTTTCAACAAATGATTTATTTAATAAATATTTATATATTATTGTCATAAAACCAGCAAACTCAACTTTATATATATTCAAAACATTTAATTTGCTAGTTTTAATGCTGATTTTATGAATTACATATATATATTATATTACATATATAAAATAATATATATGTAATCTCATAATATAAGGGCCGTTTAGGGCCCTCCACATGTTCATGTGAGTGAGGCTCATGTTTAAAACTTGTTTTCCAATCAACAGAAAATTCTGCATTTTAAAATGTTTTTACATTTTTTTGTTAAAAAGTTGTAACCAAGTCGTAAAAAAAGTCGGAACAGAAGTCGTAAAAGAAGTCGTAAAAGAAGTCGTAAATTAAGTCGTGAGCTTCGCTTTCATACAAACATCAGACTTCGGTTTTCTCTCACAAACAGGAAATCAATCAGTTTATCAGTGAGATTATTTATTAGTTGTAAGAATATCCGAAAATCATTTAATAAATAATAATACTTCATAAAACTCAAATACAACAAGAATCTGCGAATGTTGAGAACAAATTCATAAAGATGCTCTAAATCAACTGCAGCACTTTAATAATCAACCCATTTGAATTCAAGATAATAATTATTTATTATTCTTATTTAACAATCAAGAACCAGAACTTATAATGACATCTTTTTATCTCCGAGCCCCAAAAGTTGAATATTGAATATCCACATTTAAATAACTTCAGTAAGAAAGCATTTATATCATGAACATAATAAGTTTAGTTGTTTAATAAAGATGAAACAGAATATTTCATGTGAGCTGAGACTGGAACCAGAATACTAAGGGGCCTCAGGAGAACCTGGTCCAGGTTCATACATGGGTCCCCCTGGTTTGACTCAAGACAGTCCAGCTGTCTCCCTCCGTCACATCATCTGCCCTCCAGCAGGCTCCGCCCCCTCACATTTATAGCCCCACTCTCTTTTCCTGAAACTGAAACCTTGAGACACACTCAGCACATTTCACATAGTCGGGGCCCCAGCTTCTACAACATAGTCGGGGCCCCAGCTTCTGTAACATAATCGGGACCCCAGCTGCTGTAACATAGTTGGGGCCCCAGCTTCTATAACATAGTCGGGGCCCCAGCTTCTACAACTTAGTCAGGGCCCCAGCTTCTATAACATAGTCGGGGCCCCAGCTTCTACAACATAGTTGGGGCCCCAGCTTCTATAACATAGTCGGGGCCCCAGCTTCTACAACATAGTCAGGGCCCCAGCTTCTATAACATAGTCGGGCCCCAGCTTCTATAACATAGTAGGGGCCCCAGCTTCTATAACATAGTCGGGCCCCAGCTTCTATAACATAGTCAGGGCCCCAGCTTCTATAACATAGTCGGGCCCCAGCTTCTATAACATAGTCGGGCCCCAGCTTCTATAACATAGTAGGGGCCCCAGCTTCTATAACATAGTCGGGCCCCAGCTTCTATAACATAGTCAGGGCCCCAGCTTCTATAACATAGTCGGGCCCCAGCTTCTATAACATAGTCAGGGCCCCAGCTTCTATAACATAGTCAGGGCCCCAGCTTCTATAACATAGTCGGGCCCCAGCTTCTATAACATAGTAGGGGCCCCAGCTTCTATAACATAGTAGGGGCCCCAGCTTCTATAACATAGTCAGGGCCCCAGCTTCTATAACTTAGTCGGGCCCCAGCTTCTATAACATAGTAGGGGCCCCAGCTTCTATAACATAGTCAGGGCCAAAGCTTCTATAACATAGTCAGGGCCAAAGCTTCTACAACATAGTCGGGACCACAGCTTCTATAACATAGTCGGGGCCACAGTTTCTACAACATAGTCGGGGCCACAACTTCTATAACATAGTTGGGCCACAGCTTCTACAACATAGTCGGGGCCACAGCTTCTATAACATAGTCGGGGCCACAGCTTCTACAACATAG
This sequence comes from Chelidonichthys spinosus, assembly GCA_029853015.1. NCBI lineage: Eukaryota > Metazoa > Chordata > Actinopteri > Perciformes > Triglidae > Chelidonichthys > Chelidonichthys spinosus. Next base: position 27,604,982 of record CM056830.1, read on the forward strand.
TTGGGTCCCCAGCTTCTATAACATAGTCAGGCCACAGCTTTTATAACATGGTCGGGGCCCCAGCTTCTATAACATAGTCAGGCCACAGCTTTTATAACATGGTCGGGGCCCCAGCTTCTATAACATAGTCAGGGCCCCAGCTTCTATAACATAGTCGGGCCCCAGCTTCTATAACATAGTAGGGGCCCCAGCTTTTATAACATAGTAGGGGCCCCAGCTTCTATAACATAGTCAGGGCCCCAGCTTCTATAACATAGTCGGGCCCCAGCTTCTATAACATAGTAGGGGCCCCAGCTTCTATAACATAGTCAGGGCCAAAGCTTCTATAACATAGTCGGGGCCACAACTTCTATAACATAGTTGGGCCACAGCTTCTACAACATAGTCGGGGCCACAGCTTCTATAACATAGTCGGGGCCACAGCTTCTACAACATAGTTGGGCCACAGCTTCTACAACATAGTCAGGGCCAAAGCTTCTATAACATAGTCGGGGCCACAACTTCTATAACATAGTTGGGCCACAGCTTCTATAACATAGTCAGGGCCAAAGCTTCTATAACATAGTCGGGGCCACAACTTCTATAACATAGTTGGGCCACAGCTTCTACAACATAGTAGGGGCCCCAGCTTCTATAACATAGTCGGGGCCACAACTTCTATAACATAGTTGGGCCACAGCTTCTATAACATAGTCAGGGCCAAAGCTTCTATAACATAGTCGGGGCCACAACTTCTATAACATAGTTGGGCCACAGCTTCTACAACATAGTAGGGGCCCCAGCTTCTATAACATAGTCAGGCCACAGCTTTTATAACATGGTCGGGGCCCCAGCTTCTATAACATAGTCAGGCCACAGCTTTTATAACATGGTCGGGGCCCCAGCTTCTATAACATATTGTTATTTCAGAGTGGTGGTTGGGGGCCACAGGTTCCCTGAAGGAACAGGTCTCTGGTTTAGAGCTCAGACTGGACTTGGTGGCGTCTTCAGGCTCTAAAGTGACGAACTATTGAACTATTATGTATAATGCTTCATCTATAATGTATCATGCGTTGTGTATTGTGTATAATGTATCATGCGTTGTGTATTGTGTATAATGTATCATGCGTTGTGTATTGTGTATAATGTATCATGCGTTGTGTATTGTGTATAATGTATCATGCGTTGTGTATTGTGTATAATGTATCATGCGTTGTGTATTGTGTATAATGTATCATGCGTTGTGTATTGTGTATAATGTATCATGCGTTGTGTATTGTGTATAATGTATCGTGTGTTGTGTATTTCCTGCAGGGTGCCGACCAACATGTCTACACAGGCGCCGACGTTCACACAGCCGCTGCAGAGCGTCGTGGCACTAGAGGGTAGTGCTGCGACGTTCGAGGCTCAAGTTAGTGGTGAGGAAGCTTTTTAGTAAAACAATCTGTATTGCTGAAAACCGATTCAGTGCTCGTTATTACTGAAAGTCTCTTGGTGTCATGGCTCCAAGATGCTATTGGTTTGATAGGTTCAAGATATTTGTAAACAGTAATGTTGGCGTTTATGCCTCCAGTGTTCCTGCTGAGTCAGGCTGATCCTGGATCTGGTCTGTACTGGACACAAACAGATATTTATCCTCTGGTCTGATTCTGAGGAAGATGAATTTCTTGATAAATATTGTGAGTAATGATTAGGTTCTCTGACAGTTGACAGTTGATCTGGTCCTTGTGTTCTCTGCAGGTTCTCCAGTTCCTGAGGTGAGCTGGTTCCGTGATGGTCAGGTTCTTTCTGCCGCCGCTTTGCCCGGCATTCAGATCTCGTTCAGCGATGGCCGCGCTGTTCTGAGGATCCCCGCTGTGACCGCCGCACACAGCGGGAGATTCTCGGTCAGAGCCACCAACGGTGCTGGACAAGCCACAAGTACAGCTGAACTCCTCGTTACAGGTGAGAGCACAGGTACAGGTGACACAGGTAGACTTCAAGACAACACCTTTCAACCATCTAGCATTTGACATCCTCGAGAGAATTTAGACTGAAGGTTTTGTGTTTTGTCACGTTTTGAGGTGAATAGAGCTGCGTGTCATCAGCATAGAAACAATAAGGGATGTTATATCTTCTAATACAGACCCCAGTTGACATTGAAATAATGAGAATAAAATAGGACCTAAGATGGAGCCTTGGAGTACACCACACCACAGTAGCAGCAGAAAGGTCCAACAAAAACAAAAATGTCATGGCTCCATGTTGTAGTCTAAGAAAGTGTCAGAAAACAACTGGTTCCCAACATAAAACATTACTATGACTCACAATTCCGATTTGCAATTTAGCCAAGCAGGTGATAATGTCTGTCAGTCCACTCCTATGTTTGTCCAGACTAAAATATCTCAATTGGATGGATCACTATTAATGAATTAAGTACACACGCAAACAAAGTAGAATTCTTTTTTGAGCTTCAGTTTGAGTCAATAATAATGAGAAGAATAATCTTCCTCTGCAGCGGAGACGGCGCCTCCTAACTTCCTTCAGAGACTACAGAGCTCCACAGTGAGACAGGGCAGCCAGGTGAGACTGGACGTCCGTGTCTCGGGTATCCCAACGCCTGTGGTGAAGTTTTACCGAGAGGGAGCCGAGATCCAGAGCTCATCCGACTTCAGGATCCTCCAGGAAGGAGAACTGTACAGTCTGATGATTGCTGAAGCCTTCCCAGAAGATTCTGGGACATATTCTGTGACCGCCACCAACAGCAGTGGACGAGCCACCTCCACCTGTGAGCTGCTGGTTCAAGGTGAGGACCTTTAAACTGTCTGCCATGTTCAACAGTGATAGATCCAGGACATGTTTAGGATAGCTTAGCATAAATACTAGAAGCTGCTAGCTTAAATCCAAACAACTCCTCTTTTACTATTTTTCCATGTACATGCTGTTTAGAATCTGCAGTTTGTTTCTTTCTAACATCTTTTTCAGTACGACTTTAGTCCATTTGAGAAACTAAAGGAAGCGTTTGATTGTGTTCAGGGGAAGAAGCCGTTCCAGCAAAGAAAACCAAGACAGTGATTTCAACCTCTCAGATTTCAGAGAGCCGTCAGACCCGAGTGGAAAAGGTACAAAAGACTCCACAAACATCCCTTAATATAATCCCTTGGTCTGTAGTGACTGAATGTCTCATCTCCCTGTGGTCCATCCTCAGAGGATGGAGGCCAGTTTCCAGGCCTCCGCCATGATGGAGATGCAGGTGGAGGGTGCCGAGCTGACTCAGCAGCTGGCTCACAAGACTCCACCCAGAATTCCTCCCAAACCCATGTCCAAGTCCCCAACACAGTCCTTGCTGGTCACCAAGGTGACCGCAGGACGACAGCAGTCGCCGTCACCTGTCCGACACGTGAAGACGCCGACACCTGTCAGGTGGGTGGAGCCTGTAGTAGTTCTTAGTTAGTGGATGTTTAAGAGATTATAAGAGATATATAACAGATTTTAGATCAGTGAGCGGGGCGATGGGGTGATCAGAGGTTGGCCCCTTTCAGGCCTGTAACTGGACCTCCCTCCTCCGCCTATAGGCCTGCCTCTCCCATTTCAAGACTTTCAGTGTCCCCCATCAGGCCGGTCAAGTCCCCCATCACCACACGCAAGCAGGCGGCTGCCGGCAGCGACATCCTGCCACCCTGGAAGCAGGGAGACTACGTGAGCGAGGCCGGCTACACCAGCATGACCAGTATGACCAGTATGACCAGTATGAGCAGCAGCTCCGTCACCCAGCTGGGCCAGGAGCAGCGCTTGGTGCAGCAGGTCACAGGGATCAAAGAGGTAAGGGGGCGTCTCTCAGAACTAAAACAACGTCAGGTTCATCAGGATCCTGTTTCCTGGTGGACTTGAGGACTAAACTCATTGTGTGACTCTAACGTCCAGATCTGCTGTAGAATTAAATACTGAGGAAGACTACTGATGGTGGGGGGGTGGGGGTCCACCAACACAGGACTTAGACCACCAGAACCTGTTGGTCACCGCGAGTCCCAAAGTGTTGTTGAGACGGTTTTCATGAACTAGCTAAGAGGTTTTGTTGTTTAAAGCTAACGTTGGTTTTGTCGTCTAAAGCAAACGTTGGTTTGTCGTCTTAAGGCGAGTCCACACCGGAAGAACTGCCCGACTCGCGTCGGTAAATGAAGTCAGGCTACTTAATATGGCCGACTCGAACAACGACATGGGCGGTTCACACCTACGGAATAACAGCCGACACCATACGTTCCGCGCTTGCGCGAGATGTAATGTCTCCAAAACAACAGGCGGCGCTAATCTGTATTGTGGGCCAAAAAACACGAAAATTGGAAGTAGCCGGTCCTCTCTAGACCATAACACAGAGCACGCTGTCCTCACCAGTCACTGTTGTCAGCAGAGTGAGGTTGTAGACTGTAGTTGTGATTACTCTCTGAACGGAAAAATCTAAAATGTTGGATGATGTCGATACGGAAACACTGGCCATGTCAACTCTCGCACTTATTCTGGGAAGACAGTGTCTACCATCGTCACTTTTGGGCTTCACTGTTTCGCTAGTCAAGCTGCTAGCCTCCACCAATCAGAATGGTAAAAGAATGACCGACTCGAATGGCGGATTATACATTTGAGTCGGCTGAAATGAACGCCGACGTGGGCTGATTCGAGCCACCACACCAAGTAGACTCATGTCACGGACGCTGACTCTCTCAAAGACGCCGATTTTCGGTCCGGTGTGGACTCGCCTAAAAGCTAACGTTGGTTTGTCGTCTAAAGCTAACGTTGGTTTGTCGTCTAAAGCTAACGTTGGTTTGTCGTCTTAAGCTAACGTTGGTTTGTCGTCTAAAGCTAACGTTGGTTTGTCGTCTAAAGCTAACGTTGGTTTGTTGTCTAAAGCTAACGTTGGTTTGTTGTCTAAAGCTAACGTTGGTTTGTCGTCTAAAGCTAACGTTGGTTTGTCGTCTTAAGCTAACGTTGGTTTGTGGTCTAAAGCTAACGTTGGTTTGTCGTCTAAAGCTAACGTTGGTTTGTCGTCTAAAGCTAACGTTGGTTTATTGTCTAAAGCTAACGTTGGTTTGTTGTCTAAAGCTAACGTTGGTTTGTTGTCTAAAGCTAACGTTGGTTTGTCGTCTAAAGCTAACGTTGGTTTGTTGTCTAAAGCTAACGTTGGTTTGTTGTCTAAAGCTAATGTTGGTTTGTCGTCTAAGCTACAACAGTTTCACATTATTTTTGTTGTTGTTGATGATGATGTTGTTGGGGTAAAAACTATGAATATCACCTTCCATCCGTCGATCACTTCTTCACTTCTTCCATCCGTTTCATTTCAGCGAGACTCTTTTTTGTTGTTCTTGGTTTGTGCTTCTTTTTCCTCCACACGGAAAAGTCTGAAAGTCGTGAAATATATTTCATGTTTTTAACAGCCATATGAAGACCGAAGTTAATCCTTTTAATTTTGTTATTAGCCTCAAATTGTTGAAACGGAGTCACAATCATCTGGAACATCAGATGACAGTTTAAGTCCGAGTGACGAAGGACGGGACGACGCTGTGAGCCACGAGGAAACATTGTGTGACCGTGACGTCAATCATTTGGGTTCATGTGGTGACGAGTTCAACCCGAGACAGGGATATTCCTCTGGAAGGTATGAAGACAAGATGCCCTCAGAAGAAGAAAAAAGTGGCGTGGTGACACCAACAGAGGGCGCTACTGAGGATGGGTGTTTCAGTCCGTCATGCATCTGCTCTGACCTGTCCTCTGTCTTCACCCACAAACAATCGTCACCTGTTTCAAACCATCCAACCGAAGAAACCTTCAGATTTCAGAACCGTGACGTGTCACCAGGTTTGTCCAATCACAAGAGTTTATTGACCTTTAATAAGGAAGAGAGGCATTACTGTGATGGGAACCAAGATGTCCGCCCGGCCTTCCAGCAGGTAGCTCTTCATCCGTCACGCGTGGACACATCACTGTTGATCTTTTTTGAAACCTCTTTTTTGAGTTTGTTTGCCGCTTCACTTTGCTTCACTTTGACTGTCTGTTCACGTTGCTCTTCAGCGGAGTTCTTCACGGTTTTATTTCTGGCATGTCCAAACAGATGAAATATCTGAGTACGTTAATACTCAGATTAATACCACAACCTTTCTGTATGTCATTAAATAGCCTACTAGATTAACATTTGGTTTTTGGACTCCTGAAAGTGACATTGATCCAAAACCTGGATCAGAGTTTTTGCTTTGCTTCATTTCAGTGTCCAACAAACCAGGAGTTGATCCCGTTTTCAAGAATCACAAAATGATGCGAACGTGATACTTTGAAAACGTCTGTAAGAGTGATGTTGCTGTTCAAGGTTCAGTGTCTCTTACAGAGGCAGGGAGGTGTCCAGGGGTCACATGTTTGATCAAATTATCCAACAAACAGAAGCACATGTCTAATAATTAAGCAGAAGGACATCATCATATACTCCAGTGTCTTTCTAAGCTAGGCTACCAAGTCTCTACTATAACTCACAGTCATGAATATCCATCTGTACATATTGGATTTTATCTAAAATGATGACTGTCAGTAGTAAATCATCATATTTAGTTACCTAGCGAACTAGGTAGCTAATGCCACCATGCTAATACCTAATCTGCATCTGTCGTTAGCTAGCAAGCTACCATGTGTGCTGGTTAAAAACTTAGCTGGGGACTTTAGAGTGTTTCCAAATCAAGAACCCTGTAAAAGGGTCTTGAATTGTGCACTTGATAGCTACATAAAGCATGCTAACAGGGTGAGGCTAAAGCTAACAGGTCCCGGGTACTGGCAGCTGGTGAAGAACTCATGGAAATAAAGTAGACGGACATGTTTAAGTATTGATCTGAATTTAAATAGTCTTCAGAACAAATGGAGTGAATTTGTAATCATTTGAGGGAACAGATTGCTTAACTGAGAAAAGGGTTCCCCTGGTCCGCCTGCCTGCCTCCGTCCTGCCATGGATGTCCTGATCTATGTGCTGCTGGTTGTGTCTTCAGGCCGAGGGAGGGAAAAAGGCCGGGGCGGTGGCCAAAGTGATGGCTGCCGTTGACCTCGCTCGCGTCCGTCACCCTGTGCATGTGGAGGGCGTTCGGGCTGAGGAGGCGGAGGGGGCCGTAGAGGCACAGTTAAGGCAGCAGGCCGCCGCCGCCACCGCCGCCATGGCTGCTGATCAACAGCATCGAGCTGGCTGGACAACAACAACAAGAGTGCAGGCTGGTCAAATGCTTACGACTGCTCCCGAGTTTACCACTGAAGCAACGCTGCCTCAGGTTAGCGAGGTTAGGCTCCAGAGCAAAGACACAACATTACCAAGAGATTTTTCTCTAGGTCCTCTTTTATACATAGAATCATTTTACTGCAATGGCATACCATTTTCAGGCTTTCAAAATGGAAAGAAATATCAATATGCTTGGCACGTATAAATGATAATGATATATAGAGGATAATGTCTCCCAGGTGTCTCGATGATGACATGTAAAATGATTGTTAAATTAAAGGATCATGCCTGAGTAAAATGTTAAAATTAGCAAAATTTTCTGCCAATGCTTAAAGATAATAACTGTAAAAAGATGAATCTAATAGAACAAATCTCTTGTTAACCATGTCGGTATTTGCAGTACTTATAGTAATAGAGTATCATTCAAAACATTTATACCAAAATGTCCATTGTCTAGCTGTTAAAATCTTCCTTGTAACGCTCCTGTGAACTCTGTTGGTTACTCCAGATTCAGAGAGTGACAGAAACCTCTTCCCATGTGGACGCTGGTCTCACCACATCTCCAGCTCTGCATTTCACAGTCTCTAAGGTTTCTGTCCCAAAACACGAGGTTAGCTCCGAGGTAAGAGCGGGAACATCAGGCAAGCAGTAGAAAATAACCTGCTAACACCAAGAATATTCATATTAAACCATCTTTATTTAATCATCCAAGCTAGAACTGACCTTTTGCCATGTCCCCCCCCCCCTCCCCTTACTTTTGCTAACCTGCCAATGACCTCATATTCACTGTCTGCTGAACTACTGTAACTGGCAGATTTTAGGTATCTGTAAATCTAGACTTGGTTGAAAAGTTAATATTCAGATTAATTGTATATGTTGACCATTTCATATAAGAATCCCTCAAAGGGGTTTTATATATGGCTACATTATATGAAATGGTGCTAACTGACTGAAGCTAATGCTAACAGGTCCCAGGTTAAAAGCCAATATCAAGTTTGGCAAACTGAATGCTATCTAGGATGTAGCTGGGAGTGTGAAAACCCAGAATCAGTAAAGATGACGTAAGACTAGATCTGCTGACTAACTACCTTAAAATCAGACATCATACAGTCCCGGATCCTGCATGGTCCGTGTAGGTTTTACCGCTTGCCTGAAATGCAAACTTGTGAACCGTTTGAGACTGTAGAAATTACTAAATAATATATTTTAAATAACAAAATGAATCCATATTTAACCTTGTTTTTCTTCACCCCCTTAATCCTTACACAAACTCCACAATTTATTAATCCGGCTTTATTTAAACCCCTTCATTTTTCCCTGTAGTACCTTTAATAAAACTAACCTCTGTAGTACTCTGTAGTACTCTCCTTATACTTTGAAACCAACATTTTTTACTGATGATGGTGTGCCTGTTCCTCCTCTTTGGGTCGGTCAGGTTTCCATCGCCGGCTCGGCTATCGCCTCTCTGCAGAAAGAGTTAGCGTCAACCTCTGCCACCGCTAGGAAGATCATCAAGCCCGTCAAGTCTCCTAGTCCATCTCGTATGATGGCCAGAGAGACACAGCAGTCCATCCCTCCACCGTTCAAAGACTTCACTGAAACATATCAGAGTCATTTACCGACGGGAGTGGTGGTCTCGGGGGGCATGGAGAGAATGTATGAGGACTGGGGAGCCCAGGTTTGTAATCTAGTGTAGTGGTCTGGATCTGAACAGGACAAGAAAACCTGATGAGTCAGTGAAGGTCAGATAAGTTCTATAGTCCAAGTAAACAACTGGTGCTTTTGGACAACACATCTCAAAATCACTAGCCACGATATAATGACCCTAATATTTCAATCACCTCTCTGACCTTTACTCTAATGCCATCAGCTGGACACATGATCCACTTTAAAAGCAAGAAAAGTAAAATCTAAGAAGCAGAATTTTCCTTAAGATTATGGCCCTCGCCCAAACATTACATTCGTCTCGTTTTTTATACATCAGGTTTTCTTGATTTGTCGGTAAATCCAGGAATTCATATCCCTCTAACATGAACTTTAACATCCTCATCGACACCATTGACAAACTCCTTCTCACCTCTTGAGCCCCGCCAGCCCCATGTCCATCTTTTATGTGCTGTGTCATCTTTTCTTTATATGTTAAACGTCTTGTCCAGTCTTTCTGCTGTGTTCCATGTCAAGGATTTCAGAAGCAGATGTGTTTCCTGTTAAACTGTGGTGTGCTAACATATCTGTGACTGTCCGACAGGTGGTGGAGGCAGCAGCCGTGCCTTCTGCAGGCTCTGCCGTGCTCCCGGCCACATTGGTGTCCGTAAGTTCTCCTCAAACCTCTCTAAAATATTCATGCCCTGGAAGGAAAATCACATTTTCTAAAAGTGTTGTTTTGTTTGCAGGGATTGAAGAACACAAATGTGACGGAAGGCGAGTCAGTGACCCTGGAGTGCCAGATCAGTGGTCAACCCACACCCACCATCATGTGGTTCAGGGAGGACTACAAGATTGAGAGCTCCATTGATTTTATGATCAGCTATGAGAACGGATTCGCCCAGCTGGTGATCCGCGAGGCGTTCGCTGAAGACAGCGGACGCTTCACCTGCACCGCCACAAACGAGGCGGGCACCGTCAGCACCTCCTGCTACCTGCTTGTCCAGGGTCAGTACAACTAGTAGAACAGGAGACACATCAATAGTCAATAAATCAATGATTTGCATTACATATGACTCGAATAGTCCGTTTTGAATATCCCTCTAAATTTGGGGTCTCTTCTGGTTTCACGTTGTATTTGATCCTTCTTTAAAGCCAGCTGCCCTTTGGTTCTATTGTCTGTCTTTCCCCTCCAGTGTCTGAGGACATCGAAAGCAGAGAGGAGGTCGCTGTTGTAACCCAACATGTTGAAACTGCTGAGAAACTGTGAGTTCATCAACCTCCTTTAACGTTTGCAATATAAGAAATATGGCGCAGGTTCATAAACTTGACAAAGGTTCAGCTTCTTAATTTTATATCATTGAGACTTAAAGATAGCTAATGGTACAGCTGTGTATTGGTAATTCTAATCAGAGATTTGTGTTTTCAGAGTAACCGAAGAAGTCAGAGAGGAGACCATGTCTCAGGTGAGCGAAGCCGATACTACGGCCATCGCTCCCTTCTTTATCCAGAAGCCAACCTTCCAGAAGCTGGTGGAAGGAGGAAGTGTTGTGTTTGAATGCCAGGTTGGGGGAAGCCCCAAACCACACATCATCTGGAAGAAGAGCGGCATCCCGCTCACTACCGGATATAGGTATGTTAGTTTCAAATCTATCGGTCAGGTTTTCATGGTGGCCAGTGGAAGATTCCCAAGGACTTAAGTGATTTATTTGTATTTGATTTAATATGATTCTACACATTATAATTTTACTGTAAAGCCCAATGTACCTAATGTCCTTTGCTCTGTCATCACAAACATATTACAAACTCAATTTAAACTCTAGTGGCAACGTCAACATTCTCCCTTCAAAACATCTCCCAAAGGTCTTGGGTACATGGGAACAATGGGCCCTAGTTTCGTGGCGCAGCGCAGGGTGGCGCAGGGTGGCGCAGGGTGGCGCAGGGTGGCGGAGCCGGCGCAATGCAAGTTTCGACCCGCGCAGCCTTGCGCACGGTCAGTTTGGCAGTTTGGTGGATTGCCTGCGCCAACATGGGTGTGGCGGCGCAGCAGGGGGAGGCGTCACAGATTCAGCTTGGCGTAGCGGAAGTTTCGTGGCAAAAAGCCTCGCCGAGACTGCGCTGAAAGCTCGCCAGCTCCAACCTGGTCTACTTTCGGCGCAAGGCGTAAATGAAGTCCATTCATTCAATGCGAATCACAGCTGGCGGAGTGGAAGTTTGGCTGACGGTGCGCAGTGCGCACACGTCACCGAGACCTCACAGGCAGGTTTCCACAGTTCCAGACACATTTAAATGCAATACATAATCACAACAAACACTATTTAATGCAACTAATTGAATCAACACATGGATTTATATCTATATAGATTGTCCCGTCACATCTGACGTCAGATCAAAGGCGGATGGCACGCGTAACGGAAACTCAGCTCAAACTCAGACGGAAACTCCCTCTCTCTCTCCTGTTTTTTATAATATGGGCATTGTTATTATTATGATACGCACGCACAGCGCGTGACGAGCGTGGTGAGAGCGGCGGTGCTGCTTCTGTCATCGGGTTGTCAAGTGACGGATCTTCCACTGAACCTCCCCTAACGCATTAAAGGAGAGGAGAGGAGCTCATTTGATTGGTAAAGATCTGAATCGGCTGTATTAATCCCAGTCCACGCCTCGTCTCCTCCTCGTCTCCCACTCACGCCTTCTTCTCCTCCCTCTTTCCCACTTGCGCCGGTGGGCGAGACGGGAGGCATGCCTGCGCGAGCCTGCGCGGTGCACGAAACTTGCAAAGTCCAGGCGGACACACCCCGTCGGCGCGACGCAGGTGTGCTGAAAGCTGACTGCGCCTGGTCTACGAAACTAGGGCCCAATATGTTAAAAACTCAAGACAGAAAAGAAACACACAATATTTGATATTATACTTTGGACATTTTTGGAGCTTTCACGTGTCCTAGGTGTTAGAGCTTTTTAGCTCCATTTCTGGCAAGACTAGTAGATAAGATAAGATCTGAATAATCTCTGTTCAGACTGTGTCTGTAATGAACACTGTAGTTTTCAGGGGGCGCTAGCTGTCATTGCATTGCCTTTAACATGGTCTTTCTCCTCCACGGTCCATCAGATACAAAGTTGCCTACAAGAAGGAGACCGGAGAATGTAAGTTGGAGATCTCCATGACCTTCTCTGATGATGCGGGAGAATACTCCGTCTTTGTCAAGAACCAGCTTGGAGAAGTCTCAGCCTCTGCCAGTCTGCTGGAGGAAGGTAGGCAAACATCGACATCAACTTAAGTTTGCAATAACTTCAGAAGAAGAACTGGTTGTCCGATGTCAGGGTGTGTCCAGTCAGTGAAATAAGCTGCCTGAGCTCATGCAACTTTAAATGCTGTGTTTGACAAACAGAGGAATATGAAATCTGCATGAAAAAACATGAAGCAACCTTTAAGACCGAAATGACAGCCGTGGTGCAGGAGCCCAAAGTAGGAGACGTTCCCCCCGTTGTCATTACAACAATGGAGCAGAGGACCACCACCTTTATCTCTGGACAGGTAGGTCTTTAGCCACAGTTGGAGAGTGTCTTGTAGAGGTTTAGTTTGTATGTCAGAGGAACTATCTATATGGAGGTTCTGGGGACCAGTTTGCACTTGGGTATCTGCAATTGCCGAGGAAAGTCTACGCTACAAATAGAAAATAGGAACAATGGTCAAAGTCAATGTTGTACCAACAGTGAAAGTATTTCCAGGTATTCCCATAATTTGCCATGTTTTGCCATTTCTAGCCTGAACACTCCTGGGCAACAAGGGCTTAGCCAATATTCAACTAACCATCAAACAGTGATTAGATGATTATTGATTGACAGTCACTGTTAAAACAATTAAACTATTGTTGAGCGCTCCAGAGTACCTGAGTCCTGTTCAGATTTCTAATGTCTCATTTGGTCTACAGGAATTCCATCTTTCTGCTATTGAGCAGAGGATCACCGAGGAAATCGAACTGTGCATTATGAAGATTACCTACAGACAGATAGTGACAGAGGACGGAGAGTTGATGGTGACAGCTGCCCCCACTGAGGCCGTGCAGCCAACCTTTGATACTCCTGTCAAAAACTACAGGATCATGGATGGAATGAGTGTCACTTTCCACTGCAGGATGGCTGGAATGCCACTCCCCAAGGTACAGCAGTTTTAAGGATGTTAGAGTGACGATAGAGTTTGCAATTGCCCATTTGTAAAATATGGATTACATTCAATTTTCTACCAGATTGCTTGGTTCAAAGACGGCCAGCGCATCAGGCCCAGCGACCGGTACCAGATGGAGGTTCTCCAAGATGGACGAGCCAGCCTTCGCCTTGCTGTGGTTCTACCAGAGGATGAGGGCGTGTACACTGCCTTCGCCACCAATGTGAAGGGAAATGCTGTCAGTTCTGGGAAACTCTACGTTGAGCCATCCGGAGCTGTAACACCTCAGAGATACACACCACAGCCAGCGATGCAGAGGATCAGGTAAAGAAATAAGAAATACTTCTCAGGTGTACAACTGTGGACATCTGGGTATCAACGTTGTTTTTTCCTCAGGTCCACATCTCCTCGCTCAATGAGCCGCTCACCAGGACGTTCATCTAGCCGTTCCCCCGGACGTTCTCCAGCCCGCCGACTTGACGAGACAGACGAGGCTCAGCTGGAAAGACTCTACAAGCCTGTGTTTGTCATGAAACCTTCCTCATGTAAATGCTCTGAGGGGCAAACTGCCAGATTCGACTTGAAGGTCGTTGGAAGGCCGATGCCAGAGACATACTGGTTCCACAATGGTAAGTCAAAAATTGATCAAAATTCATTTAGGTCTTGTATATGATTTATTGTCATCACAATAACCAAAATCCACACATCCCCACCTCAGGTCAACAAGTGGTTAGCGACTACACCCACAAGATAGTGGTTAAAGAGGACGGTACCCAGTCACTGATCATCGTCCCGGCCATGCCACAAGACTCTGGAGAGTGGACAGTCATCGCTCAGAACAGAGCTGGACGTACTAATGTCTCTGTAACTCTCACTGTTGATGGTGAGTCTGCAGCTGTTGTGAAGAGATTACTTTCGAACATTTATTGACTTTAAGGTTTTAATTTTTTTTTTTTTTCAGCCAAGGAAACCTTGGTACGCCCCCAGTTCATTGAGAAACTGAAGAATTTGAGTGTAAAGCAGGGCACTCTGGTTGAGCTGGCTGTCAGAGCCATCGGAAACCCCCTGCCTGACATCGTCTGGCTGAAAAACAGTGATATTATCACCCCACATAAGCATCCAAACATCAGGTATGTGTTAATTAGCTGTATTATCAGTTTTTGTAAATTAGCCCTCTGTCACCCACACTGAGTTGACAGTAAACCCATAGCACCCTTGGAATTATTTTGCTTTGGACAAATAAAAGAGCTAGCTAGGAATGTTTATACTCTATCCTATCTTCTCTGTACATTTAATAATTCTTCCAATATTTTGAGCTTTGAGTTCCTCTTGAGTAAGGTGATGTTTATATTTGGATTTACCAAACATTGATGAGTCAAGTACCGGTTTCAAAGTATTGGTCAAGCAAATGTAATTTTTCATTGTAGTAAAAACCCAAAAGATATTCTGATATGACAAATCAATCTTCCAGGGTTGAAGGAACCAGAGGAGAGGCCAAATTCCAGATTCCCTCAGCAGCTGGCTCAGACAGTGCCTGGTACACTGCTACAGCCATTAACAAGGCCGGCAGAGACACCACTCGCTGCAGAGTCAATATTGAAGTGGACTATGTTGAACCTGAACCAGAGAGGAAGCTCATTATTCCCAAAGGAACCTACAAAGCCAAGGAGATCGCCCCTCCAGAGGTGGAGCCTCTTCATCTGAGATACGGTCAAGAGCAATGGGAGGAGGGCGATCTGTACGACAAAGAGAAGCAGCAGAAACCACAGTTCAAGAAGAAGCTGACCTCTATCAGAATGAAGCGTTTTGGTCCAGCTCATTTTGAGTGCAGACTAACCCCTATTGGTGACCCCACCATGGTAGTGGAGTGGCTGCATGACGGCAAACCCCTGGAAGCTGCCAACAGGTTGCGCATGGTCAATGAATTTGGCTACTGCAGTCTTGACTATGAAGCTGCTTATGCTAGAGACAGTGGCGTCATCACCTGCAGAGCCACAAACAAGTACGGAGTTGACCAGACCTCAGCGACACTGGTAGTCAAGGATGAGAAAGGTCTGGTTGAGGAGACGCAGCTTCCTGAAGGCAGGAAGGGATTTCACAGAATGGATGAGATTGAACGCATAGCTCATGAGGGTGGACCTGCAGGAGTCACCACTGATGAGGAATTTGAAAAGACCAAACCACAGATTGTCCTCCTGCCTGAACCAGCTAGAGTGCTGGAAGGCGACATTGCACGATTCCGCTGCAGAGTGACTGGTTATCCAGCACCCAAGGTAAACTGGTACCTCAACGGACAACTTATCCGCAAAAGCAAGAGATACAGACTTCGGTATGATGGTATTTACTACCTGGAGATCACTGAAATCAAATCCTATGATGCAGGAGAGGTCAAAGTAGTGGCTGACAACAGCCTGGGCTCTGCCGAGCATACCGTGAAGCTGGAGATTCAGCAGAAAGAGGACTTCAGGACTCATCTGCGCCATGCCCCAGAGGGTAAGACAACTGAGGCCGCACCTGAACCTGGAAAAGTACAATTTGAGGTGGTGAAGTCCGAGAAACCAGCAGACGACTCTCAGCTAAAAGAGGTGGTCACGCTGAAGAAGGCCCACAGAATCGTTCATGAGAAATCCACAGAGGAGTCAGAGGAGCTGAGAGGCAAGTTCAAGCGTAGGACAGAGGAAGGTTATTATGAATCCATCACTGCCGTGGAGCTCAAGTCACGTAAGAAGGATGAGTCCTACGAGGATCTGCTGAAGAAAACAAAGGAGGATCTGCTTCACCGTGCTATGGCGAAGGAGGAGGCTGAGAAGAAGAAGGAAGAGGAGCGTCGCAAGATCACAGCTAAACCTCTCAAACCAGAAAGGGTCAAGCTCTCGGCCAGCATGGAAGCTCCTAAGATCCTGGAGCGTATTACCAGCCAGACAGTTGCACAGGGTGACGAAGTCAAATTCAGAGTCAGAGTCGTCGGTAGACCAGAACCTGAGTGCCAGTGGTTCAAAAATGGTGTTCAGCTAGAGAAGTCTGATCGTGTTTACTGGTACTGGCCAGAGGATCATGTGTGTGAACTGGTGATTAGAAATGTCAGAGCCGAGGACTCTGCTAGCGTCATGGTTAAAGCTTCAAGCGCTGCTGGAGAGACTTCAAGTCATGCTTTCCTGCTGGTACAAGGTAACGACTCTGGACTTTATACAATGTTCATGTTATTCGGTATTTGAATTGTGCATTTTGTAACAAAGATTGTGTTGTTATTCTTTGCAGCAAAGCAAGTCATCTCCTTCACACAGAAGCTGGAGGACGTCAATGCAAAAGAGAAGGACACCATGGCAACCTTTGAGTGTGAAACCAATGAGCCTTTTGTCAAGGTCAAATGGCTGAAGAATAATGTGGAGATCTTCTCCGGAGACAAATACAGGATGCACTCTGATAGAAAGGTTCACTTCCTGTCTGTACTGGTGATTGGCATGAAGGACGATGCAGAATTCACCTGCATGGTTATAGACGAGGATGTCAGGACAACTGCCAAGCTCATTGTTGAAGGTGGGTTGAGAGGACAGTACCTAAACTGTTCAAAGAGAATTGGAGGAGAACAGATATTGAACTTTTTCTATGGTCATGTGACTACTACAACACAAAATGGTGACTGTTGTTCGTTGTCATGGTGAGCACTAACTTAGGTTAGTTTGCTAGCTAGCGTGCTAGCTCCACAGCTTTAATGTGTGCCTTGTGAACAAAGTAGTGAGTCATGTTCCACCAGTTTCCTCCAGTGTGATCAGAGTGAGTCCAGGACTTGATGGGAGTCACTTTACTTTGTACAGAAGTGACCCTCTGACCATCCTGCTATATTGAGTTTTCTTTCCTTCGTTCATTTCTGTGACCTAAACCTTTATTTATGGAGAGATGAAAATTAAGGTAATCTTAAACTTAAGCATGGATTTCTGTTATGACTATGCCAAGTCCATGATTGACTTTTCAATAAACTGCAGGCACTCATGTACCATCTGTAATATGTCACAAACAGGAGCTCCACTGGAGATCCTGAAGAGACTGGAGAGCACTGAGGTTCCTGAGACGTACTCTGGAGAGTTTGAATGTGTTGTGTCCCGTGAAGATGCTGAAGGCAACTGGTTCTTTGGAGAAAAGCCGCTGTCTCATAGCAGTAAATACGTCATGTCCTCCCGCCGTGGAAGACATACCTTGTCTGTCAAAGATGTCAAGAAGGTGGACCAGGGAAAATATACCTTCAAAGTGGGCGAGTTCAAGACAAGTGCATCACTTAAGATGAAAGGTGAGTGATGAAAGTTATAAAGTTTTTGTACCTAGTAAATGTGGAGGTTTTGGGTTGGTCAAAGCCTGTCAATATATCCAGAAATGTGAGACTTCTGGTCAGATTCACATGACATTTGGTCTTGTCCACTTAGATTTATTGTCCTTTCTTGTCACACCACAATGCACCCAATGATATAAAGACTTTAGAACTGAGTCTGAGAATACTGCAGCCTCTATCGTTGCACTAGTCTCACTTTATTCTGTCCGTATCCAGCACCTAACACGTTTGTCTTGATGTTTCAGTGCGTCCAGTGACTCTGATGCAGCCTCTGGCTGACCTGACCATCTGCGAGGGTGACATTGCTCAACTGGAGGTCAAGTTCTCTCAGGAGAAGGTTGAAGGAAACTGGATGAAGAACGGACAGCCAGTCACAGCCTCCGACCGTGTGCACATTGTTATCGATAAACAGATCCACAAACTCCTGATTGAAGACACCAACAAGGATGACTATGGAATGTACTCCTTTGTGGTTCCCGATCAGGCGATCTCAACCTCTGCAAAGCTGGTCATTCAGAGTAAGGCACCTTAGATGCATGTCATGTTTCTGAAGGATTTATTCCAAAAGTAAAACGTTACCAACAATTTTATCTTGGGTTACAGCAATCGGCGTCCTGATCCCACTGAAGGACACTAGTGCAGTTGAGGGTACCAAGGCTACCCTAGAGACCAAGATCTCGGCTCAGGACGTCAGCTCAGTCAAATGGTACCACAATGACAAACTGCTGACAGCCAGTGACCGAATCCAGATTGTGGCGAAGGGAGCCAAGCAGCGTCTGGTCTTCAACAGGACCTACGCCTCCGATGAAGGATACTACAAACTCGTGGTTGGCCGAGCTGACACCAGTTGTAGATTTTCTGTTCAGAGTAAGTTGTACTGAGAAAATTGATGGAGGTTTAACGTGTGTCGACTTTCAACATACACACACAATTATGTATGATGATTAAATCAACAGAATTGTGATAGAAATCGACTGATTGTTTTGTCCTACCTGGGCCGGGACCTGCTGCTGACTCAAACCGCACCATCTGCTGGACACATTGCCTTATTGATTGTTAACATGCATCATCATGACAACTAGTTGATCACTAATTACATAAGCTAATGCTTGTTCCATCTCTCAGCTGTCCAGATTGTGAAGCCGATTAAAAACAAGGAGTGCGCAGAGTCTGAGAACGTCACATTCGAGGCCGAGGTTTCTCACCCAGGCATCGACGCCTTCTGGACCTTCAAGAGGCAGCCACTCAAAGCCAGCGCAAAGTACAAGATGGCATCCAAGAACAAGCACCACACCCTGACTGTCATGAACGCAATGAAGGATGAAGAGGGCGAGTACATGTTTGCTGCTGGTGAGAAGATGTGCAGCGCTTCACTCACCGTAGCAGGTAAGCAGGCAACATTTCTTACATTTAAAATGTAACTGGACATCAGGGTAGCTCGCCCCACGCAGTGACCTGGGTTCAAATCCCACCCATGGCCATTTGCTGGAATGTCGTCCCCTTATTCTGTCCCCTGTCCAGTCTACCTGTCCTATTCAGCAATCTCAGCGATATTCTCCATCACAAGTTAACACATTGTACTGCAGACTGGACATAGTGTTAACTAACAGGAACTAACTCCCGTCCCCAGGTGGCGCTATCAAGAAGCCCCTGCATGACTTGGTGGTTGCTGACTCCCAGACCTCAGTGCTGGAGTGTGAAGTAGCCAACCCCTCCGCTGAGGGCAAGTGGCTGAAAGACGGCAAACCTGTGGACTTCAACGAGAACACGCTGAGCGAGGTGAACGGTGCCGTCAGACGCCTTGTGATCATGATCACCAAAGCCACCGATGTTGGAGAGTACACCTACCAGGTTGCCACCTCCAAGACGTCCGCCACCCTGAAAGTCGAGGGTAGGTCCAGGTTTCATGAAGGATACAGATGCATGATTAAGCATACCTCCCAAACGAGTATTTCTTTAAAATGATTGAATGCAAATTGGGATTTGGTTTGATATTTGGAAAATATAACAACGGCTACTTGCTGAACTAAAGCACCCAGTAACACACAAATGATCAAACCCTGCATTAACAATTCTGTTTGTCTCTGCAGCTGTGAAGATCAAGAAGACCCTGAAGAACCTGAACGTTGTCCAGACTCAGGAAGCTGTCTTCACCCTGGAGCTGACCCACGAGGATGTAAAGGGGGCACAGTGGATCAAGAACGGTGTTGAGATCCAGCCCAGCAATAAATATGAAATCATTACTAAAGGCACAGTCCACACCCTGAAAATCAAGAACTGCACCACACAGGACGAGTCTGTCTACTCTTTCAAACTGGGAAAACTGTCTGCAAACTCCCGGCTGAACGTTGAAAGTAAGCAACCGCTGATGTTTCCAGAGGAACACAGTTCCAAAGAAAATCCTTATCCAGCAAATTTTAAAACTGTAACATATTTTCCCCACAGCCATCAAAATCCTGAAGAAGCCGAAGGATGTGACATCACTGTTGGGTGCAACGGCCGTATTTGAGGTTGGCATCTCTGAGGACAATATCCCCGTGACATGGATGTTCAACCACGTGGAGCTGAAGACAAACGGCGACTACAGGTTGCTCTCTGAGAAGAAGACCCACAAACTGGTTGTCCAGGATGTGGACAACAGCAAAGAGGGCGAGTACACCGCCGTGGTGGGCCACCTCCAGTGCAGCGCCCGCCTCATCGTCGAGTGTAAGTGTTAGCATAGCACTGCACATTTGCAGGCTTTCAAAAGTGTACGAAAATTACCAAAAGTCTTACATTTAAGTGTAAGGACTGTGAACAAGTATCAGCCAACACCAAGTTTAGTGTTCTGATTCAGATAACACTATTGTTGTTATCATAGGAAATGGTCTTTATGAAATCTCATTTTTAGGATCCATAATGTATTTAATGAGAGTTCATATTTGGATGACATTTGTTGACTGACGTTCTGTCCTCAGCCCTGCGAGTCACCAAACCCCTGAAGAGCGTCCAGGTCCCAGAGACCCAGGTGGCCTCGTTCGAGTGTGAAGTTTCTCACTTCAACGTGCCGTCCACGTGGCTGAAAGACGGCGTGGAGATCGAGATGAGCGAGAAGTTCAGGATCGTGGTTCAGGGGAAACTCCACCAGCTGAAGATCATGAACACCAGCAGGGAGGACTCTGCAGAGTACACCTTCGTCTGCGGGAACGACCGAGTCTCTGCCACACTCACCGTTAACCGTAAGCTCTACCCTGTAGCTGCTTTCACTGACGTCCCATTGCTTGCCACTGTGTGTGTTGTTATGACTACAATGGTATCTCATCTTCCCATGGTGCACTTTTATCTGAAAACAGTGAAAGTTCCGGTGAACTCACCATCGTTTCTGTTGTTGTTTTCCAGCCATCCTTATCACAACGATGCTGCAGAACCTGAACGCTCAGGAGAAAGATGCGGTCACGTTCGAGGTCAACGTCAACTACGAGGGCGTCACCTACAAGTGGCTGAAGAACGGTGTGGAGATCCGGTCCACGGATAGATGCCAGGCTCGCTGCAAACAGACGACTCACACTCTGAGCATCAGGAATGTTCACTTCGGAGACAGTGCCGAGTACACCTTCATGGCCGGTTCTGCTGTCACTACATCCAAACTCTATGTTGAAGGTAAAACTTGTGATTTACCTCTGGTTTGGGCTCCACCAACCACCCCACTGATAGAACAGCTGCTAGCTTCTCCACTTCCAGCTCTATGTGGAGCTTCTAGATTGTTCTAAAGCATAAAGATATCAATCACATCCTCCTGTGTACTGACACTAAGCAGACTGTTCATGTGTCATGAAGGGAAAACCACCTGAAATTATTTCAGAACCTTTTGATGGATTCCTGTTTTTTCTTTGGTTGTAGCCCGTGTGGTTGAATTCACAAAAAACCTGAAGGACCTGAAGATCACAGAGAAGAAGAGAGCAACGTTTGAATGTGAAGTTTCTGAAGACAACATCCAGGTGATATGGATGAAGGACGGTCAGGAGCTGGAGATGTCCGACAGGTAGAGTAGCTTCATATTCATATTCATACCAACATCAAGAAAACAAATTAATTCACCAACGTTCCACGTAACTGCGTTTCTCCTGCAGATATAAAATGACCTCCGATCAGTTCGTGCACCGTCTGGTTCTGCCGTCCGTCCGCCAGTCTGATGCTGGCGAATACACCGCCGTGGCCGGGTCAAGTATGTCCAAGGCCAGCCTGGGAGTGGAGGGCCGGGACATCAAGATCTCAGAGTCCTCTAGCAGGGACACCACTGTGAGTACATCTGGTTTATTTCTGATTTCAATTGATTTACATTTTAACCACAGAAGTGCAGATAATTAACTAGAGATATTGTACGAAAGTTTTATCTATGAAAAATAAAATGTTCTGGCAGTCTCCTGCAGAAATGGGAGCAGATTTAGTTTGGACTTCCTGGGAAAATACTGGAATCTGAATTCCCGGTATTCAACCCCACCATTTGTCGCTTTTTGCAGGTTGTTGAGAAACAAAGAGCGACCTTCGAGTTCGAGGTGAACGAGGACGACGTGGAGGGTCGTTGGCTGAGGAACGGCATGGAGATCCATTTCGAGGTGGAGCAGAGGTTCAGCTACGTGACCATCAGGAAGCTGCACCGCCTCACCATCTCTGAGACGTACCGGAGTGATGCCGGCGAGTACACCTTCATTGCCGGCAAGAACAGGACCACCATGAACCTCCACGTCAGACGTAAGAGACGCACTGATCCATCACGATGCCTCTTTTCTGTTTCCTTCCTGCTTTGTGTATTTATTTAAGGTGTTTTCTGAAAATGAATATCACTGTAGTCAATTCACAACATTTTATTATCAATAAGGAAATCGGTAAAATCATTGTAACATTGAAAGGACGACTAACAACCCAACCATCACCAACAAACCTCACTGTGTGGAGACACAAGTTTTAGTGCACAGTTGCCCTGACACTTTCAGCTAGCCTGTCAATCACTTATGCTAATTACTAATGGTAATCACTAGCATCCACATACCCCAGCCCTGCAGGTGCTCCTTATTATGTCCTGTAGCATGTTAGCTAACTAGCTAGCTAACTAGCTCTAACTAGTTCCTGTTTAACTTACCTTCCTCGCTGTGTGTGTTCAGTGCCGGAGCCGCCTCAGATCGTCCGGCAGATGCAGCCCCAGACAGCAACTTCAGGTAGATTGGCTCGCTTCTCGGTGCAGGTGAGCGGCCTCCCGAAGCCTCAGGTGTCCTGGTACAAAGACTCCCAGGCTCTGTCCACCAGCTACAAGTGCAAGTTCCTCCACGACAGAGACGAGCACACCCTGCTACTGCTGGAGGTGTTCCCCGAGGACGCCGCCGCCTACAGCTGCGAGGCCAAGAACGACTTCGGAGAGGCGACAAGCTCCGCCCCTCTCACTGTGGAAGGTGCTTCTTCGGACTCAAACCACAAGTGGAACCAGTTAATGTTGAGTATTTAAACTTGATGTGTTTTTGACCATGTTTTTGTCATCTTGTCCGTGTTGTAGTTCCCGAGGTCGAAACCGTGGTGCAGGTCTCTGCTCCGGTCCTCATCGCTCCCATGCAGGACGTCCTGGTCAGAGAGGAACACCCTGCCCAGCTCCTGTGCACCGTCTCTGGAGAAGGTAGGGACCACTGCTGCCTCCTTCTGGTTGTTGGTTTAAAACAGAAGTTTAGTTTAGTCCACATCTGTAAACGGACCGTTTGTTTCCAGATCTGCAGATTTCGTGGTTCTGTGGCAACAAAGAGATCAGACAGTCAGACATCTTCAGGATATCTCATTATGGTGAAACCTGCCAGTTGGATATCTCCAGAGTTCTCCTCAGCCACGAAGGAGAGTACTCATGTGTTGCCACAAACTCTGCAGGAATGGTCACATGTGCTGCGACTCTGAACATCGACGGTGAGTAATTCAGATGTGGCATTGGCATGTGTTTCATTAGTCCAGCGGAGATCTTCTCTGACAGCATGTTTGTAACGGCGGATGCTCACATGTTGATTTCCAGGATAAGAAAATCCCTTAAAGTGTTTTTTAACGTAGACAGAAAATGTGATATTCTCCATTTGTGAAGTCTGATGTATTGATTTGGGCTCATCGTGGATCAATCGGAGGATCCCGACCTGAAACTAGACGACACATCGAGACAGGGTCTCCTTCCATCCGAGGTTAACGCTCACTTGTCAGATAGGAAGGAAGCATGGAGAAACCCAGCTTTCAGGTTCACCTTCGTGGTTTCAGGCAGTTCTTCTGCTGCTGGTTACGCCGAGATTTTCGATCACAGTATTTAGTTTGCTGTCGTCTCCATAGATAAAATGCCTCCAGTAGAGGACGAGTGTTTAGCCTAGCTTAGCACAAAGACTGGAAGCAGAAAAGCTCAAACTGCAGAAAGTATTTAACATACTGCAAGTTTACTTATTTACAGACATACAAATAATAAATACCCTTTGAGATCCTCTCCATTTTAAACAGTGGGCCAAGTAATGCTAATATCAGCTAGCAAGCTAACATACATTGTAAGCCACAAAAAATGTATCAACTGTGTTCTTGCCGTTGAAAATTATTTAATTTCTAAATGCCAAACAAACTTATAAGCAACTATGTTGATCTTCGGACACAAAAACACTGTTGACATGCAACATGGTAGTTCAGGATCCAAACCGCATCCTTGGTTTCATGCTGTGACACTCATTGTTTCTTTTAATGTTGGTCGGCAAAACTTAGTTTTCTGTCATTCGGGACGACATCACACCACAAAACCAACGTTAGATTTAGACGACAAACAAACGTTAGCATTAGACAACAACAGCAACATTGGCTTTAGACAACAACAGCAACGTTAGCTTTAGACAACAACAGCAATGTTAGCTTTAGACGACAACAGCAACGTTAGCTTTAGAAAACAACAGCAATGTTAGCTTTAGACAACAACAGCAACATTGGCTTTAGACAACAACAGCAATGTTAGCTTTAGACAACAACAGCAACGTTAGCTTTAGACAACAACAGCAATGTTAGCTTAAGACGACAACAGCAACGTTAGCTTTAGACAACAACAGCAATGTTAGCTTTAGACAACAACAGCAACGTTAGCTTTAGACAACAACAGCAACGTTAGCTTTAGACAACAACAGCAATGTTAGCTTTAGACAACAACAGCAACGTTAGCTTTAGACAACAACAGCAATGTTAGCTTTAGACGACAACAGCAACGTTAGCTTTAGACAACAACAGCAACGTTAAACTAATGGTTTGAGTTTCCTGAGTACTTCAGTGCCGTTGGGCATTAATATGCTGTAGAAACATGTTTGGAAGCCTAGAGTCGTCATTGACTTGTTAGGAACTCGTTTGTCTTTGTTGTGCTTCTTCAGAACAGTTAAACTTTAATAAACACAGTTAATAACACAGATAATTACACAGGTGATCCTACAGGTTTCTCTTGCGTGATGCATGCCTGTCTTCTCTTCCTACATGAAGCTCTTTACTTCACAAATCTTTATTTCAGAGGAATGCAGCATGGTCAAAACACAGCTGAACTTTGGATATCTCGCTTATCTCGCGATATCTCGCATGTGGATATAATCCAAAGTTGGTTTTTATTTTGACTTCTGGCTCCAGGCCGGTTTGCACGTTTCACACCGGGAACCAGCCAGGACTGATCCTGACTGATCCTCAACGCTCCACTGCAGCAGCAAACAAGCTGTGACACAAGTAACCTGAAGACGTGTTGACCTAACCCTTCTACTCTTTCTTACTGCCAGATGAAACAGCCTTAGCTAGTGTGTCGAGCACTGGGGCCGAGACTAAACTCAGTCAGAGACTGGAGGCTGAAACGGAGACTTTCAGCTCTCTGACGGTGGGACAGAGTCCCCACGGCGTTGACTTTACTGAGATGGTCTCTGAGAGCTCCTCCGTGTCTTGGAGGACGGTTGAGATTCAGATGGAGAGCGTAAGCTCGGTGGAGATGAGCAGCTTTGATATCAAACTCTCAGCCAGCCCCGAACTACTGATGGAAATGAGCGACGTCCAAGTGAAAAGCGGCGAGATGGCCGAGTTCAGCTGCTCGTTCAACGGGCAACCCTTCAGCAGGGTCAAATGGGATCATAACGGCCAGAGTCTGGCGGACACGGAGCGGGTGAGGAGCTCTCAGACTGGGGGGCTGTTGTCCCTGGCCATCCAGGGTGTTGGTGTAGCCGACCAGGGCATGTACTGCTGCACCGCAATCAACCAGTACGGCCAGAACAGCTCCTCCGCCCAGCTCACTGTTGAAGGTGGTTAATCTTTCTTCTTAATAGTCTGTTTTTCATCTGGTCCTCCCACCTCCCACCTGCTGCTCCTCCTGCGTCCTCTCCTCCTTTAATATCTCCTCTAGCCTATAACCTGTAGGATGTAATAGAATAACATGCTCTCTAGTCAACTTTATTCTCTCGCTGCTTTGCCTCGCTAACCCATCCATCCATCCTACTAACCCCTTTAGTATTTACAAGCAGTCTAATGTTGTGTTCACACCAAACGCAAAGCACATTATTTTGCGCGGTATGATGCAAAGACATGAATAGAAGTGGAATAGTTTCATTCACACCACCCGACGTGATTATGTCTGTGGTCCCCCAGAGGTCTAGATAGTAGCTCACATTAGTCCAGAGACCAGACCAGAACCAGAGACTGTCTGTGGTCCCCCAGAGGTCTAGATAGTAGCTCACATTAGTCCAGAGACCAGACCAGAACCAGAGACTGTCTGTGGTCCCCCAGAGGTCTAGATAGTAGCTCACATTAGTCCAGAGACCAGACCAGAACCAGAGACTGTCTGTGGTCCCCCAGAGGTCTAGATAGTAGCTCACATTAGTCCAGAGACCAGACCAGAACCAGAGACTGTCTGTGGTCCCCCAGAGGTCTAGATAGTAGCTCACATTAGTCCAGAGACCAGACCAGAACCAGAGACTGTCTGTGGTCCCCCAGAGGTCTATTATAGTAGCTCACATTAGTCCAGAGACCAGACCAGACTATGTGGAGGAACCAGAGACTGTCTGTGGTCCAAACAACAAGGTCTCTGCTGTATTTATGTCTAGATGACCTTATATGGAGTGTTGATGGAGCAGCTACAATGTTAGCGTAGCCTAGCACCATCAACCAGACTCAGAAAACCAGTTTTAACAGTAGTTATCTTGTGGTCTTGCAGACAGACCTAACAAAGCATGACTCAGCACTTTTTACTGACCACCATCATGATGGAGTTATTTCATCAGCCTTTTCATCTGGTTATTGATATTAAATCACAGATCAATACTTTATTCTGGTTCCTCCAGCTATGGTAATACAGCCCTCGTGGGCCTTGCTGGATCCAGTAAACCCAGCTTGGTGAAATCCACCGAGCACCTCTGGATGATGTAATGATGATGTCATGAACCCAGACAGGAGTAGTGTTGATTTCAGCCGTGCTTAATGAAACCTGGTTGAGGTCTACAGGCTGCCTCCTCTCTGGGGCGTCCACCGCGAGTGACACGAATAAACACAATGAGCTTGCACGGTCCACTTTGGGTTTGGTGTGAACTCGGCATAAAACACTCTGACCCCTAATTACTCTCCCTAACTTTATTCTCACCCAGCAAAAGAAGCAAATCTCAAAGCAGAAACCCCAATCCCTACCGATTCTGTACGTAAAGTGTCTCAGAGAGACACGGAGACCACTCGAGACCCCCCAGACCAAGACAAGCAGGAGATGGTGGAGAAGACGGGAACGTCACCTCATTCTTCACAGAGACCTCACAGCCTCATCAGCCAGCTGTATTTCCCTGACGTTGTGCCTCATGACGATCGAGTTCAACGGCATTCCAGCTGCCCCGAGTTCCTGATCAAACTCCCCCCTGAGCTGCTGATCAGAAATGGGGACAGCAGCTCCTTGTGTTGCGTTATGAAGGGGGTTCCCGCTTCATTTCTCATTTGGCTGTACAACCGATTGAATGTTGAGGATTCTGTGTCTTACTCTCTGAAACATGACGGTCCCCTGTGCTGCATAAATGGACAAGGGGGCTTTTACACTTGCAAAAAGTTAAACTCAGCCGGGGATGCTGAGCGCAGCACACTGATGAAAGGTTGGCATCTGCATGCTTTTGGTCCTTCGGCCTGCTCGGGTCTTTTTTTTGGCCCACGACTCATTCACACTGCTTTCCTACACAGCCAGTACAGTCTTCACATGGTGCCACCGCGTCTTCAATGAGGTTTTAACCACTGCGTTTAGAGGATGTCGCTTTACTCACTCAAACATTGAGAAACAGAGAAGGGACACTCATCACTCATTCACTGAGCATTTTCCAAACAGCCTGGGTGGCTGCACACTAAAGACCAAAAGGGAGCATGCAAGAATGTCAGGCAACACACGGATTATATGGATGCACGACCTGATTCTAACAGTCCTGCACCATGAGACTTTATGTGCAGTTTTGATCCTGTTTTAATTTGTAAACGTTTGTGTCTTTACAGTAACTTCAGTGGAGCAGGAACCGGTTCAGGTCCAGGAGGATATGAAAGGTAACTATTCTCCTTGATGTTGACTTGTTTTTCATCGTAACAAAGAAGCTGTTTTGTATTGTTTTGACATTTCTTCAGGTTGAAGTGCCATGAAATTCATTGGATTTTGTGTTTCACACTGTTTTACTGGTATTTTGATTTACTTTTAGATTCATAATACGTATTCTACTGAAAACCATTTTCCAAAATATACAGTCATTGACCAAATGCATATTTGACTGTTTTTGTTTTAACTCAAAGGTTTAACAATATTTATAGGTCTCAGTCATCATAAGTGGACAGCACTGGGCCTGTTGTTGGTTTGAAATCGTAAACGCCTGTTTATGTTCAAAGACGGTCCTTGCTAACAGATAAGGTTTTATCACTTATGAACCAAAATCTTACAAACTAACAACATGTTGTGGAAAATGGGGAACAATTAAGTATAATTTAATTTGCAGTAAATTGGCTAAAAGATGCAAAAGGTTATGGTTGTTTAATTTAATTTACCTGTCTGTTTTAAGTGCAGCTGATTGTCTCACTTAACTTTAAACTGTGATTATTCCACTCAGCCTTCTCTAGCTCAACCATCACAGTGGAGGACGAAACCCAGGACTCCTACTACACTGGACTTAGGTTACCAGATCAAACCAGAACACTTGAACTTAAACCAGAGTCCAAATGCTTCTCCAGCACTTTAGAGAAAAAAAAAGAAAAACCAGTTTTCCTCAGCAAACTGTGTCCAGCAGCTGTGACTGTTGGAGAAACTGCTAGTTTCACGGTCACAGTTTCTGGTTTCCCTAAACCTGCCGTTCAGTGGTTCCACAATGGACAGACTGTAACAAGTTCTTCCGTGTACACGTTTGTTCATGAGCGAGATGAGTATAGCTTGGTGATTCACAAAGTTCAACGGGAGTGTGCAGGAGAGTACTCCTGTACTGTCAGCAATAGATTTGGCCAGTCAACCTGCACTTCTTATTTGCATGTTCAGGTGAGATTGCCAGAAAAGGAGGAAAATGTTGACAGGAGAACATTTGAACCAACGGGCAAACCCCCAGAGTTTACTCAAACTATTGAGTCTCTTCGGTTGTCTGAGGGGGGTCAGGCTTTCTTCAGGTACGTTGTGACCGGAGATCCTCTCCCTGAGGTTCAGTGGTTCAAAGGCAACTTCAACATCCAGCCGAGTGGGTTCTGTATCATTGTGAACAGCCCAGATGGATCAGGCTTTATTAATATTAAGAGTGTCAAACAAGAGCACAGTGACTTGTACACCTGTAAGGCTTCCAACCAATATGGGGAAGCCTCTTGTACCGCCGAACTGCTGGTATTCAGCGTTAGGGAAGAGGACGTGTTGATTAAGAAAACAAAAGGGTTGAAAATATCCATGACCAAACAAACCACGGAGTCCAGATTATGCCAGGAAAGAAATCTGTCTGATCAGATGATCTATACCATTAGCACTGAAGACCGACAGATTATCCCCAGCGAGGAGGTGGGAACCCTCCAAGAGCTCGATATCTCTGCTGCAACCCTTCATCGTGAGCAGCTTACCCACCAGACCGCAGTACTGCAATCTCATGCAATAGAGGAGAGGGTTTCTTTTGCTCCCACTCATCCACCTCGGGTCTCAGCTGTACCTATGAAACAGCTTCACATGGCGACTTTCTTGTCTTCAGTCCAAGAGAGACAAAAATTCACAGCGCATCACTCTGAACGAATTCGCAGCCCTGAGATTGTAGAAGTGGAGTTGGCCAAAGAGCAACCATCGAAGCTCATGTCGGCAACATCTGAAGAGGTCCTCCCACTCACCACAGTAAGAGCCGACACGTTGACGGACCGGGAACCAGAACATCTAAAGGCATTGAAGGAACCCTGGCAGCTTGTTAGCAGTCACCAAGTAGAGTCCATTCGGCCCATCCTTGATGAACCTTCGGGTGTCACCCAAAGGCCGCAGGAAGAGAGGTGTTTCAGAGTCACAGAAGGGGTCAAGATCTTATACTCGGCTCAGTCTGCAGGGCAACTGCCAATCACAGAAAGACACTCTGAGCCTCTGGCACCTTTAGATACTTCCACCAAACCCCTGATTGAGAGAGAACAGTCCAATCCAGTGGTAGCACCAGTAAGTGAAACTAAAGTGTCTTTATCCAAAGAGCAGGCATTTGAACTGCACAGACCAGAGCAGGAAATTACCACCCCTCGTAAAGACGTGGTCTATAAGTCAGCTGTAACTGCTGAAGAGAAATACGAACTTAGAGGTGAACAAGCAGGGAAGCTGCCATGTATAGACAATTCTGTGAGTCTGCAGCCCCAGAGAGTGGGAGAAAGAGTCTTGAACCTACAGGTTGTCAGTGATCAGGATGTTTTACAGTCTGAGGGTAGGTTCAGCAGTGACAAGCACTCTACAGAGCAGGCAGAAGCCAGGAAGAGTCCCACGTTGTTGCATTCGGTGACTCAAGAGGATCAGAGAACTGTGATTTGTGAGGCAATCTCAGATTTCTCAGGAAAGACTGATTCTGTGTCCGTTCAGCCAAAGAAAGAGTTACCACCAACAAAATACCTCCAGTCAATTCATTCTTTATCAGTTCTACCAAAGGAAGGAATACTCACTGTCACTAAACCTGACCAACAGGTGGCAACGCAGAAGCAGGAAAAGGCTAGAAAATATGCAGCTAGCTCAGAAGAAAGACGGGAGATCACAGCAGATTATCACAAAGATCTGAATGTGTCAGTGACCGGTATTCAGTCCCAGCTTCGAACTGAAGACAGGCCTTCCAACATACTCCCAGTCTCCTCCCAGTCAACACGGCTGCAGAAGGAAATGCCTCTTGTTACCGATGTCAAGCAACAGCGAGCACTAGTGCAGAAAGAGGACTACTGGAATATCATGCACTCTTTGAACGTCACAGACACCCACAGCATGGAGGAGGGTCACACCGATCACCTTAAAACTGATGAGGAACTCAAGCCTGAGTTGAACATTGAGCCTAAGATACCCAAAAAATCTGTTTTCATAGAGGAGAAAGCAGTTGCCACTGAAAGCTGTACTATTTTAGAAGCCGCTGAGCAGGACTTTGCTGTCCAGATCCAGGAAGGCCAGTCAGTCCGACAGTCGGTGTTGCTAGAAGAAAAGCAGGTGATTATGGGAGAGAAGTCAAGTGTAATCCATAAACCTGATGGATTGACCGTCAGTGCCATGATGCAGCCTAAAAGAGTTCTGTTTGTTCACGAGTCTCAGGACACTCTGACTCTACCGAAAGAACTCAAATTCGTCATTCAGATTCCCAAACCACTGAGTTTGAACATACGACATCAGCTCAGAGACGCTCTTCAGTCTGCTGTGGCTAGCGACCAACCGGTGCTACTAGCCGATGTCGTAGGAGGGCTAGACGTGGTGGAAGTACAGGAGTTGAGGGTCCAGAGAGAGCCCAAACAGGCCACATCTACATACCTGATCACAACACCAGGTGCCCCCATGGAGATCACACTGTCCTTTGAAGGTGAATACCCTCAAACAGCTGACCTCAGGTCTGAACTCCAGGTAGCTCTGCATGCTCTGGTTTTCCAGGAGCAGCAAAGTCTTGTATCAGAGCAACCAGGCACCATGCAGATTGACAAGCCTCAGAAAGCGCTTGTCACTGCAGCGCCCTCAGAACAGGTGTTGTCGTCCGTGGTGGACACCAAGACTGTGGCAGAGAGTACAGCTGGGTTTCCTCCTGTTGTATTTCAATCTGCCGCTGTCAAAACTGAGGCCAGGGCTTCCTTCCAGAGTGCAACAGTTCAGAGTCGGTCTGAGATCCAAGAGTCCAGGCAGGTGAGCAGTAAGGTAGTCACGTCAGAGAGGGATGCCGCCACTGCTGAGGTGACCACCACAGTCACCACAGCTATTGAGCAACATGTGGACATCTTTGTCCACAGAGAAACCAGAGAGGAGTATCTTTCAGAGGCGATCATGATCAGCGAGTCCTCTGATAGTTTGATAGATTATCCAGTGGTCATTGATTCTCTGGAAGACGTTTGCACTGAGGAAAAAAGCAAGGCCGTTTTTACAGCCACCGTGAGGTATGTCAACAAAGTTAACTGGTTTTTCAATGGCCAATTGGTGAAATCTGGTAAAGAGTTCAAGTGTTCTAAAGATCACGACACATACACACTAGTTATCGACAAAGTTGTCAAGGAGAGGCATCAAGGAGAGTTTGTCTGTGAGGCTGAGAATGAAGCCGGCAAGATGACAACATCTGCAAGACTCACTGTGGTCTCAAGAGGTTTGATGATGGGCAATTCTTTGATATCATCATCAACTAATCTCACGCATTGGTGAATTTCTGAATCTGTTGTCTGCAAACTTCAAACATAACTTAAACTTCAAGGGAACTTTAGTAAATGTGTATAAGTTGAATGCTCACATTTCTTTCAAAAGACTACAATGAAAACATCTCCTCAGGCTTCTTTGGGTATTTCCCAACAAGACTACGTTTGGATGTTTGAAGTTTTCACCAGACAGCAGTGACATGCTCACTTTTTATTCGAGCTCATCCATTCCTCCACATGCACATCAAACCCATATCCATTCCTTTGTCCTTCCAAGGACTTCACATCTTTAAATAACCCTCAGCCCTCATTCCTGATACATCTTTGCATGTGTTCCCTCCTTTTCTTATGCCACCTTCAACCCAATCCTAATACCATTTTCTCCTCCAATAGGATAACTCTGTGTGTCACTTTCCATCCCAGGTTCACCTCCAGCAGAAACATTCCTTTTAACTTCCATTTCAACAACTTCTGTTTATTGACTTTGTCATTTTTCTTCCTTTCTCTCCAACAACACAGTGAAGCCTGTGTTCAGGCACAGAATCGTCCCTATGGAGATCAACATTGGCAACACTGCCAAGTTTGAATGTGAAACTGAAGACGCTCCTAATGTGAGCTTCAAGTGGTTCAAAGACGGAAACCACATCAAAGACGGGGATATGTACAGGATTATCAGTCGGTTCAGCACTTCCTCCCTGGAGCTTCTGAGCCCAAACAAGGACGACAGCGGTGAATACACCTGCAAGGCATCCAACCAGCATGGCACTGACGAATGCTCCGCCTCTCTCAGTGTGACAGGTAAGAGCGACATGTTTCCTCTTTGCTGGTTGAGTTGGGAGCTGTTTTTGGTTTTGAATGAAACTCAAATCTGCAACTGGCATTGATTTCCTTTTCCAACACGTTTCATCTTCAGTTGGTCAAAACTTCAAGTTGATTCTTTCTTGCTCTGTAAGCTTTTTGCTGCTGGTATTGCGTTGGTTAAGGTAAATCAACATATTACAATTAATGTGTGTCTGTTTTTTTCTGAATTCTTATAGAGCAATTCCCTCCTGCCTTTATAACTAAACCTGAGCCTCAAATTGTTTATGCTGGAAAGAGGGCATTAATACAGTGTGTAATAACAGGGTCTACTCCCCTGAATGTGGTCTGGCTCAAAGGTGACCAGGCCTTACCCACAGTGTCTGCACACTACCAAACCTCTTGTGAAAAGAATAAGCACACTCTTGAGATAACCAAAGCTGAGCCAGCTCACAGTGGGCTCTATGTGTGCAAAGTGTCCAACGATGTGGGGACAGATGAGTGCAGCATGGAGCTGCGTGTTATTGATAAGCCCAACTTTATGAAGCCCCTGGATTCGGTGGCTGCTGTGGTCGGAGCTCCTCTGCACCTGGAGTGTCAGGTGGACGAGGACACTGGAGTAACTGTGTCCTGGACCAGAGGCGGTAGAAAGGTCCACCAGTCTCCAGACTGCAAATTGTCTTTTGAGGAGAAGACAGTTACTCTTGATATCCTAAAGACCACACTGAAAGATTGTGGGAATTATGTTTGCACGGTGACGAATGAAGCTGGAAGTGCAACTTGCTCCACCTCGGTGAAGGTCCAAGGTAAGAGCTGTCTGCTACATTTTAATGGCGGCTGCAGCATTTGAGGCTGCAGCAAATCTGCAGAACTGAAAATGAAATTACTTGTCTTTTCTGTTGTCCTCTTGTCTTCAACCTCTTCTCTTTAAATGCTGGGTTGTTGTTTTTAAATGACGTGGCTCTTTTTAACCACACCCCTCTCCAGAGCCACCGGTCTTTGTAAAGAGGCTGGAGACCACCACGGTGTGGAAGCAGGGTGCTGCTGCACGGCTGCAATGCTCTGTCAAAGGATCCCCTGAACTCCACACCAGCTGGTTCTTTGATGACAGCGAGTTGTCTACTGGTGGCAGATATGACATCAGTCTGAACAACGGCATCTCCACTCTTGAGATTAAGGACGTCATGTTGAGTGACAGTGGAAACTTTATGTGTGAGGTTCTCAATGAATCTGGCTGTGAAAGCTGCAGCACTAAAGTAACAGTTAAAGGTGTGTAGACTGAAGTCATGTTCATGTCACAGAACCAGGGCTGCACGATATTGCTGCGATCATCCTCTCGTTCAGAAATGAAGCCAACACTGACAGGTCAATCTCGCTACCACACTACCAGTGCTAGTTAGCTACTAAGATGACTTTAACACTTAGCTGTAAAGTTGATCTTGAATTATGATATATAATAATAATAATAATAATAATAATGCTTTATATTTTAATAGGGACAGTGCACATTAATAGCATAGAAGCATCTCTGTGAAACATGGAGGACAGACTATTCCAAATTCGCCAACATCACGCGTCCTGTGATGCCTAATATGACTATTGCAGATGCACACATCACTCTGGCGACGCTGAAACGACATATCGTGCAGCCCTACACAGAACCAGATTTTCAGTCAGGATAAGAACCCGTCTAACTGGACTATCTGTTCCCCTTCAGAACCGCCCTCTTTCATAAAGGAGTTAGCCTCCTTAGAGGCGGTCAGAGGATCTGTAGCTGTTCTTGAGTGTGAGATGGCAGGCTCTGCTCCGTTTGAGGTGGTCTGGAAAAAGAATAAGAAACGTGTGTCAGCAGATAAGAAGTACAGAATCCTGTCTCAGGGATCCCTGACCTCTCTGGAGATCAGCTCCTTCGAGAGTGCTGACACTGGTGAATATGAATGTGTCGTATCTAACGAGGTTGGCTCAGTGACCTCAAAGTCGTTGGCTCAACAAAAAGGTTAGTGATGATGAAGACAATGACAATTACTGTCCTCCTCGTGGCGGTTGGCTGATGTTACATCACTATGACTGATACTGTGATTTCAGAGGCCCCAATGTTCTCAAAGAGGGTTGAGCGTGTTACAGCAGTGTTGGGAAATACAGCCAAACTCCAGGGAACAATTAAGGGCTCAGCTCCCATCTCTGTTAAATGGATGAAAGACTCTGAGCTGCAGAGAGACGACGATCCTAACGTCAGAATGACGTTTGAGAACAACGTAGCCAGCATTTCCTTCTCGTCTGTTGAGTTAAAACACAGTGGCAAGTATACTTGTCTTGCCACGAATGAGGCGGGGCAGCAGAAATGTGAAGCTGTCTTAACAATTCAAGGTTAGAGCACATTTCTATTTATTAGAACTGTTTCCACAGTGCAGATGTAGATGTTCCTCTAAAACTGCTGTTGTATTGTAGAACCTGCTAGGATCTTAGAGAAAACAGAGTCCATCAGTGTGACTGCAGGCGATTCTGCCACGTTGGAGTGCACCATTACTGGAAGCCCAGACCTGAAAGTGAAGTGGTTTAAAGATGGAAAGGAAATGATCAGTGGGCGTAAATATAAGATAGCGGTGAAGGAGAACACTGCCTTCTTAAAGATCCTCACCGCAGATAAAGGAGATACGTCGGAGTACAGAATGGAGGTGTCCAATAAAGTTGGGAAGGACGAGTGCACCTGCTCCGTCACTGTGATAGGTTAGTTTGAACCAAGGATACATCCTTAGTAACAACGTGCATGTGGCCCTGAGAAGGTGACACCCATATGTTTGATATATCTCCTTACGCAGATCGTGCAGTTCCACCATCCTTCACCAAAACTCTAAAGAAAGTGGATGGAAGAGTTCATAGTGACATTACCTTAGAATGCAGAGTTGCTGGATCTCGGCCCATGGTTGTTTCTTGGTACAAAGATGAAAAACAAATCCACAGCAATGGCAAATATAAGGTTGACTTCAGTGAGCTTAAAGCCTCTGTGATGATAACCAGCCTGGAGCAAAGCGATGCTGGAGTTTATACCTGCAGGGCCTCCAACGATGCTGGACAAAAAGAGACCAGTGGATCTTTGTCCGTCAAAGGTCAGAGGAGTTGACTAACCTGATTTAACTTGACTTTTAAAGAGAGGAATCAGGCACATATTAAATGATCTGAAGGTATTGATAGGCTTTGAACATGTGTGCTGTTTTTCTTCCCAAATAACTCCAGAACCTCCAGTCTTCACGGTGAAACCTGAATGCCAGGATGCTTCACCAGGATCAAATGTGGTCATAAGATCAGCCTTTACAGGATCAGCTCCTCTGGTTGTGAAATGGTTCAGAGAGGAGAAGGAGATGTTCACTGGGGGGAAGTGTTTCATAAAGAAAGACATCTCTTCAAGCTCTTTGGAGCTTCACTCTGTCAAACCCAGTGATTCTGCTAAATACACATGTCAAGTGTCCAACGAGGCCGGGAAGGTGGACTGTACTGCAGTCCTCTTTGTGAAAGGTGCTGTTTTATTCTTCCTTTAAACAAGTGATACGCTGAACTGCTGTTTACTTTACTTCACCTCTTGTTTTCACTGTAATTGTTACTGTTTACAGAAGCCCCAATATTCACAATAAAGCCTGAGCCTTCACAGCTGCTGAAAACTGGACAACCTCTGAAGTTGTCCTGCAAACTGCAGGGTACCCCTGTTATTAGCACCACATGGTTTAGGAATGGCTCGAAGATCTCCTCAGACCACAGACACTCGGCGTCCTTCGACGGCTCGGTGGCGACTCTGGAGGTCGAGAGCAGCTCTGTGGATGATAGTGGAGATTATGTCTGTGTGGCGTCCAGTGAGGCCGGCAGAGACCAGTGCAGCAGCTCAGTGACAGTGAAAGGTTGGTCCAGTCTCTAGTCGTCCAGTTAGACCGACGTTCGACCATTGGAAGGAAGTCCGGTCCACATTGTTCTTTGCCATGTTCAGCTTCACTGACAGGAAATCTTGTATTCTCCACCAAACTCAATTGGCTTTGTTGGCTGGTGGGAAACCAGTGAGGGATTACATCTCTTAATTTCCACTTCAGGGTTCATTTACTGTCATTGGACAAAAGGGTTACACAACCAAATGCCCTTTGTAATGTTACGTTCTCCCATCGTTAATAATGGTTAGTCACGGATGAGCTGACTCGCAACACTTCTTGCACACCTGTGTGTCTATCGAGTTCATTATTTGATTCGTTAGGAGAGAAAAAAACATAAACATACAGTTAGCCATACAAGTATCAAAGAAACAGCCAAGCAGAGTTCTCAGAGCATCCTCCAAGTGAGTTCAGAAACCAGAAGCATTCTCAGGAAGCCTCCTGCCTGACTGGAGGAGACACGTTAGCATACCAAAGAGTGTGGAGTGTTTGTAATGTTGAACAGCTGACAGAATTCTGTGGACCAGACCGTCTTCATGAGACCAGATGAACTCTTCAGCCCTCCACTGCCTCGAAATATAACATTGAATTATCTTTGTTTTGTAGACCCTCCAGTGTTTGTCTCATCTTTCGAGTCAGCCGAGTTCGTAAAAGGATCCAATATTATCTTGGAGGGAACTGTTTCTGGTTCCCCTGTGTTTGAAATAAGTTGCTTCCTCAATGACAAACTGATCAGAAGCAACAAGAGACATAAGATCAGTGTTGAAAAAGACATCGTCACTCTTGAGATCTCAAACTGTGAGGGCGGAGACGCCGGGACGTACCGGTGCACTGTTGCAAACGATGTTGGGGAGACGTCTTGTTCTTGCCAGATTTCACTGAAAGGTTAGTCCCAGGATGGATCAAATCATCTCATCCAAGGTTTTCTCTCCACATGCTGCCCAAGTGTCTATGGATCTTGAAAGTTTGAAAGATTGTATTCAATTCAATTTCTGCATTTTTCACGAATTCTGGCAGCGTGGCATTAAAATGTGTTCCAGTTCTATTCACAGCCATGAGATGGGTTAGCTGAGGGAGATGGATCATGTGTGTTTGTGCCAATCCTTCTGCAACCTACAGCCTGACTTGTGGTCTTCTCTCACTAGAACCGCCATCATTTGTTCAGAGACTAGCGGACATGTCCTGCTTGGTGGGCTCTGAGGTCTCTATGCAGTGCATGTTGTCTGGAGCACTTCCCATGAACCTCACGTGGCTCAAGGATGATCAGGAGCTCACAGAAGACGAGCATGTTAAGATGTCCTATGAAACTACAAGTGCTGTGTTGAATTTGAAAAATGCTCAGTTGTCACACGGTGGGAAATATGTGTGTCAGGCCCAGAACAAAGCCGGGACTCAGCGAAGTGCCGCTGTGCTCATAGTTACAGGTTTGTAGGATGTTTGTTTCACTGCTGTTGCTTTCTGTCCAGCTTGACGTGTCTCATTAACACCTGTGGGAGCAGCTAACATTGTTTTGGACCATGTGGTTATCCCAGAGCCAGCAAATATTTCGGAACATGCAAAGTCCATCTGTGTGACCGAGGGCGACCCGGCCAGGCTGGAATGCCGATTCTCAGGCACCAAACCACTCAAGTCCAGGTGGATGAAGATGGGAAAGCAGCTGACATCAGGCCAGAGATATAAAATCCAGATAACAGACAGCAGCTCTGTGCTCCAGATCATTAAAACAGCACACTGCGATGGCGGCGATTACACCTTTGAGGTTTCTAACCGTGCCGGCTGCAGCTCTTGTGAGGCAGCCGTTACTGTCTTAGGTCAGTTTATCCCAAAGTTTAATATATTTTATCAATTATTCTATTTTATTTCATTCATACATCCAATGTATTCTTTTTGCACTTTGTATATAATAGATCAGATTATTAAACCGTCTTTTATAAGAAAACTGAAGCAGACGGAAGTTATCAAAGGATCGTTTGCTCATCTGGAGTGTCTTTTATCCGGCTCCCTGCCAATAACCATACAATGGTTCAAAGATGAGAAAGAGATCCAGACTGATGACAAACACAAAAGCACATTCTTTGAGAATGTTGCTTTTCTGGAAATCTCTAATCTTGACAGTATAGACAGCGGCAGCTACACCTGCATCGCTAAAAACAAAGCAGGAACCGTCCAGTGTTCTGGGATCTTGTTTGTTAAAGGTTAGAACTCATCAAGCATCCTCAGTATTTTAAGGCCCGATCAAACCAAGACGCATGCAACAGCCGCCACTTTTACAACGCCACCTGTTAAAGTGTGTCAAAACCCTAGTCCACAAACCGACGGGTGACGTCAGACAATGATTGTTTTGGTGACGGTTTCTTGCAAAGCTATCGGTGTGATCGGCCTCATTGGTAAAATCCCACTGTTTATGTTGTGACCATGTGATAATAGAAGGTTTTGTCCACCAACAGAACCACCATACATTCTTGAAAAGCCTGAGTCCCTAAATGTTTTACCTGGCTCCAAAGTCCAGTTCAATGTTCTGGTCTCTGGCACGCCACCACTGACCACCAAATGGTTTAAAAACAAGAAAGAGATTTTATCCAGTGTCGACTGCTCCGTGGTCAAAGACAACATGTCAAGCTCACTGGAGCTCTTCTTTGCCAAAACCTCCGATTCTGGAGAATACGTCTGTGAAATGCAGAATGATGTTGGCTCCACTTCTTGCCAGGCAACGCTCTTTGTTAAAGGTCAATATTGGTCTCTCACCTTCTATCAAGTTTCTTCATCTTCTAGTGATGTCCATTCTTAAGTAACTTCTGCATGTCTTTTTCAGAACCACCTTATTTCATTGACAAACCTGAATGCATGTCAGTAGTCAGACGGGGTGACAGTCAGGTGTTTGAGTGTAAGGTTTCTGGTTCTCCGGAGATCTCTGTGCATTGGTTCAGAGATTCAACTGAGCTTCATCAAAGTGTCAAACACAAGATGTTCTTCATGAACTCTGTAGCAACATTAGAGATTCTTCAAGTAAGTGAAAACGATGGCGGGAAATACTTCTGTGAAGTCTGCAATGAAGCAGGCACAGAGAGCTGCTCTGTGGAGCTGGAAGTGAAAGGTTGGTTTCACTTTACATGTTTACATCTTATGTCACATCACTAATTCAAAGCAGTGGCTGCTTAAGTTTAATTTAATTTGTCATTTCAGAGCCTCCGTTGTTTGCTGAAGAGCTAACGTCTCTTGAAGTTGTTAAAGGTGCCAACGCATTGTTTGCTTGCAAAGTGGCAGGAAGTGTTCCGTTTAACATCACATGGTTTAAAGATGAAAAGCCAATCAAATCCAGCCAGAAGTATATTTTTACTGATGGTGAAAATGTGAGCTTGAAAATCCAGGACTGTAGATTGGAAGATGTTGGTTCTTATCAGTGTGTGGTCGCCAACGAGGTTGGCAGTTGTACGAGTATTACCGCTTTATCTCTGAAAGGTTGGTTTGTTGATACATCACACTGACATACATGAGGCATTCAGCACTGAACTCTTTCTGGTATCACAACAATGTCTTTTTTGTGTTAGTCCCTCCCACATTTGTTCAGAAGATAGAAAGCGGCTCTGCGACTCTGGGAGACATGGCGATGTTTCGCTGCACCGTGAATGGTTCTCTGCCTCTCTCTGTGCAATGGCAGAAAGATGAGATCTGGATCTCAGAGGATCCAAAGGTTAAGAGAACGTTTGAGAACAATGAGGCCATTCTCAGGATTCCTGCCTGTGAGGAGACTCATGGCGGAAATTACACCTGTCAGGTTGTAAACGAGGCTGGGCAGGACAAATGCACCGCCACCCTCGTAGTGCAAGGTACCTCTAGATTCTCCTTCATCACATCACAGGTAGCTCCAATGGTTATAACAAGTGCACTCACCTCTTCTTCTCGGTGTTGTAGTACCACCTAGGATCCTGGAGCAACCAGAGGTAGTCAAAGTGACATGTGGAGATCCAGTTAGTCTGGAATGTAGGGTATCTGGGACTCCTCAGATCAGGGTGCAATGGACTAAAGATGGCAAAGAGCTGCAGTCCAGCAGAAAACATCATCTGTATTATGAGAACAACCTGAGTGTCCTAAACATACCATCCTCTCAGATGGAAGACGGGGGACAATACCTGTTTGAAGCCATTAACTCTGTTGGGACCTGCAGCTGTAAAGTCATGCTGATTGTTTTAGGTTTGTAAAGTTACTCTTCAACACTTACTAGAAATAATATTTGTGTTTCTTCTCTGACTATTTACTTTTTGGTGTCCCTTCAAACAGAAGAGGTAATTCCTCCAACGTTCATTAAGAAACTAACAAACATTCAAGCAGTTATGGGTTCGTTGGTGACCATGGCATGCAAAGTGTCTGGTTCCTTTCCAATATCAGTTGAATGGAGCAAAGGGAAAGAAAGAATCCACCAGAGCTCCAAATTTGATCTCTTGCACATTGAGAATACTGTGTCGCTGGAGTTGAAACTGACTGAGAGTACGGATACAGGAGAATACTCCTGTAAAATTACCAATATGGCCGGCAGCTGTGTGTGCAGTGGAGTTCTGACAGCTACAGGTTAGCACTCAAAGGTTTACTGCATATAATTGTCAGCTGAAAGGTCTTGTGTGTAATCAATGTTCTGTGTGGGTTTTAGTGCCTCCGAGGTTCACAGCTGAGCCTGAATCTCAGGCTGTTGTTCCCAAGTCGACTGTTGTCTTCAGGAGTGTTTTTGAAGGAACACCTCCATTTATGGTGAAATGGTTCAAGGATGACCTGGAGCTCATCACTGGTCCATCGTGTACAATTGGACTGGAGACGTGCTCCTCCTCTGTAGAGCTGCACTTAGTTGGGACTCTGCAATGTGGGATTTATTCTTGTCAAGTTAGCAACGCAGCAGGCGCCGCAAAAACGACAGCAGAGTTGTTGGTGAAAGGTTGGACTCTTCTTTTTTTATCGTCCACCTCCATCATCACAACTAACTCCATCTTTTTTTATCAACTTCATAACTCTTCTGGTTTTATTTTCTGAATTTCACCATCCTCCATACGTACCAGATTCAAAGATTACTTTGTTCTCACCGTAGTAACTTGGTCTTTTTTAATTTGCAGAGCCCCCTCAGTTTATCCTGAAACTCCCTCCCACTACCTTTGTGAAGCAGTGTGAGGGACTCCGTTTGGAGTGCAAGGCCACCAATGCACGCTCCCTCAATATGTGCTGGTACAAAAACGACCAAAAGATAAGCGATGGAGGCAACTATAAAATAATGTTTGTTGACTCGACTGCGTACCTCCAGCTGCGCAGCACAAAGTTTGAAGATAATGGAGTCTACACCTGTGAGGCTCAAAACGATGCTGGCAGTGCAAGCTGCAGCACCGTTCTCACAGTTCAAGGTCAGCTTTCCGATACATGTTTGTGGATTTTGCCCCCTCTGAACTTGTATAGCATGAAAACGACGGAATGAAAATCCCTTTTGATGCAGATTTACATCTTGAGTTTGACCTCATCTGTTTTTGGACCCCTCTCTAAAGCCTCCAGCATGGAACCCAAAACCCTCTGTTTCAGAAAATGTTCCAGTTTCTTGATCTCCAGTGTGTCGGATAGCATGAGTCTGAGTGTGTCCTCTTTTTTACAGACTTGTTTTTCCCTATTTGTGGATTGACCTTTACCCCCATGACTTCCTTGTCCTATGTTGGTTTTTCCGATCATAAC
The DNA here is from genome assembly GCA_029853015.1 of Chelidonichthys spinosus. Classification (NCBI taxonomy): domain Eukaryota; kingdom Metazoa; phylum Chordata; class Actinopteri; order Perciformes; family Triglidae; genus Chelidonichthys; species Chelidonichthys spinosus. Next base: position 27,647,551 of record CM056830.1, read on the forward strand.
TACTGGTCTTTGCACCTGGATGGATACATCTAGCATGGACTGAACCTAAGCATGAGCATCTACAAGTTTTTCTGTCCGAAAAAACATCCCGAACAAGTTGCTTGCAGCTTGTTAATATATCTTTAATATATTTTCCAGAGTCCCCATCCTTTATTAAAAGCCCAAGTCCAGTTGAGGGTATTAAAGGCAAAGATGCTAGCCTACACTGTGAGGTGTACGGCACTCAGCCTTTCCAGATCAACTGGTACAAAGACAAAAGGCCACTGAAGGAGAGCAGGAAGTATAAGATGGTCAGTGATGGCAGCTCTGCCACTCTTCACATTATGAAACTGGAGCAAGAGGACGCTGGTTTATACGAGTGCAGGGTGTCAAACAATGTAGGAAGTGGATCCTGTCGCGCTGCTGTTAGCCTGAAAGGTTAGTACAGAATCAGAAGTCATATCCTCACAGCTTAGTCTTCAACACAGTCTCACAGCAATTTATGAAATGGTCACAAAAGTCTAATCTTATCATTCGTGTATTTGGGCACACATTTTCATGTTTGTCCCGGCACCATGTTTTTGTCTGGACGATGTTACGCTACCAAACCAACATTAGATTTAGACAACGAAACCAATGTTAGCTTTATTTTAGGAGATGCGTTGTCTAACAGGTCTGGTGGTTAAAGTCCTGTGTTGTTGGACCCATCTACCCCCCCACCACCATAAGTAGTCTTTCTCAGGCTAATTGAAAATTCAGGTCCCTTTACATGAATCTGATAGATTGCATTTTATTACTGTTTCATGACCTGCCATGAGACTGGGTTCTGCTGTGATCTTTGTCCTCGACTGGTCTAATGATGTTTCCATTACCATTCAGAACAACCAGCTTTTGTCCAGAAACTGTCCGACCAGTCGGTGACAGTCGGTCAGCAGCTGAAACTGACTGCTTCAGTCAAAGGCTCAGAACCTTTGACTGTGTCCTGGGTTCAGGACCAGGATCACGTTCTCAGAGATGGTGACAACAGGAAGATCACTTTTGAGAATAACGTGGTCACCCTGGTAGTCCCCATGGCCGACACGACCACCGGTGGTCGATACACCTGCCAGTTGAAGAACGATTCTGGAGTTGTGGAGTCTGTCTCCCAAGTTTCCATTCTAGGTTTGTAGGATTCCAGACTTTAATCCTTCCACTGACAGTTTGACGAGTTTAGTTTAACATCTTCTTCCCTAACTTCTAGAACCTGCTGCTATTGTGGATAGTCCAGAGTCCTTGAACGTGAAGTCGGGAGATAATACAGCTCTGGAAGTCACAGTGTCTGGCACGCCAGAACTGAAAACTAAGTGGTTCAAGGACAACAAAGCGCTGTCTGCTGGTGCAAAATATCAGATGTCCTTCACAAAGAAGGTTGCCTCCCTGAAGATTCGGTCTGCTGAAAAAGTTGATGCTGGAGAATACAGGCTGGAGGTTACTAACCATGTTGGCAAAGCATTTAGCAAAACTAAGCTCTCTGTCTCAGGTTGGTGGACATCACATGTATGACTAACTTTCTTATCGTCATTTGCAGCTAGCTACTACTAACTACTTTTTTTCTGACACTAGATAAGTTGATTCCACCGAGCTTCATCAGGAAGCTGAGAGACACCCACCTTGTTGTGGGTAAACCAGGTGAGATGGAGTGCAAGGTCACTGGCTCTGCTCCTTTAACAACTTCCTGGTTCCACAATGGCCAGGAGATCAAGACTGGGCCAAACTACGACATTAGCTGCACTGATAATAGCTGCAAACTAAGAGTTCCCACAATCAAGATGTCAGATTCTGGCAAATACTCATGTAAAGCTGTAAACGCTGCAGGAGCCAGTGAGACAAGTGCTTCAATGAACGTGACAGGTCAGTAGACCAGAATAAAGTCTGGAATATTTAGGGATCTTTGCCAACTCGGGATTGGACTCTTGACAGAAAGTTATCCATTATATTACATCACAACTTTTTTATCTGAATCCAGAGCCTCCGTCTTTTGTGGAAACACCTGAAGCGAAGGAAACTTTGCCCGGCAAAGACGTGTCTTTCTCAGCTAAAGTTAAAGGCAGCGCCCCCCTGAAGGTCAAATGGTTCAGAGGAGCCAAAGAAATGCAGCATGGAAGAGGCTGTGAGATCGCCCTGAAGGAAGATGTCGCCACTTTGGTACTTCACAGAGTTGAAAAGTCCCACGCAGGAGAGTACACCTGTCAGATCATTAACGATGCAGGGAAGGAAAGCTGCCCTGTTACCCTGTTTGTTAAAGGTGTGTTAGCATGATATATGTCTTTTTTTAACCATCTGTGCACTTCTGAAAGTGAGTTTCATATGACTGATGATGGAATTACGTCTCTCAGAACCAGTCCACTTTGTGAAGAAGCTGAGGAATGTTTCCTCTGAAAAGGGGAAACCTCTGAGGCTTGAGGTCACATTCGCCGGGACCCCCAGGGTCAACGTGACCTGGAAAAAGGATGGTAATCTCATCTGGGCCTCGTATGAGTACAATGTGATCGCCACGGACACCTCCTGCATCCTGGAGGTTCTTAATTCTGACAGGATGGAGGCCGCCGGTAGATACTCTTGTGAAGTAGACAACGGAGTGGGAAGTGACAGATCTGAAGCACAAGTGTCAATTCTAGGTAAAATCTTTAATGTGCATGGTTTGTAGCTTCATTTCATTCATTCATTCATTCATCAACTCAACATCTGTAGTCACACTAAATCATCCCCATCACCATCTTTCACTTCAGAGCGCCCGTACTTTGTTGAAAAGATGGAGCCAGTGGAGGTTACCGTTGGCAACGCGGTGTCCCTAAAATGCTGTATTTGTGGAACTCCGGACATCTCCGTTGCTTGGTTTAAAGCTGGCGGGATGGTGCGCCAGTCCAACGCTTGCTCAATGGACTTCACAAACGGTGTTGCCACTTTGAAAGTGACCAAAACATGCAAGTTCGATCAGGGTGAATACGTCTGCCAGGCAGAGAACCGGGTCGGTTCAGCCTCGGCCAGCTGTAATGTGACCATGAAAGGTTTGCTCCATACTACTTTTTTCTGTGTTTATGAATCCTGCGGTGATTGTGCGTCACGTTTCAATTAATAGTTACATGTTTTGATGGTTCCCATCTGAATGACAGTGATTTATACATGATTATACAAGAGTTGTCTTCAAGGTTGTCTGGGACAGAAATCCTAAAGTCGTGTTCTCTCAGTGGTTATAATCCACCCAGTTATCTTTGACGCAGAGGCTAATGCATGGCAACATAACAATTTTCTAACATCACATTGCTTCTGCAGAACCTGTGTGCTTTATCAAGAAGCTAGAGGACACCACATTCATAGTGGGTCAGCCTCTGAAACTAGTCTGCACATACGCCGGCAGCCAGAGGGTCTGTGTCAACTGGAAGAAGGATGGCAAGCTGATTTGGGCTTCGTATCAGTATAATGTGCGAACCACTAGCTCCACCTGCATCCTGGACGTCCTCAACAGTGACAGGCCCGACGCAGCCGGAACGTACACTTGCGAAATTTCCAACAGTGTTGGAAACGATGTCTGCCACGCCCATGTCAGCCTAGGTAAAGTCACAAACCTCTATCAATTCTGGCCTTCTGCTGGGCTCTAGAAGAGCTCAGCAGGTTATGGTCGTCATCTTAGACAAAAAACCTGAACTTCTGGTAGTTTAGACTGTTACCTGCATGCCAGCATAACATAACGCAGGCTTCATGCAACTAACCAACCATTACTCCTCTCAGAGCCGCCTCGCTTCGTGGAAAAGCTGGAAGACACTTATTTCAGACTTGGTGAACCTTTGACCCTCAAATGCGTGTTCACTGGAAGCCAGAGAATGAGCGTGACCTGGAAGAAGGACGGCAAACTGATCTGGGCGTCCTACAAGTACAACGTCAAGACCACCGGAGACACCTGCATCCTGCAAGTCCTCAACAGTGACCGAGAAGACGCTGTCGGGAAATACACGTGTGAAATCAGTAACGCTGGAGGAAGCGATGTCTGCCACACGAATGTCAAACTAGGTAAACCACCTGAGCTGCTCGCCTCTTCTCCTAAAAACTGTTCCCACACAACGAGCATGCAAACCACAGGACTTCCACCAGATGTTGGCATCCCATGTGAACCGAATAGTTTCATAGTCACTTTAAGCAATTTGATGATTTTTACTAAACCTAACCAAGTAGGTTTCTAACTGTGTAGTTTTGTATATTTTTTTGTTTAGTTTTCTTCCTTGTTACAAAAAAAACGTCTTTATAACTGTGTAAATCTGCAACCCTTCGGTCCAGATAAAGCCACGTTTCTCTGGAAATATAAGAGTGCAGTTTGGTTGTGTGGGAACATCATGTTGTACGAGACGGATTTGGTCAGGGAGTCGTCCTGTAACCAGCTCGTCTAAATCTACTGCTTCTCTCCTCTAACACCACCGTTGCTACTTGATTTCTTAGAACCAGTTCGCTTTGTGAGAAAACTGAGAAACACCTTCTATAAAATCGGCTGCCCTTTGACCCTGGAGTGCTCGTTCACCGGCAGCCAGAGGATTTACGTCAGCTGGATGAAGGATGGTAAGCCCATCTGGGCATCATACAAATACAACGTTAAAACCACCAACTCCACCAGCAGACTCGACGTTCTCAACAGCGACCGCCGTGAAGCCGTCGGGAAATACTCGTGCGAGATTTCGAACTCCGAGGGCACTGATATCTGCCACGCTGTGGTTCAGATAGGTAACAACACTAACATCCAGTAGGTTTCATTGGCTTTGCTGAAACATATCAAACATGCAGCTAACATCACATTGCTTCCTGTAGAACCTGTGCATTTTATTAAAAAGCTGGAGGACTCCATGTTCACACTGGGTCGGCCTCTGGAGCTCTACTGCGCCTACAGCGGTAGCCCCCGGGTCTCTGTGAGCTGGAGAAAGGACGGGAAACCCATCTGGGCCTCCTACAAGTACAACGTCAAGACCACGGACGAGTCCTGCGTGTTGGAGGTCCTCAACAGTGACCGCATAGAAGCAGCAGGGAGATACTCCTGTGAAATATCCAACTCTGAGAACACCGCCATCTGCTACGCTCAGATCAAACTAGGTACCAACCTGAAGGAGGGCGCATTGATTTTATTCTCTCAAATGAAAAATTGTATTATTTTACGGATTTATTGGTATCGGGACAATTGGCCCAATAATCAATCCCTCCAGTGTTTTGCTGGATTATCTGTTTAAATCATTTAAATCCAACTTGTTCCAGTGAGTGAAACTTTACCAAAAATAATTCCTACAAAATCTGATTCAAAACCACAAATGTCACTTTGGTGAATGTGAAGTGAAATGATGATACTTCACTGGGATTAGTTGAGCTGGCGTTCTGGAGGGGCTGGTTAATGGTTAACAGATATTCATTCAAACAATGAGCCTCATCACTAGTTTTACTGACCAAATGGTTGCTTGCTAACGACTCCTCATCTAACCGCTAACATCTGGCCTCTCCTAGAACCTGTGCGCTTTGTGACTCGGCTGCAGGATCTGACCTTTAGGGTGGGCCAGCCTCTCAGGCTCCAGGTCACGTATACAGGCAGCCAGCACGTGTACGTGAGCTGGACCAAAGACGGGAGACCCATCTGGGCCTCCTACAAGTACAACATCAGGACTACGGACACCTCGTGTGTCCTGGAGGTCCTCAACAGTGACAGAGAGGAGGCTGCTGGGAGATATTCCTGTGAGATCTCCAATGCTAGTAGCTCTGCTTTGTGTCAGGCTCATGTCAAACTAGGTAACCTTCCTTCTAACAGCCTCACTGATTGGCCAGCAGCTCGGCCTTCATGACACACTAACACCACTGTTGCTTCTCTCAGAACCGCTACGCTTTGACAGACCGCTCCAGGACGTCTCGTTCCGTCTCGGCGACCCGCTGAGTCTGTCGTGCACATACACCGGCAGCCAGCGCGTGCACGTGAACTGGACGAAGGACGGCAAGCCCATCTGGGCTTCGTACAAATACAACATGAAGACCAGCGAGTCCTCGTGTGTTTTAGAAGTCCTCAATAGCGACAGGCAGGAAGCGGCGGGGCTCTACTGCTGTCAGGTCTCTAACGCTGAAGGCTCGGCCAGCTGTGATGCTTACGTCACCTGTAAAAGCTTGAAGAAAGGTAGTTCACATCTCAACCACTAACTCAACACCATGTACAGCATCTCATGGTCCTCCCAGACCGGCTTCTGTCCGCCACCTGGCTTCCTGGGGAGCTTTCTTTGTTTGTCTTCTAAAAGGATCCCAGAAGTCCACGTCTGATGTTTGTCACTTTAACAGATAAAGTCTCAGAGTGTCGTAGGTTTGATTAAAACCGATCCGTGGACGACACCAACACGGACGTTAGCTTGGCTCGTCTTTTTAAAATTATCTTTAACACTGACAAACATCTTTAGCAATTAAAATAGGAAAGAATATTTAAAAAATATCCATCTCCTACCGTACGTATTTATTCTGGACACAGGAAGGGGTGGGACTCTCTAGAAGTGGAAGTGTTCACGCATACTTCTCATCGAGTAAAATCGGTATGTTCCATACGGCCGTAGACTTTTAGCTTCATGCAGATGTTCCAGATGGACTAAAACCTCAAAGGTGACACTTTGTACCACAGAGGCAGGTGGAAGGCAAGCCGGACTGGGACTACCACGCGATCTTATAGTCCACTTAACATAATTAAACCATCTCCATCATTATAGTTAAGGATTCATCTTTGCTTCTGCTTGCTTCACTCTGCATCTAACCCTCCTCACTGCTCCTCACAGAAGCTGCTCGCTTTATCAGGAAGCTGACCAACACCTCGTTCAGGGTCGGCGAGCCGCTGACACTTAGAGTGGCGTTCACTGGTAGCCAGGGAGTGAATGTGAGCTGGAGGAAAGATGGGAGACCCATCTGGGCCTCCTACCAGTACAATGTCAAGACCAGCGACTGCAGCAGCCTGCTGGACGTCCTCAGCAGTGACCGGGAGGAAGCTCGCGGAAGATACACTTGCGAAATTATCAACGGTGAAGGCTCTGATATCTGCCATGCTCATGTCACGCTAGGTAACACTAACAGTGCTTCTCTTCATTCATGCATGAGGTGATTACATCCTAGGGCTAGCGACTACATATCTGCCTCAGTTAGCTGCAATTCCTCACATCCACGGACTCCTTTCGCTTTTGGGTTCGGTTGTCCGTCCTCCGCATGTAAAGGTCTATTGTGACTGATGTCAACGTTGCTCCTCTCAGAACCTGTTCGGTTCATCCAGAAGCTGGAGGATGTCTGCCATGAGCTGGGTAGACCTCTGAGGCTGGCGTGTACGTACGCCGGCAGCCAGAGGGTCTACGTGGCGTGGAAGAAGGACGACCAGCCGATCTGGGCGTCTTACCAGTACAACGTCAAAACCACCGAGTCCTCCTGCGTTCTGGAAGTCCTCTACAGCGACAGACCTGCAGCAGCGGGAAAATACACTTGTGAGATTTCCAATGTGGAAGGAAGCGTCAGCTGTCACGCTCACGTTAAAATAGGTAACACAGCAACGACGGTCTGAAGTGGTTCCGCCGGTGTCGGTCCAGTCACTAACCTCGGTGTACTCGTCGTTTCCTGCGTCCCATGCTTGTTGGTAACATGAAAGAACTTGGTGGCGTCTACAAAGTCCTGGGTCATGTGGTCCTGTGTTTGTTGGGTTTGGAATGACCTGGTCCTGGTCTGGAGAGCATGTTCCCCTGTTGGATCAAATACATATTTGCTTGCTCAAAGAAGGGATTCATAGTAGGATGTATTGAACTGGCTTGATATTCCATGTCGTCTCCCATGTTGCTCTCTGTTGTCCTGCTCGGCCCGGTGGTCTCCCAACTTCTATGGATCCATTTGAACCATTTCCCAACACCCCAACGCAGCCTGATATTCTTCCCTTTCTCCCCCACTAACAGAGCGCAAAGTTCCTCCAAACTTCACCAAGAGGCCTTCAGAGTCCATGGCGGACTCCGTAGGTAAGGCGGTGAAGATGGAGGCTCGGGTGTCCGGCTCCCAGCCACTGGTGGTCACCTGGTACAAGGACGACCACGAGATCTACAGCTCTGACAAATACGATGTCAGTTTCATGAACAACATGGCCGTGCTCGTGGTCAGAGACTCCAGCAGCTCTGACGGCGGCGTCTACAGCTGCACGGCATCCAACGAAGCCGGGAAAGCTTCCTGTCAGGTTTCTCTCACCATCTCAGGTATGAATGTGTCCGTTTGTCTTCAGTGTTGATTTAATACTGATCACCATTGTGTTTCTTGTTCTGTAATGGTTCATCTGAAAGTTAAAGGATCTGAAATCTTTCTAAAAAACACGATGTTATTGTCCCGTTACAACCAAGTAGTAACCACAGGAAGGGCTTAGCCGCTAGTTTTCTCTCTATTATCTCACTGTAGATTGATTAGCTGTGGTGGTGAGCCTGGGACTGTCTAGACTAGTCTGGTTTTCCCTGAAGGTTTCTGCTCCATGTCCACGTCTTCCTGATTCAAAGCTGGTATCTGTAGCTGTCCTGCTTCTGTCCCATCACTCCTTCAGAAACCGGCCAGGCTCCAAAGTTCGATGTCCCTCTGGAGCCGCTGACGGTCCCTGAGGGCCACAAACTGACCCTCAAATGTCACGTCAGCGGTTCTCCCCCTCTGACCATCCAGTGGATGAAGGACAGGAATGAGCTGAAGTCCGGCGGAAACACCAAAATCACATTTGTGGGGGGGACCGCCTCCCTGGAGGTCAGTCTGGTCTCTAAGAGCGACGCGGGGGATTACCTCTGTAAGGCCAGCAACGCCAGCGGCAGCACCTTCTGCAAGGCCAAGGTCACCGTGAAAGGTACCGCTGGCTACACTCTTTACTATGGCTTTTTACATGATGGGCAGCTAAACGTTGTGTTTGGTGGTTTCAGAATATTATTATTCACAGCGATCATCATAAATCATCATGAATATTTGTTCATATTGTCTCAGATGTCCTTTAAACATTTAATCCAATATATTATCTTCCTGTTAGAACCAATCAGAGCTGGAGAAGGTGAGCTCATCTTTTCAACCATCAAATCAACGTTATGTTTATAGACATACGCCGCGTAGAAAAGAGACTAGAAGTTTCAGTGAGACTTGAACTTTCAAAGTCTTTGTCTGGTCAAACAAGTCACGTGGTTTGAAAGTCATGTTTCAGGTTTTTGGTTTCAGTGGGCTCCTCGTGGTCCAATGTGGACTCACCTCTACGGTTTCTCCTCAGATTCAGGAGCCAAAGTCCCCCCCACCGAGGCCGCCGCCCCCCCGGCTGCTGCTCCAGTCAAAAGACTCGACAACCTTTTCTTCATCGAGGAACCGAAGAACGTTTCTGTCTCAGAGAGTAAGTCCACCGTGACAGGAAGTAGATTAACGCTTCATCGTCAGGGAAACGACAAAATACAACTGACCTCAGTCAGGCTGGTATAGACTCAGAAAATAATGATTGCCGTTGTGTAAAGTTTGTTGTTTATGTGTGTCAGATGTTACAGTTGATGTCTAAGGACATAAATGTTGTAAAAGTCAGAGGATCATTGGTCCAATCACATGTTAGAGGACATAAAGAGTCTGTTCCCTCCTCAGAGGGCACCGCCACCTTCATCGCCAAGATCGGCGGCGACCCGATCCCAAGCGTCAAGTGGATGAAGGGCAAATGGAGGCAGATCACCCCCGGTGGTCGTATCTCCATCGTACACAAGGGCCAAGACGCCAAAATGGAGATCAGGGAGGTGACCAAGTCCGACTCGGGACTTTACAGGTGCGTTGCCTCCAACAAGCACGGCGAGATCGAGTGCAGCGCCGACATGGAGGTCACCAAGAAGGAGGAAGCCGAGGCTGTAGGAGACATGAGGACGAGGCTGAAGAAGTACGTTCACTTCTTTCTTTGGCTCTGTCATTGACTGGTGTAGAGAGGCAGGAAACCAGATGAACACAGATCAATAAATCAGGAGGCAGATGCTGATATTACTGCAGATCTTTAGGAGACGTCCGTTTCTCTGTTGAGGACGGATGTGTTGTCTCTGATTGTGTCCTTGTGTTCTTCAGAACTCCCTCCAAGCAGAAGAGTCCCAAGAAGGAGGGAGACGTCGACATCGTCGAGCTGCTCAGAGGTCACGACCCCAAAGACTACGAGAAGATCCTGCAGGAGCACGGTATCCATGACTACCGCGCCATCCTGCAGGCCGTGGAGTTCCTGAAGCGAGAGAAGGAGATGGCGACGGGAAAAGTGGTGAGACAGGGAGACAGGGCTCTGAAGTCTCACGCATCAGACATGAGAAACATACATTTCACCTGAGAAATGACCTGGAAAACGCGATATATGGATGTTTGTGGGCTCTATGGTGGCTCTGAGTGGTCAAAAACCTCTAAACGCCTTTTGACTGATGCTAAATAAAAACCTGATCGACATAACGCAAAGTCGTAATTATTATTGGAGTAATATTTATTGTGTGAAATAAGAAAAAAGCAGACTCAGTGTGCAAAGGCCTTTAAAGTCAGCTCGTCATTTGATTTTCTGTATGCACACACACATACACACAAACACAATCTCCCACTAGGGGGGGGCAGATAAGCACCCCAGCACTAACAAATGATTAATTCAATAACTAGTTTTATTTGTACAAATGTATTTCTTTTATCAGATTCATACGTTTTTATCCACTTTACCCGTCCCCACTCCATCTGACCCCCATCCCCACCCCATCTGACCCCCGTCCCCACTCCATCTGACCCCCATCCCCACTCCATCTGACCCCCGTCCCCACTCCATCTGACCCCCGTCCCGACCCCATCTGACCCCCGTCCCGACCCCATCTAACCCCCATCCCCACCCCATCTGACCCCCGTCCCCACTCCATCTGACCCCCGTCCCGACCCCATCTGACCCCCGTCCCCACCCCATCTGACCCCCGTCCCCACTCCGTCTGACCCCACTCCAACTGACCCCCGTCCCCACTCCGTCTGACCCCACTCCAACTGACCCCCGTCCCCACTCCATCTGACCCCCGTCCCCACCCCATCCGACCCCCGTCCCCACCCCATCTGACCCCCGTCCCCACTCCATCCGTCCCCCGTCCCCACTCAATCCGACCCCCGTCCAACCCCATCCGACCCCCATCGCCACCCCATCCGACCCCCGTCCCCACCCCATCCGACCCCCGTCCCCACCCCATCTGACCCCCGTCCCCACTCCATCCGTCCCCCGTCCCCACTCAATCCGACCCCCGTCCCCACCCCATCCGACCCCCATCCCCACCCCATCCGACCCCCGTCCCCACTCCATCTGACCCCCGTCCCCACCCCATCTGACCCCCGTCCCCACTCCATCTGACCCCCGTCCCCACTCCATCTGACCCCCGTCCCCACCCCATCTGACCCCCGTCCCCACTCCATCTGACCCCCATCCCCACTCCATCTGACCCCCCTCCCCACCCCATCTGACCCCCGTCCCCACTCCATCCGTCCCCCGTCCCCACTCAATCCGACCCCCGTCCCCACCCCATCCGACCCCCAGTCGTCTCCAGAGCTGTGACTTCACTTTACAGCCCCACTGATGTGTGTTGTCACCATGACAATTAACAACAATCACCATTTGACCTCTGAAAACAGTCCAATGTTCCTTCTCCTCCGGTTCCATTTCTGTGGATGTTGCTCAAGGTCCTGCATTAACGTGGTTTTCCCCGCTGCAGGAGGTGGAGCATGGCGGCCGCGTAGAGGAAGAGGACATGGCCCGACTCATCGAGCAGCTGGAGGGACACATCAGTTCAGAGGTACCTGAACACAACCAGGACCAGTGCACTGGTTTTTAGGGGTTATTGGGTCTTCAGACTGAAACCGTGAACCCTCATCAGCCTCCAGGAAGGTTTCACAAGATCCACACCGGATCAGGCTCAGTCCTGGCCCCGTCGGGCCCCATCGGCATTGACGATGATATTAAAAACTTGCTCTGTTTGTTTCAGCCCGTCTCTGTAATTGAGGACATCAGCGACCAGACAACGGCGGAGAACCAGACCGCCAGCTTTGAGTGCCAGATCCGGATCAACTACCCAGAGATCACTCTCACCTGGTACAAGGGGACCCAGAAACTGGACCCCAGCGACAAGTATGATATCAGCAGCGTCGGCGAGCGCCACTACCTCCGCATCAAGAACTGCCAGCTCAAAGATCAGGGCTCCTACCGCGTGGTGTGTGGTCGCCACATCTCCAACGCCAAGCTCACCGTCGCAGGTAGGTGTGAGAGAGTGAACCTGTCCTATGTGAGGGACACCGTCTGTCCGTCTGTAACGTGTCCTCATGTCCCGCCTCCTTATCTGATCATCAGCAGCGCTGGTGAGGACAGGTGGGTCCGACTAACCAGCTGACCTCTTCCTGTCTCTGGACTTCTTCGCTTCTGTGTCTCTTGTTCAGTCAGAACGGTTCAATAAAAGAATCATAGCTTCCATGAAAGCGAGTTAACTCTGACCGTCTGCTTTCAGCCGAACAAATTCAGTTCACTAAAAGCATCAGAAGCGTGGAGGTCAGTGAACGCCACGGTGCCACCTTCGAGTGCGAGTTGTCCTTCGACAATGCCACGGTCATGTGGTACAAAGACTCATGGGAGCTCCGAGAGAGCGCCAAATATAACTTCAGGACCGATGGCCGACGCCACTTTATGACCATCCGCAACGTCACAGCGGAGGACGAAGGTTGGTCTGATGAATTCTGAATTCTAATGAGGTTAAACTTTTAGTTTTTATAAACATGGCGGGCAAATGTGCAGAACACTGGAGGTCCTTCTTCATTTATAGATTTCCTTTATGGTTTGATTCTCAGCTGGAAATGACTAGTAGTTTTTAATAATGCTCTTAATGACGATGATGATGATATGTCCCGTCAGGCGTTTACTCGGTGATCGCCCGTTTGGAGCCGATGGGCGAAGCTCGCAGCTCCGCGGAGCTCCACCTGTCAGGCAAAGGTGTGTAGTTGACGCATAGCTGAGGGTTGTGAGGTAACGGTCGTCGTGGTAACCTGTGTGTTTGTCCTCCTCAGACGTGCCGTTAGGGAAGCTTCCTCAGGGTGAGTACCGTAAACAGATAGTCACGTTCCCTGAACCCCGACATGAATTAACTGAACTTTACCGTCCAGACGTCCCCGACTCAGCGATCCGCGTCCCCGAGGTGGCGTCGCTGTTCGTCCGAGGTGAGTCTGAGACCCAACTGTAGCTCGCCACGTCTCAGCTTCTTTACCTCATTGGTCTCTTTTTATCCCAAGATTCATCGCAATTTTATCACGAAGAGCGAACGGAAGTGACAGGTACAACAAACATTAACCATGTGATCCTCTTCATCCTCAAACCTACGTCATCATCTTCATCCTAAAAACCTTCATCATCCTCTTCTTCCTAAAACCTTTGTCATCCTCTTCATCCTAAAACCTTCGTCATCCTCTTCATCCTCCTGTAACCCTCATCCTAAATAACCGCGTTGTTTCGTTTGACCTCCGTTAATATTCATAAATCCATCATTCACAACCCAAGACTTCATCCCTCAAACAGAAGATTAATCTGACATTAATCTCAGATTCATTCAAAAAGTCAAGAATTCAATGAAATTCTGAGATTTAATTAGTCTGAATATTTAGATCTAATATTCAGAATGTCAGAGATTAGATTCAGTTTGAGATTAAAGTCAGATGTGCAAGTTTTTTATAATCTTCTAAAACATGAACCGTGTGATCAGGTGATCAGGTGATCATGTGATCAGGTGATCATCTCTTAATGACACTCTTCCCCTCCATCACAGGTGTCAGCATGATCTCTTTACTTCCCTCTGTCCTCCATGTCCTTCTGTCCTCCATGTCTCTTCTGTCCTTCTGTCCTTCATGTCCTCCATGTCTCTTCTCTCCTCCATGTCCTTCTGTCCTCCATGTCTCTTCTGTCCTCCATTTCCTCCATGTCCCCCATGTCCTCTTTGTCCTTTTGTCCTCCATATCCTGTCCTCCATGACCTTCTGTCCTCCATGTCCTTCTGTCCTCCATGTATCTTCTGTCCTTCTGTCCTCCATGTCTCTTCTCTCCTCTATGTCCTTCTGTCCTCCATGTTCTCCGTATCCTTCTGTCCTCCATGTCTCTTCTGTCCTCCATGTCCTTCTGTCCTCCTTGTCTCCTGCAACCGTCTAAGTTACCGTTTCTTGTCCACCAGAAGAGAGGCGGCTGGTGGCAGAGACGGTGGAGAGGACTCTGGTGGGGACGAGAGAAGACGTCCCTGCAGGTACAGACGCTTGTGGCTGATCCAAACTCCGTTAGCCGCCATGTTTGTTTCCTCGTTAACGCTTCCAACAGCGGCAGCTGCTTCTAGAAGCTTTCTTTCTCCACAGCTGTTTGACCGTAGATCAACTTTTAGTCTCGTCTGTTTTCTTCTCTGTCCTCTACGTTGGACCTTCTTCGGGTTTGTGTTTGGTGTCCTGTCGCTCTTATTAACCCTCTTCTGAGCTGTGTTGAAGGAGGAAGCAGAGTAGGACTTTGCTGTTGGAGTTTTAATGTGACTTTTCTTCATCTTCAAGTTCCGGAGGTTTACAGGAGACCAGAGGAGGAGCCGTCTGAGCCTGAAGCTCCGCCTCCAGCTCCAGGTATCAGCCAATACCTGTTCTTGTTTGTACCACTTCCTGTATGTCATCCTGTCCCATTTATGTACTTCTTGTTCTGTTGGTTTATTTCTCTTAAAGTTAATAAATCATTCTTGATGTTAACATTTAACTTGGTCAGAAAACTGAACTTCATGATAATATTTTAGTACCAGAAGCCAAGAAGCTGCAGGCAGAGGTGACGGTCACCGCTCCGGCTCGGCGGGAGGAACCTCCGGCCCCGGAAGGTAACGATCCCAACAACGTTTGTTTGTCTTCTTAGTCTTTGTTCTACAAGGACAAAAAGGGATGAAAAACATTGTCAAAGATTTTTTTTAAAACATGAAGGCACATATTAATGATCTGAATTTATAATGGCCTTACATTTTACATTCACGTGTCATATTGATAAAGATGATAACGTTGACTTATAATTATTTATTTATTTACACAAGATTGTGAATCTTAAAGTCCCTTTTCTTTAATCTCTCTGAGGTTTTCTCTTTGTGACTGAAAGACTCCATGTTGTCTAAAATGTGTCAGCTGAACGTTCTTACGATGCGGAGAGAGTGTCGTGGTCTTGGCCTCCAGTCTTGCTGGTCTATGTCTCTTCATGTTTGGTGTCTTATCTTTGCTTCTTCAACTCTTTGTTAACTCTGTGTTAACTCAGTCATATTTCTCTGTTAACCTTGAAGAACCTTCAGTTTACACCAAACCAGAACCTGAACAAGAGAAAGAGACCAGAAAGGTCACACCTGAACCGTATCAACCAAAGCCATCACCAGAACCAACCAGGGCTCCTCGGGAGCCTAAAGTGGCGCCTCAGAAAGCGCCGGTGCCTGAAATGAAGCCTGAACCTGAAGCACCGAAAGTTGAACCTGCAAAGAAACAAACACAACAACCTAAAGCAAGAGGTAATGTAGTTGACCTGGAAAGGCTTTGTGTTGTATAGTATGTTGTGTGTATGTTGCTCTGGTCCTGGTGTAGGTCTTGATTGTTCTTCATGCTAACCTCTTTCAGGGTTGTTGGATAAAGCTTCCCATAGCAACAAACTAACGAAGAAAAACAATGTCGTAGCTGTAGTATATTAATAATAAGCTCACACCTTGATCCCACAGTAAGTTGTGTTAAATGTAGAGTAAATGGAAAACTTGTTGATGTTGTCCAAAGTGCCAGCTGTTGCCAAACCAGAGGACGTCGTTGACCAGATTGTACCAAAGACTGAAGATATTGTAACTCAAGGTACTGGAAAGACTTCCCATCTTTCAACACTCTGATGTGTTTCATCATGTGATCTTCTTTCTGTAATACAAATCTACGTTGTGTGTTTGTGTAGTAGCACTCGTTAGAGTGGGCCGTAGTGGTTACCAGTAGGATACTGAATATATGTTTATATAATGTTCTTTGAAGCACCAAAGCGACCAAAGCCTGAAGAACCTGTAGTTCAGCCAACTGCAGCCAAGATTACCCCCTCAACACCAGAACGTCTTCCAGCTAAAGGTATTGATTGTTGACTCCTTCACTTGTCCTTCCTCTCATGTCTTCTGTCAGACTCTTAATACACTCGTTAAGAGGATGATCTTTGATTCCATGTTAGTCTCGGTCATTCGTTAAACAATACATCATCTTCTCTTAAGTGCAAGATGTACCCAGACCAGAGGAACCTGTGGTTCAACTATCACCAAAGGCTAAAGCTGTTCCGACTAAAGGTACTGCAAAGATGCTCTTGATAAGTCTCTTTGTTGCACTGTTCTATTTTCAGTCTGTGTTGTTTCTCATATTTTAGGTTAATTTAGTTTGATCAATTTTACTGCATGTCAGTATCACATGGAAAGTAATCTTTCCGAAATACCTTCTATGAATATCTTTGAGCACTCGTTAGAGTGTGACTTGCACTTTGGGATTTATTTTTCAGTATATCTTTACCAAGATAATCATGTTATACGTAAATGTTCTTGAAAGTTATCTCAGAAACCAAGACACCTGAACCTGCAAGAAAACCGCATCTTTTGTCTGGTGAACCTGAGCCAGAAGCACCAAGGTCCGTCTCTGAAACAAAACCAGAAGAGTCAAAGAAGCTTCCAGAGAAACCTAAGAAGGTTCTAGAAGAAACAAAGAGGGTTGCTGAGGTGACACAGAAGGTTCAAAAAACAGCAGAGAAAATACCAGAAGAACCAAAAAGAGTTGTGGAAGAAACACAGAGGGTTCCTGAGGTGCCAAAGAAGGTTCAGGAAACACCAAGGAAGATACCAGAAGAACCCAAGAAAGTACTAGAAGAAACAAAGAGATTCCCTGAAGCCCCGAAGAAGGTTCCAGAAGAACCAGAGAAGTATCCAGAAAAAACTAAAGGGGTTGTGGAAGAAACAAAGAGGGTTCCTGAAGCCCCTAAGAAGGTTCTAGAAGAACCAAAGATATATCCAGAAGAACCAAAAAGGGTTGTAGAAGAAAAAAAGATGGTACCTGAAGCCCCTAAGAAAGTGCAAGAAGAGCCAAAGATGGTACACAAAATGGTTACTGAGCCTCTATTGGAACTGGAGAAAACTCCAGAGGCTCCGAAATTGGTACCAGAGGTATCGGTACTGGGCCGCCTAGCACCAACACCACCACAAGATTGGGAAAAACCAAAGCAAATTCTTCAGGCTAAAAAGCCTCAGCGACAAGGTACATATTTTTCAACATCTTTTGAACTAATCCTCTTAATTCTTGATCATTAAACCCAATATTTGCATATTTTATAGTGGGCTATTAAGCTACCTCTTCAGAGGCTTTGCCCTAATGTCTGGGCTGTCATGTGTGTTGATTATTTACTACATCATAAACAAGATTAAAACAGAGGGAGATACCACAGGAAACACCAGCACTAGCTAGAACAAAGATGGATGCGGGTACACCGAGCAAAGATATGCCAAAACAATAAATCTTTCTCGGATAGTTTTAGAAAGTCAACAGAAATGCCTCTTTCAGGTAATTGCATTTATATATTTGTCCCTGAAACCAGATGAGCTTATTCCTTCCAGAAAAATATTACTCCAGTCAAACAAGTCCACAGCGGACAGGTAGTGTAATTCATAATACTCAAAGTTTAGTTTAAATGAGGCTCACACTCACACTCTGAATTTGTGTTATCATGTTTTGATCATTTTTATCTTGTGTTTTCATCTTGGCCACCGCTCCATGGTGCAAATCTTCCATCTTGGGTGATATCTTAAAATGACTCCAGTTCCCCTGAAGACTGGTCTTAAGCAAACAATAGCTGGGGCTGAAGACAGCAGGGAGTCGACTCTAAAGAGGGGTTATGAAGAGAGGATTTCTCAGGCAGAAGAATTTGGACACATGCAACATGAAGTCAAGTCATACGAAGGGGAAGAGGAGGTCAGGGAGTCAACTGTGAGAGTAGAACGTACTTTGAAAAGGGAGATGAGACAACAAATGCTTCTTGCAAAGAAAGAGGAGGTTTCTACATGGTACTATGGAGGTCAGCAGGTTGAAGATATTGAGCCACTCAAGGACATTGAGCTAACATACACCAAACATGAGGTTGAAAAACTAAAGGACACTGAGCCTCACGATGAACCATACTTTCCAGAGGTAAAAGACAAGAGTAAAGAATTGTCTTCTAGGTCTGGCACAAAAGGAGAGGTCCTACCTCCACCAGAAATTTCTCATTCTACAAAGAAAGAAGTTCCTTCTCCTGACACTGTATTCACATCCCAAAAAGAGCTACTAACCTACAAGAAAACTCCAGAAGAAAAGAAAGTTGGGAAAGCTGACATTCCTTCAACTTATGCAGAGCAGAAAGTAGTTACTGAATCATTTGTGTTTGTGCATCATGAAGAAAAAACTGTGTCTGCAACGGAGGATCTTGTTCAACATAAAATCTGTTCTAGAATACTTAAAGAAGCCATTCTGACTGACTCTGTGGAAGTTGAAGAAGTTTCATCTGAAAGATCCATGCCTTATACACCTGAACAAGACTCACCCCAAATTCTTCAAGAAATAAAGAAATCTCCCAAAGCTACAGCAAAAATAGATCTTAAAAATATTGTATCTCTGGAGAAACCAACTCCTGAGTTGGAAGAAGTGTCCTTTGAAGAAGAACCAGTCCAAGCAACAAGATCTTTACTAAATTTAAGTAGGCAAGTACCAACTCCAGTTCCAGCTCGTACTCCTTCACCTGAGAAAATAGTTTGTCTTGAGGAAGAAATTCCACATCCAAAAGAAACTGTTCTGTCTACAAACAAGATCTCTCATGACCTTCACAAAGCTGTTGTTGGTCCCAAAGAAGAATTGAGTCTTCCCAAGAAACCCATCAGTAAAGCCAAGGTTACTCCAACTAAAGAATCCCAAGTTCCATCACAGAAGAAACCTCAAATCCCTGAAGAAGAAACTCTTCCTTTCATGAAACCTTCTCTAATCACCCCTGTGGTGGAATCTCCTGAAGGAGTGAGAACCAATGTGACTCAACTTCCACCAACAAGAGGAGATGACAAGAAAGCAAAGAAGGGGGCCCAGGAGAGTGAAACAAAAAGTCTTCAGGAAGGTATTCTTTGTTATTTGAGCCGTGTAGGCTCGTGATCGTCATAAGATCAACCCCTCTTTTAAAAAAAACTCACATTTAGTGTACTCACATTTTCTAATACCTTTTACATGAATCGCTTTAGTAACCCACCTTCATCCATTGTCTTTGTAACATGGTTTATATGTCAATCAACTTTTTTTGGTGTATTCACATATTTTCATTGTTTCATTGCTGTTTTGCATCTTCTTCTTCTTGTTTGTGCTATTTGGAGTAATTTGTGTCTAAGTCATCTTTTTTGTAAATAAGTCTTGACTGACTATGTTGTTGTCTTGGTCGTGATCTTGGCATATTGTATTCCCAAAGTCTCTCCTCCAGAGGAGAAGAAATCTTCTGCTCCAGCCCCAAAGCCTTCAGCTCCTGCTCCTGCAGCCAGAGTTGCTCCTCCTGCAGGTATTCTGTTCAGTTCTCTTTGCTGGCTCATCACGAGTCAGCCATGTAGTTTTTCTTGTTGTCCATCTTGTTGTTTGTTTGTGTTGTTCTTATTGTGTCACTCGTCCTACGGTTTACTTAAACCTTTGGTGTCACTCGTTGTATCTGGTATTCTTGGTTGTGACTTTGGCGTCTTCTATTCCCAAAGTATCTCCCCCAGAGGAGAAGAAACCATCTGCACCAGCACCAAAGCCTTCACCTCCTCCGCCTGCTCCTACACAGAAAGTTGCTCATCCTGCAGGTAGTTTCTTGGTTGTATATAATGTTGTAAACTAAATGTCTGTCTCTTTGCTTTGCTGGCTCATCACAAGGTATCCTCATGACATTTCACTTCCTGTCTACTGTGTCCCCGGTCTAATCTTGCTTTGCTTTGGTGCAACCGTCTTTCATTGTTGTTTTTGTTTTTCCTTCCTCAGCTGAAATTCTTATGCAACTTTTTCTACTTTTTTGTGCTGTTTGGAGTATCTTGTGTCTAAATCATCTTTGTTGTTCATAAGTGTTGACTGACTATGTTGTTGTCTTGGTCGTGATCTTGGCATCTTGTATTTTAAAGTCTCTCCTCCAGAGGAGAAGAAACCATCTGCACCAGCACCAAAGCCTTCACCTCCTCCACCTGCTCCTACACAGAAAGTTGCTCATCCTGCAGGTAGTTTCTTCTTTTGGTTGTATATAATGTTGTAAACTAAATGTCTGTCTGTTTGCTTTGCTGGCTCATCACAAGGTATCCTCACTTCCTGTCTACTGTGTCCCCTGTCTTATCTTGCTTTGTTTTGGTGCAACCGTCTTTCATTGTTGTATTTGTTTTTCCTTCCTCAGCTGAAATTCTTTTGCAACTTTTTCTACTTGTTTGTGCTTTTTGGAGTATCTTGTGTCTAAATCATCTTTGTTGTTCATAAGTCTTGACTGACTATGTTGTTGTCTTGGTCGTGATCTTGGCATCTTGTATTTTAAAGTCTCTCCTCCAGAGGAGAAGAAACCATCTGCACCAGCACCAAAGCCTTCAGCTCCTGCTCCTGCAGCCAGGGTTGCTCCTCCTGCAGGTACTTCTTTCACTTTGTTTGCGGAACTTAAAAACACTGTCCTCTGTTTGTGGTGATGTGTTTCTCTTTGGTTCTGTTTTTTTTTACAGATTACTTGTCATCTGTTCATCCTGGTGCTCTTGTCTTCACTCTTAATCATCTCTTAATCTTTAATCTGTTTAATGTCTTGTTGCTTTCATATCTTCTGTCCCCTTGGTCGTGAACTTTGCTATCTTGTACTCCTAAGTGTCTCCTCCAGAAGAAAAGAAACCATCCCCAAAAACTACAAAAGCTCCAGCAGAAAAAGTCATACCTCCCGCAGGTAGATTCTTCTGTTTGCCATATATGTTGTTTAAATTCCTTCCTGTTGGAAATCTGTTGCTCTGAATTCTTTAATCGTGTTTGTTGAAGTATCTGTCAGCTGCTTGTTCATCAGATCTTTGCCAGTGATTTAATCAAGTTGGCATTCTTTTAGCTCAAGTTGCACCGGTGCAGAAGAAACCCTCTCCACCAGTCGTAAAGGCTGAACCCTCTCCTGTATCAAAGGAAATCTCTCCGCCTGAAGGTAACACGTCTACTCTAGCTTTCATTGATTTTTCTCTCTTTTCTGTTTGTCTCTCGCTGTCTTATGACAGCTTCAGTCTTCATACAAAGCAATCTATGATTTGATTTAAGAAAATTCAGCGTCTAATTATGTCTAACATCTTTTGGTCTCTTTTCACAAACTGAAATACATTTTACATCCTCTAATCTGATCCAAGTGTTTCATATTAATGATATACCATCTCTTGGTGCATCTGGAGAAACATGGCCCACATGCTATGATGAAAAATAATGTTTAGCACCTGATGAATACATTGTGTTCATAGCCCTCTTTAAGTGCAAAATATTCTGGAAACGCATGCAACACTTTCGTAACTCAAACTCATTTTATTAACTGTCTTTTTAAATTTGCAATGTGTTTACTTACATTGATCTTATTTAAATTCTTGCAGACAAAGAACCAGTTTCAGCACCTGGACCAACTAAAGGTATACCAAATAGCAGCTTCTTTATCTTGAAATGGCAGTAAAATGTAATACATATTACTATCTCTTGTTTTCCATTTTTCAGTTTAAGTGGTGTGTAAGTCCTGTGTTGTAAACGTGTCAGATTAAATGTTGAGTTTCTTGTATGTCTCAATGTGAATGTTATAATAGCATATCTACTGCCTCAACCACAGTGACACCTCTTAAGCAAATGGGTAAGATCCCAGTTCAGGAGACAAAAACCCCTGAATCGCTTAAGCTGAAGAGTAAGTTCACCAGAGCACCTAAAGAGAAGGAACCCGAACCAGAGATCATTAAGCTGAAGAAGGTTCCAGTAAAACCTCCAGAGCCTGAGAAACAAGTTGTAACTCATAAAGCAGAAGTGACAATGCACCAAAATGTTGAACTAATGGTTCATGGGCTTCATGACAGAGAAGATCGAGAAATAATAACACTGGGAAGAACTGAACGCATCTTCACTGCAGATGAGGAGACTGTTCAGTTAGGATATTTTGAGGAGGCTGAAAAAGTTGAAATTGTACAGAAAACAGAGAAACAAGGATGGACAAGAACCCCAAAACCACAGAAAGAGGAAGAACCTGAGGCACCAAAGGTAGAAAAGAAGAAGAAAATAAGTAAACTTCAGACAGATGAGCAAAAAGACTCAGCCCGACTCAAACCATTTGAAAAATCAGGGAAAACAGAAGTAGAACCGCAAACGATCAAACTTAAAAAGGTGCCAACTAAGCCCAAAGAGCCGGAGAAGGAAGTCATAACTCAAAGAGTTGAAGTGACGAGGCATTATGATACAGAACATACAGTTCAGAGGCTTCACGATAGAGATGATAGAGAGGTACTAACAATCATAAGAACTGAACGAGTCTCCACTGCAGCTGAAGAGGCATCTGAACTGGGTCACATGGAGGAACTTGAAAAGGTGGAGGCAGAAGATGAGAAATCAAGATGGATAAGAACCCCAAAAGCACCAAAAGGTGAAGAACCTGAGCCAGATTTAACAAAAAAGAAAATAAAGATTTTGCCAAAGGAAGGGGAGGAGCAAGAAGTTGTAGAACTGAAACCATTTGAAAAACCTGAGAAACCTCAGAAAACTGAACCTGCCAAAGCTAAGAAAGAAGGTGAAGCGAAGACAGATACGAAACACACTCCATTCAAGCGAGTTGAGACACCACAGAGGGATCAACCCACCACTGCAGTAAAACACAGAAAAGAAGATCCTCCGCGAAGTCCAGAGGTATCACTTGACATCAGCAAAGACCAGAAGGAGATCCTGCAGAAGAACAAGCTTGATCATATACCCAAAGATGACGAACCTTCAGTTGCTGACAAGCTTCACAGAAAACCTAAATTGATTTCCACACCAGATAAAGAGAAAGAGCAGGTCATGTTGAAGCCTTTCAAGAAAGTTGCCACGCCTGAAGAAAAAATAGATAAACCAACCATGGAAGATAAACCGAAGCCTGTGGACACAATGGTACCCATTCAAACTCCAAGAGATTGGTCTCCTAAAGAGCTGAAGGAACAGCAGGTTAGGGAAGTTGTAAAGACTCCAACACCAAAAATAGAACATGAAAAACTTCAGGAAAAAGCCGAGCCGAAAGAAGTGGAGAAAGAGATTCCACAAAAACAAACTGAGATCTTGAAGAAAGATATCAAACTCAAAAAGACTCCTTCACCTAAAGTGGGTAAAGACAAGGTGGCAGAAGAAGAAAAGTCCCTCAAACCTCTTGAGCAACTGAAGAAGGTTGAACTCAAAAAGTTGCAGTCACCAAAAGTTGAAAAACCAAAGCATAAAGAACTGGATCATGTACCTGTTGAGAAGAAGCCAAGTTTGGAAAAAGTCAAACAGATTCCCAAAACTATTACCCCAAAAGACTCTGTAGAATCTGTAACACTCAAGAAGGTCCCAAAGAAGCCATCACCAGAGGAGGATTCACAACCAGAGAAGCCAGGCAAAGGGCGGATCCCCCTGGTGAAGGAGGTCTCTCCTGGAGCAGTGCAGATGAAGAAGGTGCCAACCCAGCCAGAGGAGGAATTGTTCGAAGAGCAGCCTGAAGAAATGGAAGGCGAGGAAGAAGAGGCCTGGGGCTGGGAGCTGGTTCCCCCGGATGACTGGGAAGGTGACAGGGTGGAGGGGGCCTTGGAGACTCCAGGAATGCCCGGCGGCAAACGAGGTGAGACGAAGGCCAAAAAACTCTTCATCTGATGACTGGAGCCACCTCATCTACCAATGACTCATCTAATCCTCATCACACCCTTGATAATCACTTGGTCCAGAGGACAATTATCTGTCTGTCTGTCCATCTATCCATCCATGTTGTCCATCATGTCTGTCCTCAAATGTGTCCTCCACATCAATGATTAAGTGTCGACTGTTCTTCTTCATGTCATTCACTACAACTTTTTGTTTTGGGCATTGCCTTCCATCCGTTTGTCCCTTTGACGATCTTGTCCCATAACTCATCCATATATCAAGGATGTCCCTCCATCTTTATCTGTGACATCCCCTCATGTTCTCATGTGACATGGACAAGAACATGTGATTTAGTGTGTTAGCAGTGCTCAAATCTTTGTCCTGGTTTCTTCTGGAATATTTGTGCCCACTTAAAACTCATCCTGTTGTTTCTTGTCCAGAGGGAAAACCAACAGAGGAGCCACCAAAAGGAAGAGGAAGAGGACTTGGGGGTATGAATTAAATTCAATTAGAGCTCATGTTCACTTATGGTTTGCTCTTTGTGCTACATCATGTTGAAAGCAAATTTCACTTGCTCCATTCATGAGCTTTGTTCAAGTTGTTGTCTTGTCTTGTCCTTTCCAACAAAACCAAATGTTTTGTGTTAAGCTTTCTCATCTTGTTGTCATTCAGGCCACATTCTTGTAACTTAATATGTTGTATTGGTATCAGAACCAACCAAATCTTGGCAGTATCGCAAAATGTTGATACACAGACCATAATCAACATTTGGTTTTATGTTCCTGATAACCAACAGGATAGCCAGCAGGACCACTAATATCAGCATGCCGGTATTTGTAGCAGGTAGAACCTTTGGCATTGATGTTCACACCATATTCTACAACATTTGACATGTTGATATGGATAGAAAGCAAATCTATAGGGTGAGATTTATTCTGTAAAACACAGGTAGGTTGTCTATTTGTTGTCTTTAGCTGCTTGGTTTGTTTCATCTTTCTGTCTCTTTGGGTTGTTTGGAAGTTTATGTTCTATGTCATCTTGTAGTTTTTGTGTTCTTCAAAGAATCCTGTTGGAAGTTCATATGTTTCTGACTCTCGTATTCTAACACTGTTCTCTTAAAACATTTTTTAAATGTGACAGTATTTCAACTAATTTACGGTTGGCACCTGATCTTAAAAACAACCCAAAGTCTGGTCCTACCCTCTCCATCATGTCTGACACTAACTTGAGTTTTTCTATGTGGCGTTGCAGCAAGACAAACCCCATCTCCTGGTGATGGTGGAAGGGGCCGTGGCCTGAGGCCCGGTGGGAAAGGCCCGTCTCCACCAGAGGATCCTTTCGGAGGATTCAAGCTTAAAGCTGTCCCCCTGAAATTCGTCAAGAAGATCAAGGACATTGTGTTACAGGAAGCGGAGTCCATTGGCTCTTCTGCTGTGTTTGAGTGTGAGATCTCGCCCTCCACTGCCATCACTTCATGGATGAAAGATGGTAGTAATCTCCGTGAAGGACCCAAACACAAATTCACCGCTGACGGCAAAGATCGCAAGTTGAACATTATTGACGTCCAGTTGTCCGACACTGGGGAATACACCTGTGTGGGCAAGAACGCTGGCAAGGAAATAACATGCACAGCCAAGCTCATTGTTGAAGGTAAACTATCATACATAGATCAACATAAACATGGTCACAGCTATAAAAAGAAATGTATTTGAAATGTATTTTGTTGACTGAAAAAACAAGCTTTTTGGGGATCTAAGTCAGGTATGGTATCAGCACTGAATGATAGCCAGCCTTTATTTGAGTGCAAACACTGTTCTCTAAATGAATCAATGTGTGTGTGCAGAGCTGCCTGTGAAATGGATCAAAGAGCTGGAACCAGAAACGTCATGCATGAAGGGTCAGCCCATGTATCTGACCTGTGAGTTGAACAAAGAGAGAGATGTGGTCTGGAAACGTAACGGCGCCATCCTCAAGACAAAGGCTGGAAAGATCGCCATTAACATCATTGGCTTGCAGCATGCCGTGACCATCCAGAACGCCACAGAGGAAGACGCCGGCGCCTACACGTGTGCAGTGTCTGGACAGGAGGACGTCAACACGACCACCAACGTCAAAGTGATTGGTAAGAGAATGAGAACACGTTTCTGCTCAGCTTATGTTATAAATCATAAACTATGAGCTGCAGTAACCAGAATTATATGAAGTCAAACTATTTGACCAAAAAACGTTTGGCAACATGTGAGTATACACACATGTTTTGGTATTCCTTCATAATCCCTCTTCTGCCTGGTGACCAACTGAAGACAAAGACTCCAGGAGTCAGAAGATAATGTTGAGATGCTGCAGCCGTCGTCAGGACTCAGCAGATAGTTCAGAGTTTACCGAAGTAGAACTGCCAACCATTAAACACAAACTCAATGCAATAATACCAATAGACATGAATCCACATGAGTTGAAATGTTTTTTGTATTCAGCCTGTGTCACCTCTTTAAATGTCTGACCTCGGAGTTGGACTCAGTTTGAAATTATTTGACCTGTCCGTCAGAAATCATCAAAGACTGGCTGGTGAAGCCTCTGAGAGACCAACATGTGAAACCGAAGGCCAAGGCCACCTTCAAGTGTGAGCTGTTCAAGGACACTCCCAACTGGAAGTGGTTGAAAGGAGACGCTGAGCTCATTCCGTCGGACAAGGTGGAAATCCAGAAGGATGGACAGGACATGACTCTGACCATCAACAACTGCCAGCCTGACGATGTGTCGGACTACACCTTTGAGGTGGAGGATCGCAGATACACCGCCAAACTCACACTGGGAGGTTTGTGTCACTTACCAAACCACTTGTCCAAAAGGTGTCAGGATCCTTCGAGTACTTGGTGTAACTCCGTCTTTGTGATGTTTCAGAGCGTGAAGCTGAGATCCTGAAGCCTCTGGCCAGCGTGGAGGTGGTGGAGAAGGAGGAAGCCAACTTTGACACTGAAATATCTGAGGAGGATGTAGTCGGGGAATGGAAGCTGAGGGGCCAGGTGCTGATGAGGTCCCCGGTAAGACTTTTAAGAGAGACCTGGTCTGTCTGGGCCAGGTCCCTCCAACACAATGACACTGATTGTTTAGGGAAAGCCTCAATCAAACACTAACGAGCTGATGGTTGATCCAAATCTTGATATTTAAGCTCAAAGTGTTGATACATTTTGTTATTTGATGATGTGGAACTAACTGATTATCACAGTTTAATATAAAAGTCCACCATGAACAGTTAGAAACAGTGAAGTTCAGCTTCATGTTAAAGCAGTGTAGACCAGGACCAGCAGTTTATTTGGTGCTATATATGGATTCTGTTACTGTAGCATGGAATTAGCAGGTTAGCTAGCTAACTACCTAATGAAGTAGCCTTCTAACTAGCAGCCACTCAATGAGTAAAACTGAACAAGGTAATGCTTCGTCCACTGTCTGGTCCCAGAGCAGCAGAGAATCAGTCAACAACACTGATGTAGTTCTGGTCTTGGTTCTTGAACTCACGTGTCTGTTTGTTCTGGGTTCTTCAGAGCTGCGACATTAAAGCTGAAGGCAGGAAACGCTTCCTGACGCTGAAGAACGTCCAGCTGGATCAGGCTGGTGAAGTGTCCTACCAGGCGCTGAACGCCGTCACTAGCGCCATGCTCACCGTCAAAGGTACCAACCTGCCAACATCAGCTCTTTGTTGCTACTTGTGTGCTGCGTTTGTGGGTCTCAGAGAAAGGAGGATTTTTCAGATGAAGTACGGTAAGAAAGGTGGCAGCTCTGTCTTTGCCGTTGTGAATAACTGCCGACTCATTCGCACCTCGCAGAGATCGAAATGGCCTTTGTTGACTCGCTGAAGGATGTTTCAGTGCCCGAAAAGAAACAAGCTAAGTTTGAATGCACCGTCACCAAGGAGGTGTCAAAGGTCATGTGGTTCAGGGGGGTGGAGATTGTCACCCCGAGCCCTAAATATGAAATAATCGATGATGGAAAGAAACACATGCTGATCATAAACAGCTGTGAGTTTGAGGACGAGGCTCAGTACACCGTCGAGGTGTCGGGCCTGACGTCGTCTGCTCAGCTGGCCGTGGAAGGTAAGTGATGCTTCCTGTCCTCATTCCATGTTTCTGGCTAGAAGGTGTTCCTATGGCAACAACCCCTGTCTATTTCAGGCATGAGGCTCAAATTTGTGCAGCAGCTTCAGGATCAAACCGTGAAAGAAGGTAAAACGGCTTGTTTCGAGCTGCAGCTGACGCACGCCGACGTGCCGGTGGTTTGGTACCGAAACGAGGTGAAGCTCCACGTGAGCCGAACGGTGCTCACGCACATGGACGGGAAGAAGCACACGCTAGAAATGAGGATGTTGACTCTAGATGATACCTGCCAGGTAAAGGCAGAGGCCAAGGGCGTTTACTCCATGGCCAAGCTGACGGTCATAGGTAACCTCCTCCTCCCCTTATTGTCTTATTATAGAGAATTATAGTGCTTTCATCATTAGTGTGTTTGGTTTCATTTATTCTAAGTTAGTAGAACCATAAACCTAATATCTGAGATGAAGAGATGAAACCAAATTCTGGTATTTGTTTTTATTTTAACAAATCAAATTGTATTGTATTGTAAGGATCATTTTGGTTTTTAACAACTTGGCTTTTATTGTTTACTTTTTTCCTTTGGCTTGCAAATTTGATTGAGAAAGAACAGTAGGATGATATACATGAAAACATCGTCGACAGACAAGAATATATATATATATATATATATACATATATATGTATATATATAAATATATATATATATATATATATGAAAACATGTCAAGTATAACAAACTACGCATCATCTCTGCTGACGTGTGATCAGTGATCTGGCTGTGAAGTGGACTGTGTGGGACTGACTGATGGACTGCGGGTCCTGGTTCTGTTTCAGAGGGCGACGCCGTCTTCGTGGTGAAGCTGCAGGACTACACGGCCACAGAGAAGGACGAGGTGACTCTGGACTGCGAGCTGAGCAAAGACGTCCCGGTGGTCTGGTACCACGAGCAGAAGGAGGTCATCGCCTCCAAGCTGGTGGTGATAAGGGCAGAAGGGACCCGCAGGTCTCTGGTCCTGAAGAAGGTGGAGCAGAGCGATAAAGGACAATACGTATGTGACTGTGGGACAGACAAGACCTCGTCCAGCATCAGCATCGAAGGTAAGCGGCATGAAGGCGGTGTAGACGCGCTGGCGTGTTCAAGTGTTCAAGGACCAACTGACGTTTGGTTTGTCCTGCAGCTCGCGACATCAAGGTGATCCGTCCGGTTTATGGCGTGGAGTTGTTCCATGGCGAGACGGCTCGGTTCGAGGTGGAGATCTCTGAGGATGACGTCCACGGCCAGTGGAAGCTGAACGGAGAAGTCCTCAGTCCGTCTTCTGTGAGTCTCCTCGCGGTCTCGCAGATACATATACCATCCTGTTCAAGCTTCTAATGACTGTCTGTCATGTGACCTGACAGGATGTTGACATCATAGAGGAGGGCGGCAAACACACACTGATCCTGTACAACTGTAAGATGGCCATGACTGGCGAGGTGGCGTACACTGCCGCAAACGCCAAGTGTTCCGCCAACCTGAAGGTCAAAGGTAAGCGTTACTTCCTGTCCTCGGTCCCGCAGGACGCCATCTGCGTTCTCATCAATAATCGATCATTCATATCTATCAGAGAGACTTTAACACTATCAGTCACAAAGCAACAGAAAGAACTTGTTTTGTCCCGTTTTTGAGGAACAATAATTGTATTATAATAATAATAACTGTTATTGTTGTCCTTTAATAACAAACCTTGTTTGGTGTTCAGCAGTTCAACCGTCTGCTTTCTCTCCAGAACTTCCACTGAACTTCCTGACGTCTCTGAGTGACGTTCAGGTCTACGAGAAGGATGAGGCGAGGTTCGAGGTGGAGCTGTCTAGACCCCCAAAGACGTTCCGCTGGCTCAAAGGTTCTCAGGAGCTGCAGAACGACGACAAGTACGAGATGATCCAGGAGGGCAACATGTACGTCCTGCTGATCCGACTGGCCGCCTACGACGACGAGGCCAAGTACATGTTTGAGGCCGAGGACAAGAGGACGACTGGCAAACTCATCATCCAAGGTACCACTGAAACACAGATTCAGGGTTCATCGTTACACTTGTGTGCTTCTGTTAAACCCGGAATGTGTTTAAGCTTCAGTATTGCAGAGTTTGGATCTGAATCTTTTTTAAGTCTGACCCAAAGTCTCATGTTTCTTCATTTATTTGTTCAAGTGTTTGAATCAGAAGTGCAGGTTTTATATAGGTTTTTATTGCTGTTGCTTGTGCATCCATTATTTTCTCAGCATGTATATCTGGACTCCTCAGCTGAGAAACACCAGCCTGCTGCGTAAACTTACTAATCATCCCATAACTGGTTCCAGGTATTCGTCTGGAGTTCGTCAGACCCATTAAGGACGTGACGGTGAAGGAGCGCGAGACGGCCGAGTTCAGTGTTGAACTCTCACACGACAAGATCCCGGTGGTCTGGTACAAGAACGACATCCGCCTGCACCCCAGCAAGGTGGTCCACATGTCGAGCCACGAGAAGGTCCACACGCTGGCCTTCAAGGAGGTCACCATCGACGACACGTCCATGATCAAAGTGGAGGCCATGGACAAGATGGTCACCGCCATGCTCACCGTCATCGGTCCGTTTGTTCTTCATGTGCTTGGTTCCATGTGTTTGGCTCCGTGTGTTTGGTTCTATGTGTTTGGTTCTGTGTGTTTGGTTCTGTGTGTTTGGTTCCATGTGGCTGGTTCCGTGTGTTTGGTTCCGTGTGTTTGGTTCTATGTGTTTGGTTCTGTGTGTTTGGTTCTGTGTGTTTGGTTCTGTGTGTTTGGTTCCATGTGGCTGGTTCTGCGTGTTTGGTTCTGCGTGTTTGGTTCCGTGTGTTTGGTTCCGTGTGTTTGGTTCTATGTGTTTGGTTCTGTGTGTTTGGTTCCATGTGGCTGGTTCCGTGTATTTGGTTCCATGTGGCTGGTTCTGTGTGTTTGGTTCCATGTGTTTGGTTCCATGTTTTTGGTTCCATGTGGCTGGTTCTGTGTGTTTGGTTCTGTGTGTTTGGTTCCATGTGGCTGGTTCCGTGTGTTTGGTTCCATGTGGCTGGTTCTGTGTGTTTGGTTCCGTGTGTTTGGTTCTGTGTGGCTGGTTCTGTGTGGCTGGTTCCATGTGGCTGGTTCCGTGTGTTTGGTTCCATGTGGCTGGTTGGGTGTGTTTGGTTCCGTGTGTTTGGTTCTGTGTGTTTGGTTCCATGTGGCTGGTTCCGTGTGTTTGGTTCCATGTGGCTGGTTCTGTGTGTTTGGTTCCGTGTGTTTGGTTCCGTGTGTTTGGTTCCATGTGTTTGATTCTGTGTGGCTGGTTCCGTGTGTTTGGTTCCATGTGTTTGGTTCCGTGTGTCTGGTTCCGTGTTTTTGGTTCTGTGTGTTTGGTTCCATGTGTTTGGTTCTGTGTGTTTGGTTCCATGTGTTTGATTCTGTGTGGCTGGTTCCGTGTGTTTGGTTCCATGTGTTTGGTTCCGTGTGTTTGGTTCCATGTGTTTGATTCTGTGTGGCTGGTTCCGTGTGTTTGGTTCCATGTGTTTGGTTCCGTGTGTTTGGTTCCGTGTTTTTGGTTCTGTGTGTTTGGTTCCATGTGTTTGGTTCTGTGTGTTTGGTTCCATGTGGCTGGTTCCGTGCTTTGGGTTCCATGTGGCTGGTTCCGTGTTTGGTTCCATGTGGCTGGTTCCGTGTGTTTGGTTCTGTGTGTTTGGTTCCATGTGTTTGGTTCCGTTTGTTTGGTTCCATGTGTTTGGCTCCGTGTGTTTGGTTCCATGTTTTTGGTTCCAAAAAATGGCCCTAACAGACTTTTAGACAGAAATTCTGTGCAGACCAGGATCTGGGGTTCCATCTGGATTTGGTGTTGCTAGTAGTATTACAGTAGAAGTATTAACTGTAGTAGTCCCCTTAACACTGTGTCCTGAACGTGAGCCCGTCTGTCTGCAGAGGGAGATCTGTACTTCACCACCAAGCTGCAGAACTACACGGCCGTGGAGAAGGACGAGGTGAAACTGGTCTGTGAACTGAGCAAAGCCATCGCCGACGTCAAATGGTTCAAGGACGGCAAAGAAATCACTCCGTCCAAGAACATCGCCATCACCACCGACGGCAAGAAGCGGATCCTGATGGTCCGGAAGGCGGAGAAGGCCAACATCGGAGAGTACACCTGCGACTGTGGCTCCGATAAAACCACCGCCAAGCTCAACATCGAAGGTTTGATTCAGTTCTCACAACCTCAGATGTCCAAATATAGAGTATCATCAGTGTAGTGGTGTATAGTAGTTCCTATTCTCCTGGTTCTACCTAGAATGATCCAGTAATGTAGTCTAGAGGAAACACAATGGTGGTTGAGAGTCTCAGTATCAGCCGAAGACATTAAAGAAACATTTTATAAACGTTTCATAGAAATCATCTAAGACTTCCTGATACTTGATCGAGGTAATGAAGATGTTGACAGTATTATTAAGTTGTGTGACATCACAGCCACTCATGTACTTACATGGTGTTGTATTTGAGGTGGTTTGAATGTAATATGATGTAAACAGAGTAGAGGACAAACAGACCTGAGGTAGCCACGTTGTACTGATGTAGCATTACAAAGGGAAGCAGGACTAACTAAGAGACGCTCTTCCATCTTTACATGTTTACCTCCACAACTCTACTGTTTGGTGAGAACACATCAGGTTTGTGTAATGAACTATTGAGCCTCTAGAGGGAGCTCTAGTCGCTCCACTGGGTTCACGTTGTGGTCTTGGTCTTCATCCCTGCAGAGCGCGACATAAAGGTGATCCGTCCGCTGTACAGCGTCGAGGTCACGGAGACGGAAACAGCCAAGTTTGAGACGGAGATTTCAGAAGAGGACGTCCACGGGAACTGGAAGCTGAAGGGAGAAGCTCTGCATCAGTGTCCCGTGAGTCTTTACATGACGTGGACCAGAGGTCACATGATGTGGACCAGAGGTCACATGACGTAGTCGGTTTAGTCCCTGGTTCACCCTAAACGGCCGGGGCATATCATTTATTGGAACTGAAATATAATATTCTAACTATGTGTTCAGTAGTTTTAATCAACGAGTCCACTATATCTACAGAGTCCACTGTGGTTCTACAGTAGTGGTTCTAACAGTAGTGGTTCTACAGTAGTGGTTCTACAGTAGTGGTTCTACAGTAGCCCACCATGGTTCTACAGTAGTGGTCCTACAGTAGCCCAGGTTCTGGGCTGTAGTCTGCTTGTTCACCAGCAGGTGTCACCAGATCACTGATCTTCTGCTGGTCGTTTTTCTTTTTCTTTTCCCAGGATGTGGAGATCAAGGAGGAAGGAACCAAACACATGCTCATCCTCTACAATGTGCACAAGGAGATGGCCGGCAGCGTCGACTTCTCCGCCGCCAACGCCAAGTCCACCGCTCAGCTCCGGGTCAAAGGTGAGACCTCCGACACCTGAAAACGCAGAGAAACCGACCTTGAGGAGCATTTTGATTCGATTTTCATCGAAATGGCCTCATTTATACAGCGCTTTTCTCCAAATCATTTACATCAATGACTGACATTTACACATTCACACACACATTCACACACACATTCACACACACACCGACGGCGGAGTCAACCACGCAGGGCGACAGCCAGCTCGTCAGGAGCAATTAGGGTGAGGGAGGGTCAGGGACACCAGGCACTCAGCTAGGAGGAGCCGGGGATCGAACCGGCAATCTTGTGGTCGCCAGCCAACCCGCTCTACCTCCTGAGCTAAACCCCCCATCAAGTCGGAGTTCAGTGAACTCACGTTATAAGATATAAAATATTAAGACGTTTCATTCAAATTAAGTTTACATCGATTGGTCAAGAGATGGTTTATTACATTTATTTCACAGTTCAAAAAGCTTAAAGACTCTTTAAAAAGTTGGCCCTGACATTAATCCTGAAGAATAAAACGGCTCCTGTGATTGGTCCTCGCCAAAGTGAGATATTTTCTATCAGGAAGTGTCGAGTTTCTCCGCCGGGCCTCAGCCAATCAGCTTGTGAGCTTATTTTGGCCGCTGTGGAGTTTATCTGAAGAGAGAGGCCTGAACACACCAGTTCTCTAAACCATGTTGTTGTCCTCTCCTCCTCCTCCTCCTCAGCCCGCTCCATCGGGCTGCTGCGTCCGCTGAAAGACGTGACGGTGACGGCCGGAGAGACGGCGACCTTCGAGTGCGAGCTGTCGTACGAAGGCATCGAGGTGGACTGGTTCCTGGGGGGGCAGAAGATGGAGACCAGCGAGCGGGTGAGTCCGACACCGCGTCACAGAAAGGACAAACAAAGAAATATAAATATAACATCGCTACGTATTCAGTGAAACCTGTTTCTATGACGACGATGATCCAGTTTACACAAAAAACAAAATCCTGAACAAGATCACAAACTGAACGCTGATGGACTGGAACATGTAACGGGATCCTGTTTAAGGGTTTAAAAGGATCCTGGCGATCCACTTGAGTTCTAGTGACTCTATGTGAATATAAAGACAGAGAGAGTTTTTTGGATTATTGCAGTGGTTTATACTTCAAACTAAAGGTCTTTGATATAAAAACAAACTTTGATGGACGGAACCTGGAAACTGAATGTTGAAGCTGCAGTTAAAAATACTCAGAGATATCAGAAGAGCTGCTGTTATCTCCAACACACACAGAGAATCAGCAGCTCCTTAAATGGAGACACACCACAGCTAGTGTTAGCATGCTAGCATCAGCCGGTTAACAGACTTTAATCTGACTTTAATGTTGATTGTTGCTCAGTTATTCATGAATAAAGGAAAACTGAAGATTTGAGTTGAAAAACGTAAATTACTCAAAAATAAAGAAAGCAAATCAACTTGTACTCTTACTTTGAAATATAATAAAAATAATAATAATAATAACGTGTATTACCATGTGATAACGTGTATTAAACATGTATTTAATGTATATATGTGTGTATTTAATGTGTATTTAACGTGTATTTAACGTGTATTTAACGTGTATTTAACGTGTATTAACGTGTATTTAACGTGTATTTACCTGTTTCAGGTGAAGACTCGAGTGGCGGCTCGAGTTCACACTCTGACCATCAGAGATGTGAAGCTGTCGGAGGCCGGCGAGGTCAAACTCACCGCCAAAGACTTCCAGACTCAGGCTCAGCTCATCATCAGAGGTGAGACACTCCGCCGCCCCGGAGACAGTGAACGCATCGCAGCAGGACCTCTACGTGGTCAGAGTGTGTGACGGCTGTGTTTGTGTGTTCAGAGCCGCCGGTGGAGTTCACGAAGCCTCTGGAGGACCAGACGGTGGAGGAGGAGGCTGCTGCCACCCTCGAGTGTGAAGTTTCCAGAGAGAACGCGGAAGTGCGATGGTTCAGGGAGGGACAGGAAGTCAGGAAGACCAAGAAGTACGACGTCATCACCGACGGACGCAAGAGGGCGCTGGTCATCCACGCCTGCTCTCCAGACGATGCCAAGATGTACACATGTGACGCCAAAGACTTCAAGACTTCCTGTTTCCTGGAGGTCACACGTGAGTCACACGATATCAGGATCAGCTTCATCCACTGGAAAGTGGTTGAAAACATTCATTCTGCACTCATTTTTGACTTGATAATAAGGTTCCTTCAGAAGTTCTGAGTTACTGTGTAAAAGTAGGAAATCATGTTTGAAGTTATGACGTCATCATTGGAGATGTTCCCAAAGGCTGTTATTTTGTAAGATTCCTCCCTTTCACGTGTAAATGGCGTGCTGGGCCTCCGTAAAGTCGCCATGACGGCGTGTTGAAGTGTGTGTTGGTGTATTGAAGTGTGTGTTTGTGTCCTCAGCTCCTCACGTGGAGATCACAAAGCCACTACAGGACGTCGAGGTCAAAGAGAAAGAATCCGCTAAGTTTGAATGTGAAGTGTCCCGCGAGTCGGCCAAGGTGAGACCTGCTGACCAATGAGCAGCCAGCGCTGCTGTCTCTTTAAGACGCTGAAACGTGACTCATGTTGTGGTTCAGGTTCGCTGGTTCAAAGACGGCAGTGAAATCCGCAAAGGAAAGAAGTACGAGATAATGTCCAAGGGGGTCCAGAGGATCCTGATCATCCACAAGTCGGTGTTCGATGACGAGGCCGAGTATGAATGTGATGCCAGAACCTCCAAGACGTCGGGCCTGCTCACCGTCATCGGTCAGGACCGTTACTTATATCACCGCTTTGTTCACCGCTGCTCTCAGAGCATCATATTAATGTCAACACAAACACATTTCATCTATTATTTATTGTTCATTATTTTACCTACAGGAGAAGTTATTACACACTCATAAATACTATATATTCATATTAAAGAGCAACAACAAGAATAAAATGAACAGGAATCAGAAAGCAATGTGATCTGTGGTTGATGCTCTGGTCTCTGGTCCCTGGTCCCAGAGGAGGCAGCCAGGTTCACCAAGAACCTGTCCAACGTGGAGGGGACGGAGACGGATAGCGTGAAGATGATCTGCGAGGTGTCGAAGGCCGGCGCCGACGTCACGTGGTACCGAGGAGACGAGGAGCTCCCGGAGGGCGGCCGCTATGACCAGATCACCGACGGACGCAAGAGGATCCTGATCCTCCAGGACCTGAGGATGGAGGACGCCGGCGAGTACAACTGCAGGCTGAGCCCCAGCGTCAAGACATCGGCCACACTCAAACTCAACGGTGAGAATTTGCGATGCGTTTCTTGTTCGATCACCAAGTTGGTTAGCTTAGCTTAGCATGAAGACTGGAAAGGTTTCCAGTCTTCATGCTAAGCTAAGCTAATCTTGGACTCTCAGAGAGACAGAGAAGAGGAGGATGATTCAGATGTATTTCATGTCTCCGTTTTAACACTTGGTCCTCTTCATCGGTTTCCCTCCAGAGCTGGCAGCAGAGTTCATCGCCCGTCCTCAGAACCAGGAAGTGGTGGAGGGTGAGAAGGCCGAGTTCACCTGCTCAGTCTCCAAAGAGACCTACGAGGTCAAATGGTTCAGAGGGGAAAAGGAGGTCGAAGCCGGGGACAAGTACAGCATCGTCAGAGAAGGAAAGAGGAGAGCTCTTATTGTGAAAAGCTGCGAGCTGAAGGATGAGGGAGGCTACGGCGCTCACATTGGCGACGTTAAAGCATCCGCTGACCTGTTTGTGATCGGTGAGACTCGTCGTCCCCCTCCCGTTGGTGGTTTCAAAGCGAAGCTTCAACTTTAATCACTCACTGTTTTCTTTCAGAGAAATTGAGGATCATCACGCCGATTAAAGACACGCAAGTGAAGGAAGGAGGTGAGATTGTGTTCAACTGCGAGACGAACACGGAGGGAGCGAAGGCCAAGTGGATGAAGAACGAGGAGACGATATTCGAAAGCAGCAAGTACATGATGGGTCAGAGGGACAACGTCTTCTCTCTGAGGATCCGAGACGCCCAGAAGACGGATGAGGACAGCTACACCATCAGCCTGACCAATCAGAGAGCAGAGCACGCCAAGAGCACCGCCAGCGCCAAAGTGGCCGGTAAGTACCAGGATGGAGGAAACGGAAGGATTCCGTGTTTACGTGATGCCTTCAGGGTTGGCTTCAGCATCTGGATGTTTTATGTTTCTGTCCTGTAAACTGATTGGCTGTGTTCTCACCATGTGACTCCACAGAGGAGAAGCTGCGGTTCCTGGATCCCATTGAGGACGTGGAGACGCAGGAGAAGAAGACCGTCAGCTTCAGCTGTAAGGTGAACCGCCCCGAGGTGACGGTGCACTGGATGAAGGCCGGACAGGAAGTGACGCTCAGCAAACGCATCGTCTACAGAGTCGATGGCCTCAAACACACGCTGACCGTCAAGGACTGCGTGATGGACGACGAGGGCGAGTACACCGCCATTGTCGGGGACGACAAATGTGCGGCTGAACTCATCATCAGCGAGGCGCCGACGGACTTCACAGCTCAACTCAAAGACCAGACCATCACGGAGTTCGAGGACGCCGAGTTCGTCTGCAAGCTGAGCAAAGAGAAGGCGGCAGTGAAGTGGTTCAGGAACGGACGTGAGATCAGAGAAGGACCGAGGTAAACCTCCTGCAGGCAGACCACTCTGTGTTTTACCAGCTACACCTGCACCAAGTACACCTGTAACCACACCTGTACCAGGTACACCTGTAACCACACCTGCACCAAGAATACCTGTAACTACACCTGCACCAAGTACACCTGTAACCACACCTGCACCAAGAATACCTGTAACTACACCTGCACCAAGTACACCTGTAACCACACCTGCACCAGGTACACCTGTAACCACACCTGCACCAGGTACACCTGTAACCACACCTGCACCAAGAATACCTGTAACTACACCTGAACAAACTTCACCTGTAACCACACCTGCACCAAGTACACCTGTAACCACACCTGCACCAAGTACACCTGTAACCACACCTGCACCAAGTACAACTGTAACCACACCTGCACCAAGTACGCCTGTAACCACACCTGCACCAAGTACACCTGTAACCACACCTGTAACCACACCTGCACATAGTACACCTGCACCAAGCACACCTGTAACCACACCTGCACCAAGTACACCTGTAACCACACCTGCACCAGGTACACCTGTAACCACACCTGCACCAAGTACACCTGTAACCACACCTGCACCAGGTACACCTGTAACCACACCTGCACCAAGAATACCTGTAACTACACCTGCACAAACTACACCTGTAACCACACCTGCACCAAGTACACCTGTAACCACACCTGTAACCACACCTGCACATAGTACACTTGCACCAAGCACACCTGCACCAAAGTACACCTGCACCAAGTACACCTGTAACCACACCTGTACCCATCATTACGACCAGCAGGGGCCTTTCCTCTGGTTTTTATGTAGATAACCTTTGTGTGTGTGTTTTTGCAGATATGGCATGGAAAAAGAGGGCAAGACGTGCAGGCTGATCATCAAGGTCTGCAGACCGGATGATGAATGTGAATACGCCTGTGGTGTTGATGAAAGGAGGACCAGAGCCAGACTCTTTGTTGAAGGTAAACTAGTAAAATCTCCTCATCCTCTCCTCCACCGAGCTGAACGTTTCTGTCTCCAGGCCTCATATGTCCTTCTGTCCTGCAGAGACCCCAGTGGAGATCGTCAGACCTCCTCAGGACGCCTTCGAACCTCCAGGCTCGGACATTGTGTTCGAGGTGGAGCTCAACAAGGACCGAGTGGAGGTGAAGTGGATGAGGAACAACATGATCATCGTCCAGGGAGACAAGTACCAGATGATCAGCGAGGGTAAAATCCACAGACTGCAGGTCTGTGAGATCCGGCCCAGAGACCAGGGAGAGTACAGGATCGTGGCCAAAGACAAGGACGCCAGAGCCAAGCTGGAGCTGGCAGGTGGGTCCAACACTTCCTCATGAGATCCACTCAGAAGACGTCATCATTTCACTGATAATATCACAGACGTGGGCCGCGTTGTGTTCATGGAAACATTAGTGATCATAGTAGTTACTCAGAAGGAATGTTCTTCTGACTGTCCGTCTTTAGAAAACAAACTAGAGAGCAGGGGTGTCTAATCTTATCCAAAAAGGGCCGGTGTGGGTGCAGGTTTGTGTTTAAGCCCAGCCCTCAGACACCTGATCTAACTAATTAACTAACATGGTCTTCAATCAAGACCTTGATGAGTTGGATCAGGTGAGGTAGACTAGACACCCCTGCTGTTGAGGATTCTGTCACTGAAAGCTTTTCCAGTGTACTTCCAAGTATTGTAAAGTATTATTTAAATATTACAAATTATATTATTGTTAACAGAATTGAATAAAACGTAATAAACAGATTACAGAAACTCTGTCAGGACTCCGACGTGTCTTCTGGACTGTGGAGCTTCTGTTCTTACCTATGATCAAATCAAATCAATCGTCAACCTCAGATTCTACGTGAAAAAGGAGTGAGGTGGTTTGAAGGATGACTCCCAGATAAAGAAACCTTTACAGGCTGATCATCGTCTGGTCGGTAACTGATTGATCATCTTTGCAGCGGTCCCAAAGATCAAAACCACGGACCAGAACCTGGTGACGGATGCCGGTAAGCCCTTCGTCATGACCGTGCCTTACGACGCCTATCCTCGCGCCGACGCCGAGTGGTTCCATGAGGGTGCCATTCTGCCCGTCCAGAACATCGACACTTCCGCCGACAAAACCGAGTTCCGCCTGAAGAGTCCCAGCAAGGAGGACCGGGGCCGGTACAAAGTGGTGATCAGGAACAAGCATGGCGAAGGAGAGGCCTTCATCAACCTGGATGTGATTGGTGAGAATCATCAACCGTGATTGGACGGATACCTCGCCTGAGTGTCGGAACCTTTTTGTCATGTGTCATGGTGGTTGTTTCCAGACGTTCCCGGACCCATCAAGAACCTGAGAGTGGTGGACACCACTGATGGCGAGGTCAGCTTGGCCTGGGAGGAGCCTGAGAGCGATGGAGGAAGCAAGATCATCGCCTACGTGGTGGAGAGACGTGACGTGAAGCGTAAGACCTGGACGCTGGCCACAGACCGCGCTGATACCCCAGAGTACTGTGTTAGTGGACTCCAGAAGGACTCCATGTACCTGTTCAGAGTCTGTGCCCGAAACAGAGTCGGCAGCGGACCCACGGTCGCCACCGAGGACGCCGTCCAGGCCAAGAACAAGTTTGGTAAGAAACGCCCAACAGTCCTCACTTTCATTCACATTCAGGGACCGCCTCCTCACTTTCATCCAATCACCTTCCTGCCTTTGTTTCCGGCCATCAGACATTCCAGACGCTCCTGAGAATGTCGCCGTCAGCGTAGTGAACCGGTTTGGTGCCACCCTCACCTGGGAGCCTCCCAAGTCTGATGGCGGCTCTGAGATCACCGCCTATGTGATCGAACTCCGCGACAGGACTTCTGTAAAGTGGGAGGCAGCCATGGTCTGCGGTGCCAACGACCGCTCAGCCACGCTGAACGATGTTGTGGAGAACAAGGAGTACATCTTCCGAGTCCGCGCCGAAAACAAAGCCGGCATCGGCAGGCCCAGTGCCGCTACCAAGCCGGTCAAGATCATGGACCCCATCGGTGAGTTTCAAGCAGCACTTTGAATGATGGTTTGTTTAGAAGGCAGACGTCTCACTTCTTTGGTGCTTTGTGTTACCCTGCAGAGAGGCCAAGCCCACCTCTGAACCTGAACTTCAGCGACCAAATCAAGACAGCGGTCACACTGACGTGGGAGACGCCCGTCAGCAACGGCGGCAGCATGATCACCGGATACATCATTCAGAAATGTGACGACGGCTCTGACAAGTGGCTCCGCTGCAACGCCAGACTGTGTCCGGATCTCTCCTACAGGGTTCGGAGCTACACTCTCTTTTACCGTCTCAATCTTCTAATCGGATCATTTACTCACATTTCCTGTTACATTCTCTTCCCAGATTTAATCTTCCACAGTTTGTTTGGTTTTCCGACCTTCCACTTTTTTATTTCCAGCTGAGAGGATTCTCTGGTTCATGACTGGTTTCATTGTGTTGTTGTCTTCAGGTTTCTGGTCTGAAACCCGGTCAGAAGTACCTCTACAGGGTTTGTGCTGAGAACGCCGCCGGCGTCTCCGATCCAGCTGAGCAGCTCGGACCACTTCTGGCCGACGACCCTCATGGTACGAACCAAGCAGCCAAGCAATAAGAGTCTACGTTTACATGTGTTTTGAATCTTGATGGAATCTACAATAATGTCTATCAGCCTGAGTGAAGGAATCCACTAGATAGCACAATTACTC
The DNA here is from genome assembly GCA_029853015.1 of Chelidonichthys spinosus. NCBI lineage: Eukaryota > Metazoa > Chordata > Actinopteri > Perciformes > Triglidae > Chelidonichthys > Chelidonichthys spinosus. The sequence continues at coordinate 27,689,289 of CM056830.1, forward strand.
AACCCCCCTCTTTTTGTGAAACTCAATGATGCTAAAAGTTTTTCTTTTTCCTGCAGTGGGTCCGACCTTTGACCTGAGTGGCTTCAGAAACGGCCTGGAGGTGATCGTCCCTCAGCATCTCACCATCCGAGTCCCCATCACTGGATACCCGACCCCCACAGCCAAGTGGACCTTCGAAGAGAAGGAGCTGAGCACCGCAGACGAGCGCGTCTCCATGGTGACCAAGCCCACGTACACAGAGCTGATGGTCTCACCAAGCGTCCGTCCAGACAAAGGCACCTACATGCTGCACCTGGAGAACGACGTCTCGTCCGTCTCCGGAGAGATCGACGTCAACGTCATCGGTAACAACAATCTCTCTTCAACTTAAAAGATTTCATAATAATACGAAGTGTGAGTTTAGAATACGTTAAAAGTGATGGTGTGTGAAACTCTTAATTGCCCTGGTATGGTTGACCACACCCAATGCATCCTGGGTAAAACCTCCAGCCATCTACAGCCCTGAAAATCTGCAGTTTAGGAAACGGATTGAAGGTGTTTTTTGGGGCTACTTTTCACTTGACTTTCACATTCTCCCAGCATGCCCCAGTGCCCCTAAGGACTTCAAGGTGGCCGAGGTCTCCCGACACCACGTCCATCTGATGTGGGAGGGTCCAGACCACGACGGAGGAAGTCCGGTAACCCACTTCCAGATCGAGAAGAGAGAAGTGTCTCGCAAGACCTGGGCCAAGGTAGACCTGGGAGTTTTCATGATCCGGCTTCATCAGCCTCTTTTAAATGCAGCGTCTTACTCCTAAAGTTCAGAGATGTTCTTTGTGACTTCAACAAGTCCAAGCAGGAATCAAGTTAAAATTCAGTTTGAGGCCACATAAAGTACAGTGTTAGTGAGTCTACTTCTTTGTTATTAATCACATTGTTGATGGCTTTTTTCCAGGTGGCCGGCGGCATCCTGGACCTGGAGCACACAGTCACCGACGTGGTTGAAGGGAAGGAGTATCTGTTCAGTGTCACCGCCTGCAACAAGTGTGGACCAGGAGAGCCAGCATACATCGACGAGCCCGTCAACGTCTCCTCTCCTGCCAGTGAGTTTCGATTCTGTGAGTCTGACACAACCAACCACAAACAACCAGCTCATCCACATGTTGTCTTCTTTCCAGCTGTACCGGATCCTCCTGAGCACCTAAAGTGGCGTGATAAGAGTGGCAAGACTATCTTCCTGTTGTGGGAACCTCCAAAGTATGATGGCGGCGCCCCAATCAAAGGCTACGTGGTGGACAAGTGTCAGCGTGGGACAGACAAGTGGGAACCCTGCGGAGACCCCATCCCTGACCTAAAGTAAGACTTCAGAGTCTGTCAGACAGATGATCGTGTCTTGGACCATGTTGTGTATTTTGGGACAGTCAAACACATCTGTGCTCACAGGTTCCAGGTTACCGGCTTGATCGAGGGCCAGTGGTATGCCTACAGAGTGAGAGCCTTCAACAAGCTGGGAGCCAGCAGACCCTGCAGGGCCACCGATGAGATCCAGGCCGTTGATGCCAGAGGTAGGCCAGCACCTGGTCCCTAATGGGACTGGGAGGAAGGAGAATGGGACTTGTGTGTAGTTCTCTACATAGGATGTGTTTTTTTTCATCCTCTCTCTTTGAACCGTCCCACAGAACCTCCAGAGATCCAGCTGGATGTGAAGCTGCTGGCTGGTTTGACCGCCAGGGCCGGGACCAAGATCGAGCTTCCAGCTGACGTCAAAGGAAAACCCGATCCCCGGGTGAAGTGGACCAAGGCTGACCATGTCTTGCGGCCAGATGATCGCATTACCATTGACACCCAGCCGGGACACTCCAAGCTGTCCATCGGCAACACCACGAGAGGAGACACCTCCACATACATCATCGAGGCTGTCAACGTCTGTGGCCGCGCCACCGCCACCATCGACGTCAACATTCTCGGTACAAACGCAACTTTATTTAAAACATAACCCATTTAAAACAAAACCCATCCCCCAACTGTAGCACACTACTGACTAACATCCACATGGGCCAACCAACCAACTATCTCCTCCTCCAGATAAACCCGGCCCTCCAGCTGCCTTCGACATCTCTGACATCACCAACGAGTCGTGCGTCATGGCGTGGAACCCGCCCCGGGACGACGGCGGCTCGCCTGTCACCAACTACATTGTGGAGAGTCGGCAGCTGGACAAAGAAGAATGGGTGAAGCTGTCGGTCACCGTGAAACACACCACGTTCACAGCCAGCAAGCTCACCGCTCTGAAGGAGTACGTGTTCAGGATCAGTGCTGAGAACCAATACGGCATCGGCGAACCTGCAGAGCATGCTCCAATAATCGCCAAGTATTCTTTCGGTAAGATGCTTTCCACTAGTGTCTCACCGCCAAGCAGGAGTACCTCCTTTTGAAGACTTGATGTACCGTTGTAAATAAATCACATCATGTTCCATCTGTTTCAGATCCACCTGGTTCTCCAACCAGAGTCACTCCCTCTGACATTACCAAGGACGCTGTGTCCCTGACCTGGTTCGAGCCAGATGAGGATGGCGGCAGTCCCATCACTGGATACTGGATTGAGAAGTTCGATCCAGAGAGTGACAAGTGGATCAGATGCAACAAACTGCCCATCAAGGACACGACCTTCAGGTAGATAATCACAGAGACCGATACGAGAAAGACAACTGTGATACCTTGTAGAAAAACAATGCCGCTCTCATTAGCAACCAGATGTTCTGATGAGACAATGAGAGAAAATGAGACTCGGCATCTTTTCTGGATCTGTCTCCTGTAATCCATCAACACACAATTCACCACATGTTGGAGTCTGGTTTTACCGGGTTTCTCAGGACCCTGAAGTGGACTGAAAGGAAAAGAGTGATGTTCTCTTCACCTCAACTAGAGCATTCTACCCTTGCTCTGGGGTCTTCCCGCTTTCAGCAGCTTCCCCTCATCAACTTCTCACAGAACTTCATCTGATTTATTATCATTTAGTAGGTTTCTGTCTCCCTGATGCAGTACCGCTCTCCACCTGAAATGGTACTGATGGGCCAAGGGGGCGCTGTTTTACAAAAACATTAATTAAATGCTGTTTCTGTCTCCCTGCTGCAGTACCACTCTCCACCTGAACTGGTACTGAGCCAGCAGGGGGTGATGTTTTTCATAAAAGTATTCAAGGATGTTAAATGTGAAATCTGGTTATATGAAGTTAACTATCAATGATATCACACAAATTCAGGTTCCTGTTGTTGTAGTGTTGTTTCAGTATCTGGATATTTAGCTGGGTATCGTATCAAAGTCCCACTTCTGCCATCATGACAACTATACTGAAGAAAAGATGCCTCTCTATCAGTCTGTCTAATGCTCTCATGTGGCTGCAGGGTGAAGGGACTCCCCACCAAGAAGAAGTACAGCTTCCGTGTTCTGGCTGAGAATCTGGCTGGACCTGGAAAACCCAGCGTAGAGACTGATCCAGTCCTCATCAAAGATCCCATCGGTACATCCTCACATGGCACACAGTATTATAAATCATAAGAGTAACTGTAGGAGTGAGAGTCATTATTCTCTCACACTCTTCTTCAGATCCTCCTTGGGCTCCTGGTAAACCTGTCATCAGGGACGTTGGCAAGACCATGGCCCTGCTGGCGTGGACCAGGCCAGAGCACGATGGCGGTGCAAAGATCGAAGGCTACATCATCGAGTTCCAGAAGACCGGAAGTGAGGAATGGATCCGCATTGCGGAGGACGTCCCCCAGACTGAGCACCAGCTGCAGGGCCTGATGGAGAAGCAGGAGTACTCGTTCCGCGTCAAGGCCGTCAACAAGGCCGGCGAGAGCGAAGCCAGCGAGCCCAGCGACCCCGTGGTCTGCAAGGAGAGACTTTGTAGGTGTACATGTGGCAGTTGGGGGGGTTGTTTCTCAGAGTCTCATCATAATTATATTACAAAGCCGCTGAATAACATTTGGCCGTAACAGATGGAGTTCTATCATCAGGGCCTCAAACTAGTAAAGATCCACAATCCTCTTTCATTCACCATCATCTTCCCTGTTCTGCCCACCAGACCCTCCTTCTGCTCCTCAGTGGCTGGAGGTGGCCAACATCACCAAGATCAACGCCACCCTGAAGTGGCAGGCTCCCAGCAGCGACGGCGGCTCGCCCATCACCAACTACGTGGTGGAGAAGAGGGACGTGAGGCGGAAGGCGTGGCAGTCCATCGACACCACCGTTAAGGAGCTGAAGTACACGGTGACGCCTCTCAACGAAGGCTCACTGTACGTGTTCCGCGTGGCCGCCGAGAATTCCGTGGGCATGGGGGAGTTCTGTGAGCTGGAGGACGCCGTCCTCGCCAAAGACACGTTCAGTGAGTTCTCATCAGCATCAGAGGTTCTCATTTGTCTTCTAGAACATTCTTCTAGAACATAGGCAGCATGGGTTTCTCCCTTTTAATTCACCAAATCAAAACTTTAGCAACCACCTGAACAGTTAAACGTGTGTGTGCAGTTTAGGATGCAAGGTATGAATGTAGATATTCCTGCTCCTTAATGATGATCCCTAATCACTTCCAGCATTCATTTAGCGCCACCATCAAGACCAACCTTTACCAAGCAGAGATCAGGCACACTTTTTGTGTATGATGTGTTGGTCGCCGCTGGAGGCGGAGCGAGCAGGACATTTGTTCATCTGAAGAACCTGAAAAGAAGAGAAATAATGTGTTTTGTGTTCTTTGCAGCGACTCCTGGACCTCCTTATGCGCTGACGGTGCTGGAGGTCACCAAGAGACACGTGGAGCTGAAATGGGAGGATCCCAAGAGCAACGGTGGAAGACCTATAACCAAGTAAGTCTAACTAAAGTGGAGCTTGCTATGAGGTAGCATCAAGGAGGAGAGATTATGTCACCAGAGCTGTTGTGGTAAGAAGGCCCTGAAACAACAGCTATTTTACCATCCAGAGCTGAAGGGAACCTTTCTTTAAAACTTAAATACTGTTCGCGATGCCAAATACAGCTGAAGAAGTCGTGAACCAGATTATTCTGCTCTGCAGGTACGTGATTGAGAAGAAAGAGAAGATGGGAACTCGCTGGCTGAAATGCTGCAAGACACCAGACAAACAGACTCAGTTCAAGGTGACAGAAGTGGACGAAGGCTCAGAAGTTCAGTTCCAGGTCCGGGCCGAGAACGAGGCCGGCGTAGGAGACCCAAGTGAGCCCACCGAGGTCCTCACCATCGAGGATGCAACCAGTAAGAGACAATCACATGTTCATATGTATATTTATAAATACATATATACACATATATTTGTTGGTTTCTGCACATGAACGTTCATTGGGAAACCTTTCCGATGTGAACCTTTCCCTCCAGGCGCTCCGTCTCCTCCTCTGGAAGTGACCGTCCCCGACGCCAGCAGGGAGCACATCAACGTCGCCTGGAAGCCTCCGGCCAAAGACGGCGGCTGCCCTGTCACAGGCTACCACGTGGAGGTGGCCGAGGCCCGTCCAGAGCTGAAATGGCTCCGGGTCAACAGCAGACCCATCAAGGACCTCACTTTCAGGATTGATGATGGAATCAAACCAGAGAAAAAGTATGTCATCAGGGTCCGTGCCATCAACTCTATCGGCGTTAGCGATCCGTCTGAAATCTCTGACAAGGTCTTCACCAAGGATCCCGACTGTAAGCATCAACAGAGTTTAAGTTTAAGTCAAGACATATAACATCTAACAATTAAGCCTCAACAATAACCCTGTCCTCTGGTCCCAAGGTGCTCCTACTATGGATTTGGAGGCCAAGGATGTGGTCGTGGTTGAAGGTGAGAAACTGCACCTGAAAGTCGCCTACAGGGCGATCCCGACCCCCAAGATGGTTTGGCAGAAGGACACAGTGGAGTGTAAGACCGACGAGCGGCTTTCCATGACGGTGGAGATGAACAGCGCTCACCTCGAGCTGCTCAAGTGCACACGTGCCGATGCTGGTGCCTACGCCATCACCCTGGAGAACAGTCTGGGAGCCGCCACCGGGGCCATCAACGTCACAGTCATCGGTACGATGGCTTCTAGTCTAGATGTGTTTTTGTAAACCATTCCGAACCCCACCAATGAATTTAATAAAGTTTTAGCATTTTAGAGATTTCCTACCACTCGCACCGTTTCTGGAGGACTCCTCCTCAGACACACGTTTGCTTCCTTCCTGAACCCTGCAGGTCTTCCTGGTCAGTGTAAAGACATCACCTCCAGCGATGTCACCAAGAACTCCTGCAAGATCAGCTGGGAAGCCCCGGAGGATGACGGCGGCACCCCCATCATCAGCTACACCCTGGAGCGCCGCGAAGCCTCCAAGAAGACCTACGTTCCTGTCGTGTCGGGAGAGAATGTCCAGACCTGCACCGTCAAAGACCTCTACGTCAACTGCGAGTACTTCTTCAGGGTGAAGGCAGTCAACAAAGTTGGAGCTGGAAAATATCTTGAGCTACGCAACCCAGTCATCATAGAGGAAGTCAAACGTAAGTCCTGTTTTCACATTAGGGTGTAGCTCCAGTACATCTTCACAGACGAATTCAATACTTTATAGACGACAAGCACATTCTTGCTACTTACACTTCTATTAAACCTGGTGGTCTTATGATCCACAGAGAAACCTGACCCACCCATCCAGGTGGAGGTTCACGACCCCACATGCAAGTCCATCAAAGTCACCTGGAAGGCTCCAGACTACGATGGCGGCTGTCCCATCCAGGGCTACATCGTGGAGAAGATGGAAAAGGATGGAGACCGCTACGAGAGGGTCACCCCGAGCCTGGTCCCAGGTTTTTCCTATGTGGTGACAGGCCTGACGGAGGACACGGAGTACCAGTTCAGGGTTCGGGGCGAGAACGCCGCCGGAGTCAGCGAGCCCTCCCGGAGCACTCAGCTCATCAAGGCTGCCGACCCCGTCGGTACGAAAGACTCCCATCACGTTGAAATCCTTTGACCTAAACTGTAAATAAGACGTCATGACATTTCATAACTCTTCTTCCATTTTCAGAAAAACCAAAGGTGACCCTCCACGCACGCGTTCAATCCGGTCTGTGCATCAAGAAGGGTGAGGAGATCCGCATCGACGCCTACATCTCCGGCTCCCCGTATCCCAAAGTCACCTGGCTGAGGAACAACGAGGACGTCACCAAGGAGCCGACCAAGAAGATGGTCCCGCTGGTCAAGAAGAAGAAGAAGAAGAAGACCAAGGTTTGGAAGCCTGGAGAGTCCTGAACGTCTGGATGTGTCTCCACTTATTTCTTATGGAGTTAATATATATGTCCTTTGTACCCTTCAGGAACCTGAACCGGAGGAGGAGTTTATAACTCCGCTGCGTGAGCGTCTGGGTCTGGACCAGACCAAGCGGGGTCAGTCTGCCATCATGATCCGTGACGCCGTCCGAGTGGACCACGGGGACTTTACCATCCGGGTGGAGAACACTCATGGCGTAGCCAGTGCCTGCTGTGTTGTCAACGTCCTCGGTGAGACAGACCTTTATTTCAGGTCTCATGAGCTCTTTGGTTCAGTCAGGTGACATTCATTTTTAGGTTGATAATTTAAGTTCAACTGCTGAAATAATTAACAGAGAAAACGATAAACTAAAAAATAAGTCGACATATTTTCATTTAAATGTAAATCACAAACTGACTGATGATTCCTTGTAGAAGAGCAAGTTAACTAATTATTGAATTGTAAAAATGAATCTTTAATGACTATTCATGATGTGTAGTTTGTTTAAATGCTTTGGACACATTTACATCCAATATTAAATGCAAACATTGTTCCTCCGCAGACAAACCCGGCGCTCCGCTCAACTTCACCTTTGACGATATCAGGAACACCTCGGTGGTCTGTAACTGGGAGCCTCCGGTGGACGACGGAGGCAGCGAGATCCTGAACTACATCCTGGAGAAGAAGGACAATAAGAACGACGCAGCCGACTGGGTCACCATCACCTCCACCCTGAAGGGCACCAGCTTCCCCATCACCAAGCTCATCGAAGGGAAGGAGTACATCTTCAGAGCCACCGCCGAGAACAAGTTCGGCTGCGGGCCGCCGTGCACCTCCGAACCCATGACCGCCAAGAACCAGTTTGGTGAGTCAAGAGGGTCCAACCCATTAGATCAGATTATCTGGCAGTTACACAACATAGAAATCCCATGACATAAATGTAGCTTTCACCCCTCCTGGTGGTCATATCAAGAATGACACATTGAACCCCATTTCTTTTCCCACTAATATGAAATGAGTTTTGAGTCACTCCCCTCTCTCATCCCCCTTAGATCCTCCCGATGCTCCCAACACCCCCAGAGTCCATGAGGTGACGGCGAGCTCCGCCCACATCTCCTGGCACGAGCCCAAGGACAACGGCAGCCCGATTCTGGGCTACTGGATCGAGAGGAAGGAGGTAAACAGCAAACACTGGACCCGGGTCAACCGCGCCCTCCTCAACTCTCTGGAGGTGAAGGTCACCGGCCTGATGGAGGGACTCATCTATATCTTCAGAGTCTGTGCTGAGAACCTGGCCGGACCCGGGCCCTTCAGCGAGCCCACCGACCGCACTGTTGCCATGGACGCCATCCGTAAGTTCATAGTCCCGTCAGGATGAAGAAAGTCTAGCTTCATCACAGTCAAAACAAAATAATAATATCAGAATATTGCATCGTGACTTCAGTATGGTGATTTAAGGATACGATCTTAGAGATGCTATGCTCACCTCTGCCCCGCCCCCCCAGTGCCTCCTGGTCCCCCCACTCCATGGATCGTGGACACCGGGAAGGACTCGGTCATCGTGGCCTGGAAACCGCCGCTGTACAACGGTGGAGGAGACATCCTGGGATACCACCTTGAGAAGGTTATCAGTCACTTGACTGGACTCTGGAGTCCCAGCAGCTGAAGAGTGTTTGATGTTAACGCGAATTCCCTGTCCCAGGTTCTGGCCGGAGAGAAGGAGTGGACTCGCAGCACAGAGTTCAGGTGTAAAGACCTGACGTACACCGTGACGGGTCTGACCGAGGGAGCCGATTATTACATCCGTGTCATCGCCGTCAACGACGCCGGCCCTGGAGCTCCTGGTGTGACCGAACTCGTCACCGTCAAAGAGCCTCAAGGTACGAACCCGTTATGAGAAGTGGGAAGGGAGGATTGATCTCTGATGGGTTTGTTGGTTTTTATGAAGATCTATGGTTATTGAAAGTGAAGGTAGATTCTCTCCACCTGAACATGTTGATACTTTTCTTTCCCACCTTGTTAAGGTTAAGGTTAGCTTCCAGGTTAAAGGTTTAGTTGTCCTTATAACGTCTGAAAAACAAGTTAAACATCTGACTCGCTCTGCTGTGTGTCCTGCAGTAACTCCGGCAGTGGACTTCGACTCCTCCGTGAAGAACGGCGTCATGATCAAGGCTGGCGAGCCGCTGAGGCTTCCTGCCGTGGTGAGCGGCCGACCTCAGCCCGAAGTCAAGTGGGCCAAAGACGACGCAGAAATCGACAAGGAGCGAATGATCGTGGAGACGGAGGGCAAGAACACAGTTCTGTTGATCAGGAAGGCCGTGAGGGCGGACCACGGGAAGTACCAGGTCTCTGGTACCAACAGCAGCGGCACCAAGACCGCCGAGACCAGAGTGGACATCATGGGTCAGTGTTGTCAAAGTCCACGGCATGAGGTCGTATGAGGGCTCAGGTTTCTGTTGGATGAACCGCCTCACAATATTTAATATAGTGTCTTTTTACTTTCATAGTGTACAAATACAATGTTTGCTTTGAATGCCAATCAGTTTGTTATTCAGTTGGAATCACAGATTCTACCTCGTTTTCATATTAGGGTCATTTAACTTGTCCCTGTGCACTTCTGTTACTTTACTGGAGCCGTGACGACAGATGTGAAGACTCTGAACACATTTCTGTGTTGTTTTTATTTTTAACATGTCATGTGACGTTATTGCCGTAAGTCAGTAAATGATTAAAAACACTTTTGTATAGTGAGAGATTTGATGCAGCAATAAAAGAAAACACATGTGGTCTGGGTTTCCGCAGACGTCCCCGGTCCTGTGGTGGACCTGAAGACGGTGTTGGTGACCAAGAAAAACATCACCCTCACCTGGTCCGACCCCTTGGATAATGGCGGCAGTGACATCATCGGCTATGAGGTGCTGAGGAAGGACGCCAAGATGAAACTGTTCCGCCAGCCCATTGAGATAGCGTCCTGCAAGTGTGACATTCAGGGCCTGCTGGCCGGCGAGGAGTACGACTTCAGGGTCGTAGCCAGGAACAAGTACGGAGACGGAGCTCCAGCCGACCTGGGACCCATTCTGGCGGAGGATGCCAAAGGTGAGTCCACAAAATACCACCAGATGAGATTTGTGCATTAAAGTATATCAGAGAAATCGAAGATTTGTTGGAAGCTTTTGTCTGGCATTGACCGAACTCCTCCTCATGGTTCCAGCTACTCCATCCGCTCCAGAGAAGCTGCACTACACCGACAGAAGCCAGAGCACCATCACCTTGGCCTGGCAGCCACCGCGATCCGACGGGGGCAGTCCAATCAGAGGCTACTACGTGGAGAAGATGAGGTCCGATGGCACAGAGTTCGAAGTGGCAAACCGCAAGCTCTTCACTGAGTGCTGCGGGACCCTCGAGAACCTGTCGGAGAACCAGGAGTACCAGTTCCGGGTCAAAGCCGTGAATGAAGTCGGGGACGGAGATCCCTCCAAGCCAATCACCGCCAAGATCCAAGACGATGAAAGTACGAAGCTCACTCTTGATATCTTAATGCTGAGTAGAAACACGTTTAACTGTGCCAAAAAAGGTCAGAGTGACGTGATGTTTGTCCACAGTTCCTCCAGTTATCACCATCTTGAAGTTCTTCAAGAGCAACGCCATCAACGTGAGGAAGGGCTCAGCCATCGACATCCCGGCTGAGGTGAAGGGTCTTCCCATGCCGACGCTCCAGTGGATGAAGGATGACGTGGTGATCGAGAAGCCGGATGAAGAGAAGATGACGATGGAGACAGAGGAGGTCAGAACGGATTCATGGGTCCAAAGAATACTTCTGATTGGTGGAATCAATCGTTTGCCCTGTTGGCCAACAGCTTTAGAAATAAATACGTTCTGATCTTCAGGTGTCCCGGACCACTCTGAAGACTAAGATCGCCATCCCTGAAACCATCAGGCAGGACAAGGGCAACTACAAGCTGGTGGCTGAAAACCGCTTCGGCAAAGCTGAACACGTCATCCGGGTGGAGGTCTTCGGTAAGTTGGTTTTCTGCTGGCAGTAAAATCAGGTATCATGTCCTCATATGGAACCTACATGAACCCAACCCTGCATTTTCAGACCGGCCTCTTCCTCCGAGGAACATCGTGGTCTCGGACATCAAGGCAGAGTCGTGCTACCTGACCTGGGACGCCCCGGAGGACAATGGCGGCAGTGAGATCTCCAACTACATCGTAGAGCGCAGAGACGCCAGCAAGAAGAAGTCGGACTTTGATGTTATAACCATCAACCTCATCGACAGGAGATACGGGGTGGGTCATTGTTATTCATTAAGGCTCACCTTAGAGTTTTCATGGGTTACGCCTGATTAAAAGAGATAAAAACGACTATCCCGGTTCTGTCTTTCAGGTCTACAAACTCAACTTGAACGGGGTCTACCAGTTCAGGATCAAAGCTGAGAACAAGTACGGCGTGAGCGACGGCTGTGATTCAGAGAAAGTCCAGCTCAAGGATCCGTTCGGTCTGCCTGGACCTCCACGTAACCCCAAAATCATTTCCGCTACGGCGACCACCATGACCCTGACCTGGGACCCTCCTCTGGACAACGGCGGCTCCACCATCCAAGGCTACTGGCTGGAAAAGAGGGAGCGTGGCGCCGTGTACTGGGGTCGGGTCAACCGCGCTCCGGTCACCAAGCCGGCGGTGAAGTGCCTGCAGTATACCGTGCTCAAGCTCATCGAAGGATCCGAGTACCAGTTCAGGATCGCAGCCTGCAACGCCGCAGGAGTCGGGCCGCCCTGCGAGTCCACCGAGTGCCGCTTCGCCGTGGACCCATGCAGTGAGTCTTTAACTGTCTGGATCGCCACAGACCAGCTGACACTGTCTGTTTTTGCACTTCTGATAATCCAAACTCCCCCACTGACATCCGTCCATCCATCCATCCATCCATTTTCCTCCGCTTATCCGGGACCGGGTCGCGGGGGCAGCTGCCTGAGCAGGGACGCCCAGACTTCCCTCTCCCCGGACACTTCCCCCAGCTCCTCCGGGAGGACCCCAAGGCGTTCCCAGGCCAGCCGGGTGACATAGTCACTCCAGCGTGTCCTGGGTCTTCCTCGGGGTCTCCTCCCGGTGGGGCATGCCTGGAACACCTCCCGAGGGAGGCGTCCAGGGGGCATCCGATACAGATGCCCGAGCCACCTCAACTGGCTCCTCTCGATGTGGAGGAGCAGCGGCTCTACTCCGAGCTCCTCCTGTGTGACGGAGCTCCTCACCCTATCTCTAAGGGAGCGCCCCGCCACCCTGCGGAGGAAGCTCATTTCGGCCGCTTGTATCCGGGATCTTATTCTTTCGGTCATGAGCCAAAGTTCATGACCATAGGTGAGGGTAGGAACGTAGATTGACCGGTAAACCGAGAGCTTCGCCTTTCGGCTCAGCTCTCTCTTTACCACGACGGACCGATACAGTGACCGCATTACTGCAGCCGCTGCACCGATCCGCCTGTCAATCTCACGCTCCATCCTTCCCTCACTCGTGAACAAGACCCCAAGATACTTAAACTCCTCCACTTGAGGCAGGAACTCCCCCCCGTGGGCACAGACCCGGCCACCAGGCGCTCGCCTGCGAGCCCCAACCCCGGGCCTGGCTCCAGGGTGGGGCCCCGGTAACGCCAATCCGGGCGACGTGAACTGCCTTGATTTTGTGTCTTTCATTAAGGGCTTCGGAACCCCACTGACAATCATACTTTATTTACAGAACCTTCATGAGGGTCTATCAGGAACATATTCTTACCTACAAATACAACATAATAGATATGTAAAGATATATTACAAGTCATTTAAACTCATACCTGATTTTTCAGACAGAATGTGATAAACTCATGTCTTTCTATTTGTCTGTATTTATGTTTGTGTAAATGTCTGGTGAATGTTTGTCTTTGAATAATGAAATATTTGAATGACTCACCTTTGACCTTGCGATGACCTCTGACCCCTCCTCCTCCCTCAGAACCTCCCAGCTCTCCTGGAGCCCCTGAGGTTAAAGACAAGACCAAGAGCAGCATCACGCTCACCTGGAGCCCCCCAGACCGGGACGGTGGCAGCCCCCTCAAAGGCTACATCATCGAGGTCCACGAGGAGGGCTCTCCTGATTGGAGGAGGGTGAACCCCAGCGACAAGCTCCACCCATCCACAGAAATCACCGTCCCTGACCTGAAGGAGGGCAAGAAGTACAAGTTCAAGATCTACGCTGTGAACGCCGCCGGGAACTCTGAGCCCGCCAAAACCGGAGACATCGTGGCTAAGGACATCCTGAGTAAGAGACAACACGCAGACCTGGTCCCAGTACAGGACCAGATCCTGATGATACTTGAAGTTAAAGGCTGAGAGTTCAGACCGTTGATGGAAGTTCTAAAATAATATTCTGTTATTAATATTATATTCATAATGTAGCGACGTACAGAGCTTAAAGAGCTAAAGACTGAACATGAATGAATCTAAAAATCAGTTTTCCGTGTGTTTGTTCAGTCGAGCCGACTGTGTCTCTGGACGTCAGCGCTCACGACCTGCTGAACTGCAGAGCGGGAACCGCCATCAGGATCCCCGCCACCATCACCGGGCGACCCGTCCCCAAAGTCACCTGGACCTTCGACGGCACCGCCGAGACGGAGAAGAAGAACGACGTCCACACGCTGCCCGTCGACTCAGAGGTCAGACTTTGTGTTCATGTTTAGTGACTTGGTTTTCTTTGTTCCTACAATCTCTGGAGGGCAGGAAACAGGAAGTGTGCTCCAGAAATCTGGAGCAGACCAGGATCTGGGTTTATCTGGATTTGGTGTTGGTGGTAGTAGTAGTAGTAGTAGTAGTAGCAGTATTAACAGTAAATACCGTAAATAGCCAGATTCATACGTGGTTCGGGGTTTGTTTACTCCTCAGCGAATGACAACTGTAATAAAAGTAGAATGTTGTAGAAGTTGAGATGATCAGACTGCCGGTCTCCTCTCAGATCCAGTCCACCGACACGACCTCGGTGGTCCTGATCCCCGACTGCAAACTCAACCACAGCGGAAGATTCATAATCAACGCAGAGAGTCCCGCCGGACACAAGGTCGTCAAGGTCCGGGTCAACGTGCTCGGTGTGTAAAGGACGGACCTGTCACATGCTCACAGAGGGCAATGTGTTGTGGGATAATGTGTTTTATGAAGATTAACAATGAGAAAATGAGAGAAATTTAAGAATTAGAAACAGGTTAATTTGATGTTTGTGGATCCTCAGACCTACCTGGACCTCCCAGAGACCTGAAGGTCAGCGACGTGACGAGGGGAACCTGCCGACTCACCTGGAAAGCTCCGGAGAGCGACGGAGGAGAGAGAGTGAAGAGCTACTTCATCGAAAAGAAGTCTGTGAACGGAAAAGCCTGGACCAAGGTCCGATACCCCACAGTTCACATTAGTATCAGCAGGATGCTTCTCCCTGAACTTTACCACTAACGCTCTGTTGGTCTTCCAGGTGAATCAGGCCTGTGCTGCTCAGTCTCTGGTGGTTCCAGACCTGGTCAATGGTCAGGAGTACTTGTTCCGCATCCGGGCTGAGAACCGCTTCGGGTTTGGTCCGCTTGCCGAGACTGCCGAGGGAACCAAAGCCAGAGATCCCATCCGTACGTCTGCTCTTGTGCTATGATGTCATAAAGTTATAATGATAAAATAAGTCATACATTCATGACATTAGATCCCCCAGACATGATGGTGATCATATTCAAATGTGTTGCGTCGGCAGATCCTCCTGATCCTCCAACCAGGTTGAAGATCCAGAGTGTGAGGAAGGGGGCGGTGCACTTGACCTGGAAGGCTCCAAAGAACGACGGCGGTTCCCCCATCACCCACTACAGTGTCGATCTGCTGTGCTGGGAAGCCAGCAGCACCCAGAAGGAGTCCTGGAGGAGGTAAACCTTCACCCGGGAGGTCCGTGTGGAACAGATTCAGGTCTAGATGTCTTTAGTTGAATCAAGGGCAGTTATGGACCACAGTATTATGGATCAAGTCTAAGTGTCTGTTTATTGCAGACCAGGTTGATGGTCTGCTGGTATTCGTTATCATCCATTACAGCTTTGTTAACTCATCACTGATTGGTCCAGATGTTGCCTCCATTGATCATGATATCCTGTTTCCCGATATGTTCTGTGTGACCACGAAACACCGTTCAAACCATTCAAACTGTAGACGTAAAACAGGAGGAGAAGCAATGTAGCAGGACGGTTTTATGTGTAGCGTTGCCATAACGGCCGTAGTAGTAAAGACAGACAGACAGGTAGAGACAGACAGACAGGTAGAGACAGACTACATGAGGAACATTGAACATCCTCACCGATCCCAGCAGTGGAAACATCACTGATGATGTCACACGACTCTGAGGAGCTAGCACGTTAAATAGCTACCTAGCTAACTAGATACCTAGCTCACTAGCTAAATAGCAAACTAGATACCTAGCTCACTAGCTTAATAGCTAACTAGATACCTTGCTCACTAGCTAAATAGCTAACTAGATACCTAGCTCACTAGCTTAATAGCTAACTAGATACCTTGCTCACTAGCTAAATAGCTAACTAGATACCTAGCTCACTAGCTAAATAGCGACAACGCCACTACTCGGACTGCTGTGGTCGGGATGCGCTCTGACATCTCTGCAGTTCGCGAGTTCTCAGCACTGATGTGAGTTGAAGTGGCCACTAATCGGGAGGAAATGGCGAAGTTAACGGCAGCGAAAGCTGCAGAGGAGACGGATGCATAAAATAAACATGGCAGAAAAAAGGGCTCCCACACCATCCCAACAAATAATAACTACACAGGACTTTTTGGTTCTCTGTCGATTGGACCCCCTTCAGACTTTGTTACATGCTATAAGATGAGACTGTTGTTCACTCATGACGAATAATATATTCATATAAATATATATATATAAATATGGACACGTGTGCAGACACACACGTAATCTGTATGCACTGGACTTCAGCTCTCTGTACCACCTACTGCTGTAACATGTTATGTCAAATGTCACAAGTAAAAGAAAATGTTATGTCGAATGAAAAATGCTAAAGATAAGATAATATTATGATGACGATTTTATCCTGTGGGTAATAGGGGTGGGACTAGATAAGCCTTGGCTTCTCCTGCTTTCCCTTTCGGCCATGTGTATTGTATTATTTGAACAAAGATGTGTGATGATGATGATTTAACTGACATGCCCGAAATAAATAAATAAATAAATTAGCTAAATAGCTAACTAGATACCTAGCTCACTAGCTAAATAGCTAACTCGATACCTAGCTCACTAGCTAAATAGCTCACCGCTCTGTTAGGTCACATGAACAATGAAACGTGTGTGTTGCCTTCAGGTGCAACAGGAGAGACGTGGACACCACCAGCTTCAGGGTGGAAGACCTGACGGACAGAGACGAGTACGAGTTCAGAGTGGTGGCCTACAACGAGGCCGGACCCAGCAGACCCTCCACCACAGTTGGACCCATCGTCATCGCAGACCAGACCTGTAAGACCAGACACTCTACTGCTGCGTGATGGGAAAACTAGGGGAGGGGGGAGCTAGAGGTTTAACTTCAGCCAGTTAGAACTTCACTCTCATGTTAATATTAATAACACAATAATCTTCCGTAGAAAGACTTTAGAAAGAGAAGAAACACAATTTAAAAGTGGTGATGATATTCATTCATTCAATGTTTCAAGATGAATGAACATAACCGTTATCGGTGTCACAGCAGAGCAAATCTAAGTAACGGAACAATGAGTGGTTGAGTCACATGACTGCACATATGAAATATGGATGTTGATCATTGCATGTGTGTTGTTGCTGCAGGTGCTCCGTCAATCGAGCTGAAGGAGTTCATGGAGGTGGAGCAGGGCTCCGACATCGGCATCGTGGCTCAGATCCGCGGCTGTCCCTTCCCCAAGCTCACCTGGTACAAGGCTCCGCCCCACAAGTCCGACGCCAAGGAGGAGGTTCAGTACGACGAGCACATCAACAAGATGGTGTCGGACGACAGCTGCACGCTGCTGATCCAGCAGGGCAAGCGGCCCGACACCGGCCTCTACACGCTGGTGGCCTCCAACAGCCTCGGCAAGGCGTCCAAGGAGATGAGGCTCAACGTGCTCGGTACCCGCCCACCACGCTCACCTACTGTCCACCCAAACCCCCCAGCTGATCATCTACACCCTTTCAGGCCAGGGACCCCCAAGGCTTAGAGCGGCCCGGTGGAGGGACCTCCAAGGCCTATAGCGGCCCGGTGGAGGGACCCCCAAGGCCTATAGAGGCCCGGTGGAGGGACCCCCAAGGCTTAGAGCGGCCCGGTGGAGGGACCTCCAAGGACTATAGTGGCCCGGTGGAGGGACCCCCAAGGCTTATAGAGGCCCGATGGAGGGACCCCCAAGGCTTATAGAGGCCCGGTGGAGGGACCCCCAAGGCCTATAGAGGCCCGATGGAGCGACCCCCAAGGCTTATAGAGGCCCGGTGGAGGGACCCCCAAGGCCTATAGAGGCCCGATGGAGGGACCCCCAAGGCTTATAGAGGCCCAGTGGAGGGACCCCCAAGGCCTATAGAGGCCCTGATGGAGGGACCCCCAAGGCTTATCGAGGCCCGGTGGAGGGACCCCCAAGGCTTGTAGAGGCCCGGTGGAGGGACCCCCAACAATTTGTTTATTAGATCTTGAATTGATGTTAATGTGTATTTTTGGTCATTTTACATTTTGGAAGAAAAACAGTCTGGGATCAAATCATTTTGGGAACCCCCTACTGTAACTCTGCAGACCCCCTAGGGGTGTTGGACCCTGATTTAGATCTCTGCTTTAGAGACTAACAACACACAATAGATGACAAATTATTTGTCAAGATAAGAATCAAAGAAAGAGGAAAGAAATCTGCATGAAAGCAGCTGAGACCATCTCCGTCATCTAAACTCGTGATGTTGTGGTTTTTCCAGGCCGACCCGGTCCTCCGTCAGCGCCCATCAAGTTCGAGGAGATTGGGTCCGAGAGGATAACGCTGTCCTGGCTGCCACCGAAGGACGATGGCGGCTCCAAAGTCATCAACTACGTCATCTGGAAACGCGTGGCTAACAGGAAGACCTGGGTGCCCGTCACCAACGAGCCCAAAGAGCGGATCTGGACCGTGGAGAACCTGATGCAGGGACACGAGTACGTGTTCCGCATCATGGCCCAGAACAAGTACGGAGTCGGAGAACCGCTGGACAGCGAGCCCGAGGTCGCCAGAGACCTCTACAGTGAGTCCTGTTCAATCTTCAGAGTCTCTTATCGAGGTCCCGTCAAAGTGTGTTATCTGTTTATTGTTCGCTTCTTCACTCATTCAAAATGAAAACACAGTCAGCATTTCTATCATCTGTATTATCTATTATTAGTTAAACATTTCAAATTACGATTGTATCGGCACGTGACAAATAAAACTGTTCATAACCAGAGAATCATAAACTTACATCTTATCAAACAAGAGACCAGAAGCTTGAAAAAAGTTTACAACCCGTTAAGTAAAAAACAATACAGCACTCAGAACATTGAATAGAACATAAAGATGATCCAAACACACGTCACTTCAGCACAGACGGACAGGAAACAGAACTTTACTAATAAAACTAAAATGAAGAAAAATGTGAGAAAGACATCGTCAGTCATCTTCAGATGAATTTTAATATCTAACCGGGTTTGAAGCAACACATTACACATGTTAGCAACTGCTCCTTTTAATGTAAAAATAATCCTAGAAATCAAAGACTTCGTGTTTATGACCTGAACCTTAACATGAACATTTTTCAGCTTTGCATCTAATTTTTGACATCAAAATGTCAATATCTGACTTTAAGGTCCAGAAAGAATGAAATGAAAAAGCTCAAAATAACGGCACTTAAAGAAACATGTACGAGACGTTGATTTGAGGGACTCCGATGCTACCTGTCCTCCTGCAGCTGTTCCCGGTCAGTGTGAGAAGCCGACGGTCAGTGGCGTCACCATGGACGCCATGATGGTCAGCTGGGAGGAGCCCGAGGACGACGGCGGGACGCCCATCACTGGCTACTGGTTGGAACGCAAAGAGACAACGGGCAAGCGCTGGACCCGCGTCACCCGCGACCCCATCCGCCCCATGGGCATGGGCGAGTCCTTCCTGGTGAGCGGACTCATCGAGGGCTCCCAGTACCTTTTCAGAGTGTCTGCCATCAATGCTGCAGGACCCGGAGCTGCCAGCCCCCCCACAGACCCCATCTTCGCCAGAGACCCCATCTGTAAGACCTACACACTGAAATGTTGTTCTGTTCCAAATACATAGAATAGGATGTTAACCACCTGTCTGTCTCCTCCTGTAGCCCCGCCCTCTCCTCCGACCCCTAAGGTTTCTGATTGGACGAGGTCCACAGTGGACCTGGAATGGATCCCTCCTCTAAAGGACGGAGGCTCCAAGATCATCGGATACTGGGTGGAGTACAAGGAGGAGGGCACTGAGGCCTGGGTCAAGGTATCATCATTGATCTCAGGATAGGAAGTTGTTTCAGAGAAAGATCGCGTATGAGCAACCTTCAAACTCCTTGTTTGTGTTTTTCAGGCCAAGGAGACAGAAATCCGCGGCACCAGGCTTGTTATCCCTGGTCTGAAGACTGGCGGCAAATACAAGTTCAGGGTGACTGCTTTCAATGCTGCTGGTAATGGTGAGCCAGGAGAAGTCCCAGAAGTGCTTGAGGTCAACGACAGAACCAGTGGGTCAAACCATCATTCTCTCAACAATATGAACTTCCTGTTGGGTTGGAACAAGCAGGCTGTAATGTTGAGCTTCTTCCCCCAGTTCCTCCCGAGGTGGACCTGGACGCCTCTGTGAAGGAAAGGATGGTGGTCCATGCCGGTGGTGTGATCCGTATCATCGCCTACGTGTCGGGCCAGCCGACCCCCAACATCACCTGGAGCAGAGACGGAGCGGCGCTGCCTCCTGAGGCCAAAGTGGAGACCACAGCAATCAGCTCTTCTCTGGTGATCAAACCTTGCACCAGGAGGCACCTCGGTGTCTACTCACTCACCGCCAAGAACGCTGCAGGGGAGAAGAACAAGAACATCACCGTGGAAGTTTTGGGTAAAATACAATGTTCACGTCAAAATCCGACTGTGTATCTTTGTTTGTTTAAATGTATTGAAGTAAAAGCCACTGTGTCCGCCCGCAGACGTCCCCGGGCCCGTTGGCATCCCCTTCACTGCTGAGAACCTGAGCACTGATTCCTGCAAGCTCAACTGGTTCTTCCCTGAGAACGATGGCGGTTCTCCCATCAGTAACTACCACATAGAGAAGCGTGAGGCTGAGCGCAAGGCTTGGACCTCGCTGTCCTTCACTGCCAGCAGACAGAACGCCGTGGCTCACGGCCTCACCATCGGGAAGTCCTACTTCTTCAGAGTGGCTGCTGAGAACGCCATTGGCATCGGACCCTTCATAGAGACCGCCGCCGAGCTGGTCGTCAAGGAACCAATCAGTGAGTTCAGTTCAACTAGATCAAGGAAGGATGAGGGGAAGAATCAAGTCTTTACGAAACAAAACATCATGTGTTTAAGCATGTTTTTAGGAATAGAGTTTGATGATCATAGTAGAATTTTGGAAGTCAAGATTTTGCAGATAAATTCTGAATTTCAGCATGTTAAATCAAGTCATTATTTAGAAGGTATTAATGGGAAGAACTCTGCGACCCTAACGATCTGTCCTCAATACGTCATCCAACAGTGAAACTGTGCAAATCAAACATTAAACAGAAAGTAATCCCAGCCCCAGATATAAAGAACTGTGTGTACGTTTCTTCCCCTCAGGTGTCCCTGACCGCCCTGAAGAGCTCGAGGTCACCAAGGTCACCAAGAATTCGGTCAGCATCACCTGGAAGGCACCCAAGTTTGATGGCGGTTCAGAGATCACTATGTACATCCTGGAAGCGCGTATGATCGGAAAAGACAAGTTCAGCAGAGTGACAAAGGAGAAGCTGATGGAAAGGAAATACACCTCTGATGGCTTGAGGGAGGGAGACACCTACGAGTTCAGGGTCCTCGCCGTCAACGAGGTTGGACCCAGCAAGCCATCATTTGCCACTAAACCCATCACCTGCAAGGATGAACTGGGTGAGGACCAGCTCTTTAGGCTGTTTTCATCAGCTGAATGGGCAGCTATTGGTTTGAGTTGAAACATTGCTGTTCAAAGTGTAATACAGAGAAAAACAACTACATGACTGATTTCAATCTTTTGGTCTTACAGAGCCCCCGACCATTGAGCTAGACTTCCGTGATAAGATCATCATCCGTGTGGGGGAGAGCTGCCTGCTGCAAGGACGCTACACTGGCAAACCTGCTCCCTCCATCATGTGGTACCGAGAGGACGAGGAGCTGAAGGCCAACCAACACATCATGTTCAAGAACACGCTGACCACCATGTCGCTCGGCCTCATGAAGGCGAAGCGTGAGCACAGCGGCAGATATGTGGTTGTGGTGGAAAACAGCACTGGATCCAGGAAGGGACTCTGCAACATCACAGTTGTCGGTATGTAGGCAGGGCTCTGGAGAAAAGTGGGGCTTATACAAGCTAGTGTCATCAGAAAAAAGTCATAGAAATACACATGAAGATACAGCAGCTGCAGCATCAGAATAGAACTGTGTCATCGGTTTCCATTCGTTGGTCACAACATCACAGATTCATGTTTTCACGTTGACGTGGTCTCGTTGTCCCTGCAGACCGTCCGACTCCTCCTGTTGGCCCCGTGGTATTTGAGGAGGTGCACAGGGAGTATATGGTCATCTCCTGGAAACCTCCTCTGGACAGTGGCGGCGTTGCAGTCTCCAACTACATCATTGAGAAGAGAGACACCAACAGAGACACCTGGACCACAGTGACGTCTGCCACCACCAAGACCACATGCAAGGTTGGTCAAGACTCTGTCCCTGACCCACACAGACCAGTGGTGGGGGTCTGCTGTACTTGACAAGTTTACATGTCGTTGTGTTTTCCTCTCAGATCCCCAAGCTTACGGAGGGTAAAGAGTACATCATGAGAATCTCTGCTGAGAACATGTACGGCATCAGTGACCCTCTGGACTCTGAGGAGATGAGAGCCAAAGATCTCTTCAGTACGTTCTGCTCATAACCCAGACACACACTGATTTTTTTCTTCTTTCAGTCTTCCTTAACTGAATCTTAGGAAATACAGTTTTGGATTGGGTTCATTTATATTCATCACTATGCCAAAATTTAAGTTTAACTATGAGTAAATTCAAGAATATTTGTTTAAAATGATAGTGTAGTGGACATACTACATACTCGAATTGGAAATGGATCCTAAAAAGACCTGAGACAATGCGTTTTTTCTTCTGCAGGAGTCCCCGAGGCCCCTGAGATGCCAACTGTCAGGGAGGTCTATGGCACCAATGCTCTGGTGCTCTGGAACCGGCCTCGCGACGGCGGGAAGCCCATCACCAACTACTATCCTCGAGAAGAAGGAGCCCGCTGCCAAGAGGTGGTCCAGAGCCACCAGAGACCCGCTGTACCCAGCCACCCAGTACCGAGTCCAGGACCTGATAGAGGGTTGCGAGTATGAGTTTAGGGTGATGGCTGAGAATGAGCTGGGAACCGGAGACCCCAGTATCCCCTCCAAACCCATCCTTGCCAAAGATCCCATTGGTCAGTTCAACGGACACTCATGCAAATTATATTTATTATTCATAATTGTGTCTCGTGGGCTTTTTTTTATTTGCAAACATCAAGTTAAGATAAAATATCACCATGTTGTTTTGCATTTTCTTTTATTATGTGATGTTTATATAGATTCAATGACAACCATATTAGCAAACCTAACCTAAGCGTCTTTCCTAGTGTTTACAATTGCAGTGCATATAAAATACAATTCAGATATTTTAAAATCCTACTCAAATGCTGTCACCATACTACATTATAATAAATCCATCCATCCATTTTCTACCGCTTATCCTATTATAATAAATATAAAACATAAAACAATAATACTCAACTTAAACAGCAACTGATCTCTTAAACATGTGATGACTCTAGCTTGTCTTCCAAAGGTTGGCATGTTTACTTTTTAGATTGACCATTCATTTAGAGTCTGGGATCTGTTCTCCTCACAGTACGGCCCAGCCCTCCAGTGACCCCCGAGGCCTACGATAAGACCAAGGACTCTGTGAGCCTGAAGTGGAAGTTGCCCCGCCACGATGGGAAGGGCCGGATCTTCGGCTATCTCGTTGAGTACCAGAAGCCTGGTGCCGTGGAGTGGACTCCGGCCAATGAGACCCCGGAGCAGTGCCCCGACCTCCACTATGTGGCGACGGGCCTGGTCGACGGACAGGAATACAACTTTAGGATCTACACAGTCAACGCCGCGGGCAAATCTGACCCCGCCTATGTCAAACAGACCATCAAAGTCCATGACAGATTGGGTAAGTGCTTCATTTAGCACCTCTTTTTTTTTTATCTATTGCATGAAAACTGTTTTTTTCATAATCGGATTGAAGAAATTACAGGAAATCATCCTTAGAACTGTGAAATAACACTTACTTAACCATTTTACTTTCACTTTTTGCTGATTTGCTTTGATTTCCATTTCCCCCCCCACAGAGGAACCAGAGTTGCTTCTGGACGCCAACATGGCACGCGACCACCTGGCCATGCTGGGCACCGACATCACCCTGAGCGCCACCATTAAAGGTGTACCAACGCCCACCGTCAGCTGGAAGAAGAACAACGGTGATGTTCCAACTCACATCACCGTTGCCGTCACTGCCACCGGCAGCAAAGTCTTCATCCCAAAAAGTGTCCGTGCAGACTCCGGAAACTACACCATCACTGTGGAGAATGCTGCAGGAAAGAAATCTGCAACCGTTGCCGTGCTTGTGTTGAGTATGTTATAATATCCACCGACACAAATGTGTGATTTTGATCTCGAACAAAACAAACAATTTGAATTCAGAATACTTTAAAATGTATTCTTTTATTTCCACCAGACAAGCCTTCTCCTCCCAGAGACCTGGCGATCTCCGAGGTGACCAGCGAGTCTGCCTACCTCACATGGAAGGCTCCAGAGGACAATGGTGGAGCCGTCATCTCCCACTATATCGTGCAGAAGAAGGACGTGGCCGCTGAGCAGTGGGTGCCCGTCTCTGCAGCCAATAAGAAGCTGAGTCTGATGGCCATGTACCTGATGGAAGGAATCCAGTACATGTTCAGGGTGGCTGCTGAGAACCAGTTTGGAAGGAGCGACTTTGTGGTGACCAAGACACCCATGAAAGCTCTCGATCCTCTCTGTGAGTAAAATTCCCACATATATTGTCTATTATTTTGGATCAATTCATTTATAATTTTGTGTTAGTTGTCCCGATATATGTCCTAATTTAAAATCTAGCAATAATCAATAATAAATTGTTCCATCCTGGACACCTTCCAGATCCTCCTGGCCCACCCAAAAACCTGCACCATACTGATGCAGAAAAGACAGAGGTGTGGTTGGCATGGGAGTGGCCCGACCGCACCGGTGGAAGCGAAATCACCGGCTTCATCGTGGAGCACCAGGAAGAGGGCCAGACAGACTGGGTCACCTTCAAGACTGTCAGCAATGAGCATGCCCATGTCACCGGTCTGGTGGAGGGGAAGACTTACCGTTTCAGGGTCAAAGCTCAGAACGCCATCGGTGTGAGCCGCCCTGACACCAGTGTACCTGTCACCTGTCAGGAAAAGACATGTAGGAAACAGTATTATGTACCTTATTGAGTGGTTTGCAAATTATGTTCCTGATCTCATTTACAGGCCTGAAAACATCCTAATATTGTTTCTCTTCTATTCTCTTTCAGTGCCACCAACTATTGAAGTTGATGTGAAACTCATTGAGGGTCTGGTGGTCAAAGCTGGTAGTGTTATTGCCCTTCCAGCCAAGATGACAGGCATCCCCATTCCTACTGCCAAATGGATGACTGATGGCAAGGAAATCATATCTGAGGGCCGCTATCACATTGACACTGCTGGATCCTCCACCATCCTCAGTATCCCTGAGTCCCAGAGGGGAGACAGCGGAGAGTACATCCTAACTGTGGCTAATCCTGTAGGCAGCAAGACCGCTGCCCTGCATGTTACAGTGCTGGATCTTCCAGGTCCACCCATCGGACCCATCAACATCTTGGAGGTTACACCTGATCACATGATGATCCAATGGAGGGCGCCCAAGGATGATGGTGGCACGCCCATCACCAACTACGTGGTGGAAAAAAAGGATGTGAAAAAGTCATGGGAGCCCTGGTCTGTTGTTAGCTCCGGTGGCATCAGTACCAAGGCCAAGGTGTCCAGGCTGGAGAAGGGTCGCGAGTACGTTGTCCGTGTCCGTGCAGAGAACAAGATTGGCATCGGCGCAGCACTTGAGAGCCCTCCCACTATTGCCAAGCACATGTTCAACCCTCCTGGCCCACCAGGGCCACCAGAGTGCTCTGATATCACTGAAAATGCAGTGACAGTGGAATGGACCCTGCCTGACCATGATGGAGGCAGCCCCATCAGTGGATATGTGATTGAACGCAGAGAAATGACAGGAAAGTGGATCCGTGTCAACAAAACTCCTGTGCTGGACCTCAGATACAGAGTCTCAGGCCTGTTTGAAGGCAACAGCTATGAGTTCAGAGTGTTTGCTGAGAACGTTGCTGGTATCAGCGAGCCCTCTCTCACCTCTGATCCCATCAAGGCCACTCGTGCCATAACCAAACCTGGACCGCCTGGAAATCTCAAACTGAAGGACTGGAGCAAGTCTTATGCTGACATCTGCTGGACCAAGCCTACAAGAGATGGTGGCAGTCCTATCCTGGGCTATGTTGTTGAGGTCCAGAAGTCAGGCTCTGCGCAGTGGGACAGAATCAACAAGGACCTTATCAAGATGTGTGCCTACAGAGTGCCTGGCCTCATTGAAGGAATGGAGTACAGAATACGCATCAGAGCCACCAACAAAGTTGGAGACAGTGAACCCAGGGACCTGGCTGAAACTATCTTGGCAAAGGACATCCTGGTGCCCCCTGAGGTTGTTGTCGATGTGTCCTGCCGTGACTCTCTTACTGTCAGAGCTGGTCAGATCATTAGTTTGATCACCAGGGTAAAAGGCAGGCCAGATCCAGAGATCACTTGGACCAAGGATGCCAGAGCCTTATCCCGGGACAAGCGGCTTGAGATGAACAACAACTACCCTATGTGTGAACTTGTCATCAATGATGCAGTCAGGTCAGACTATGGCAAATATGCCATTGTCGCCAAGAACAGCAGTGGACAGGCACAGGCCACAATTATTGTCAATGTCTTGGACACACCAGGAGCATGTCAGAACCTGAAAGTGGCCTATGTGACCAAGAACTCTTGCATGGTTTCCTGGGAGAACCCTGAAGATAACGGAGGAACTGAGATCACTCAATACATTATTGAGTGCCGTCAGCCCAGCCAGAGAGGATGGACTGTGGTCTCCAATGACTGCACCAAGCGTTTGTTAAAGGCTCCTCTTACTGAAGGTTGTGAGTACTTCTTCCGTGTCTGTGCAGAGAACAAGATTGGTGCTGGTCCAACCACTGAGACCAAGACACCTGTACTGGCAGTTGATCCCATTGAAAAGCCTGGAGAACCCATTGACTTCCACATCTCTGAGATTGGCAAGACCTTCTGCTTCCTCAAGTGGAAGAAGCCAGACTATGATGGTGGTAGCCGTAACCTGGCTTATCATGTTGAGAAGAAACCAAAGGAGGCTGAGGATTGGGAGAGGCTTCACAAGGGTGCTATCAAGGAGACATACTTCATGGCTGACAGGTGCATTGAAAACCAGATCTACCAGTTCAGAGTTCAGACTAAGAATGAGGGAGGCGAGAGCAACTGGGTGACCACACCTGAAGTCCTGGTTAAGGAACAGCTTGTGGAGCCTGAAGTCAAAATTAAACTGGATGGAACACTTGTTGTCAAGGCAGGAGACTCCATTCCTATTGAGGCATCAGTGAAGGGCAAACCCCAGCCTGATGTCAAATGGACCAGAGATGAGAGCACAGATGAGATAAAGAAGAGCCCCAGGCTTCAGATTGAATCTGGTGCTGACTTCTCGAAGTTGTTGCTTACTGCTGCCAGGCGCACTGACAGTGGTAACTATGTTGTTACTGCCTCCAACAGTGCAGGAACCAGCTCTGCTCACGCTAAGGTCAATGTACTGGATAGACCTGGCCCTATCAGGGATCTCAAGGTGTCTGGTATCACCATCGACAGGTGCCATTTGACCTGGGAAATCCCAGAAGATGATGGCGGCTGTGATATCTACAACTACATTATTGAGAAATGTGAAACCAAGAGGGGAGTCTGGTCAGTCCACTCCAATGCTGTTATCACCAATAAAGCTAACATCACCCGACTTATCGAGGGCAATGAGTATTTCTTCAGAGTTCGTGCTGAGAATAAGATGGGTCCTGGCCCTGCAGTGCAGAGTGAAGCCATTGTCGCTGGCACCCAGTTCAGTGTACCTGATGCTCCTGAGGCACCAGAGGTCACCAAGATTGCCAAAGAGGAGATGACAGTGCAATGGTCAGAGCCTGAGAGAGATGGTGGAAAGCCAATTACAGGTTATCTGTTAGAGAAGAGGGAAGAGCATGCCGTTAGGTGGTCTCCTGTCAACAAGGATCCCATCCCTACAACTCGTTTCACAGTTACTGGACTCCTGCCCCTCCATGACTACCAGTACAGAGTCAAGGCTGTCAATGAAATTGGAATTGGCAGCCCAAGCAAGCCTTCACGTACCATCACCGCCAAGGACACAATTGGTACTTAACTTAATGTTTTTATTGTTTTCATCTATTTGTTAACAAATATAACTCGTGGTGGGCTGGCTTTAAACAAATGGCTTCATCATCACACATTTTTATGTCTTTTTACAGAGCCTCCTGCCCCGCCTACAAACATGAAGGTCCTGGACAGCACCAAGTCTAGCGTCACCCTGGGCTGGACCAAGCCTGTATCAGATGGTGGGGCTCCCATCATTGGCTACGTCGTGGAGATGAGGGTGCAAGGAAGCGCCAAGAAAGGAGATGATGGTTGGAAGAGGTGCAACGTGGCGGCTCAGCTGGTTGTGTGCGAGTTCGCTGTCACAAGTCTGGATGACAAGCTTGTATATGAATTCAGGGTGTCGGCTCAGAACCAGGTGGGCATGAGCCTGCCCTGTGGCCTGGAGGGTGGTGTTATCCCCAAGGAGATTTTTGGTGAGGCCAATTTCAGATGTTTTTTATGATAACTAGATGAGTTAATAATCCCACACAACATGACATGGGGAGGAACTACAGATGAAGATGTGATCTGTACTTGCAACATCAAGCTGACACCTGCACTCTCGCTTCCAACAGAGGTACCAGAGATTGACTTGGACGCCAACCTGAAGCAGGGCCTGACGGTGAGAGCCGGCTGTCCCATCAGACTATGTGCCACCATCAGAGGCAGACCACCTCCCCAGGTCACATGGAGGAGGATGGGCATTGACAATGTGGTCAGGAAGGGAAAGGTCGACATCATTGACACCATGACATTCCTGGTCATCCCTGATAGCACCCGCAGTGACTCTGGCAAATACTGCCTGACACTACGGAGTCCTGCTGGAGAGAAGGCTGTGTTTGTCACCGTTAAGGTTCTGGGTATGTCCTGGTTCTCTTTTACTTACTTATACATACAAGTTTAACTATGTTGCAGTTATCCATCACAAAAAGTGCTTCTGTCAATCACAAAGCCATGTTTCAGATGAATCAAACAAAATCCAAATGTCATGATCCATTTTTCCTGACAGACACTCCGGGACCTGTGACGTATCTGGAAGCTACCGACATTAAACAGACATCAGCTATGCTGTCCTGGAGTCCTCCAGAGTTGGATGGTGGTAGCGAAGTCACTCACTACATTGTTGAGAAGCGCGAGATAGACCGCAAGACGTGGGCAACTGTCAAGGCCGAAGTTGAGAAGGATAAGATTCCCTTCAAAGTCAGCGGTCTTATGCCAGGCTCTGAGTACTACTTCAGAGTCACAGCCGTCAACGAGTATGGTTCTGGAGTTCCCAGGGTGTCACCCACTTCCTACCTGGCCTCTGATCCCATCAGTACGTATCATCCCTTAGTCACATAACATCATACCAGAAGTCAGAGCTCAGCTCACAGCCATCTCTTTTCCTTGTCATCAGTCATTGGAACCACTTGAGCACACCTGTTTGATTTACTTTTTCAGGCAAGCCAGATCCTTGTGAGAAGATCGAGGTTCTGGAGATCACTAAGAACAGTGCCACAGTCGGCTGGGTGAAGCCCGCAAGGGATGGTGGTGCCAAGATTGATGGTTATGTCATTGAATACACTGAGGTCAAACCCCCTCCAGAGCCTCCAGCACCTGTGGAGGTTTGTTTTGTGATCAAACATTTTCTTTGATGGCTTCAATCAGTTGATGATTTACATTAAAAAGCTGTTTTCATATTATTCAGTATGAACTACAACCCTCAATTTCCCCAGGTTCCAGAGGGAGAGGGAACTACTGCGCCGCCTCCAACGCCTCCAGTGGTCAAGGAGGAAGAGGCAGAACCTGTAAAGGAAGTGTGGAACGCCTACACTACAGTGAAAAGTTTGACCATCAGCATCAGTGGCCTGAAGGAGGGAAAGAAGTACAAGTTCAGAGTGGCTGCTAAGAACATCATGGGTCAGAGCTCGTTCACAGAGACCAGGGAGCCAACCGAGATCAAGGAACAGATGAGTAAGATATTAGACGTGATTAATAAGAGATCGTAATTTCCATTCATCTTATGATCAGATGTTTGAAATAAGAAGCAGTAACATAGCACAGTGAGATACATGAATGACACTATAAATGACCACCGTTTATTACTCAAACCTAATCTCAGCCTCCCTAAATAATGTCTCCAATCTAATGAGTAAAATTCCAAACCTGCAGTGGAGCCCAAGATTGTCATGCCAGAGACAGTGAGTGCCAGAGCCGGAGCCAAGCTCAGAGTGGAGGCGCTGGTTTCTGGAAAACCCTCCCCAACCTGCAAGTGGATCCGTGGTGAGGATGCAGTGGTCCCGTCCAGCCGTCTGGCTGTGCACCAGTCTGGCAACCTCTGTGTCCTTATCATCAAAGACGTATCAAGGACTGATAGCGGAGAGTACAGCCTGGTGGCTGAGAACAGCTCTGCAAAGGTGGTCGAGTCCTTAAAGATTGTCATCAGAGGTGAGCCTGACCTAAAATAAGCTTATAGGATGAAAATGAAAACAACGTAGAAGATTCTTTATGTTTAAACAAATTTCACACTTCTGTGTTTCAGACATCCCCGGTCCTCCTGAAGGCCCTGTGGTGATCAGTGACATTGACGCCGATGCCTGCTCCCTGTCTTGGAACAAACCACTGGAGGATGGAGGAAGCAACATCACCAACTATGTGGTGGAGAAATGTGATGTGACCAGAGGTGACTGGGTGACAGCTACCTCTTCTGGTCAGAAAACCAGTTGCAGGCTTGGAAAACTCATCCCCGGGAAGGAATATGGGTTCCGTATCCGTGCTGAGAACCGCTTTGGGGTGTCAGACCCTGTTCAGTCTGACAGGATGGTTGCAAAGTTCCCCTTCGGTAAGTTTAACTTACACATGCCACTGGGTGCAATCCTTGATCAGTTTCAGATGTAAGCTTCGGTCTACAGTTGGCAGGTTCTATCATAACAGACATAACATTTGTTTTTGTCACCAGATGTTCCTAGTGAGCCCCTCAACTGTCGCATCAACAAGACCAACAAGGACTGTATGTTCGTGGCCTGGGATAAGCCAGAGAGCGACGGTGGAAGTCCCATCACAGGATACTATATCGAGCGCAAGGAGAGGAACAGCCTGCTGTGGGTGAAGGCCAATGACACCGTCGTACGCACCACCGAGTACCCTTGTGCTAGCCTCATCGAGGGCCTGGAGTACACTTTCAGAGTGTCCGCCATCAACCGTGCTGGCCAGGGCAAACCAAGCAAAAAGACCGACTTTGTGACAGCTAGAACACCTGTTGGTATGTTTGTCACCTACGTAACAACACCTACACAACAAGCTTTATTTCATTCATTTCATCTTGTTTCCTTACTTATGACGCATGTTTGTTTCTGTGTGTCACAGACACTCCAGGGAAACCTGAGGTCCTGGATGTCACCAAGAACTCCGTCACTCTGGTTTGGGCCCGACCCAAGAATGACGGTGGCAGCAAGATCATTGGCTACTATGTTGAAGCCGTGCGGTTGCCAGGAGACATCTGGATACGTTGCAACACCAGCAGCCAGAATGTCCCGAGGGAGGAGTATACAGTGACTGGTCTGGAGAGAGACCTGCAGTACCAGTTCAGAGTCATTGCCAAAACTGCTGTCAACATAAGCAAACCCTCCGAGCCCTCGGACCCTGTCTTGGTCTGTGCCGAGAATGGTGAGAGGTTTTGATTGTACACTTTTACTTATGCCCAGGCTGATAAACCAGCAATCAAAAACTCTCTCACAGGTCATGACACTTCTTTATCTCATCTTTACAAACACAGTTCCTCCGAGGGTGGAGCTCAATGCCAAGATGCAGAAAGGTTTGAAGGTGAAGGCTGGAGCCACAATCCTCTTAGAGGCTGAGGTGTTCGGTAAGCCAATGCCCAGAGTGACGTGGAAGAGAGCCGATGACAGCCTCAAATCAGCTGAAGGCCAGATCATCAGCCACCAGAAGAATCGCTTCCATCTGGAGATGACGGCAGTCACCAAGGAGCACACAGGAACCTACACCATCCTGGCTCAGAACGCTAGTGGCTCCAAGACCGGCGAAATCCAGGTTGACGTCCTGGGTGAGCTTTTTTTTTTTTACAGAGTTGGACTTCCAGCGTTCCAGCTTTCAAGTATTTCAGTCCAGTAGCACCATTCCCATTAATGCATGATGTGTGCACAGCTTCACCATCAACATACTAATGCAAATTATATTCCATCATCTTGTGTTTTTTCAGATGTGCCTGGTCCTCCTGCCAGTGCCAAATATGTTGAGGTGTTTGCCACCAGTATCAAGGTTTCCTGGGAGCCTCCTCTGAAGGACGGCGGTGCTCCCATCAGCAACTACATTGTGGACAAGCGTGAGACCAGCAGAGCCAACTGGGCCCAGGTCTCTGCCAAAATCAAAGGCAGCATCCTTGAGTTCAATGTGGAGAAGCTGATTGAGGGTCACGAGTATCAGTTCCGAATCCGTGCTGAGAACACATGGGGCGTTGGAGACCCCTTTACCACCAACCCGGTCATCGCTAAGAACCCATTCAGTGAGTCAGCGTTTCCTCTGCGTGTTGCATAACAAATTCAATGGTAGTGACACATGTTAGCAATCAGTGTAACATGAACTAGATCAACATCAAGTTAGCTTATTGTCACATTGCAGACATTACATCAAAATGAGTCCAGATTTGGTTGTCTAATGACCTAAAACCTCAACTCTGTCACTTGCAGCTGTGCCTGGCCCTTGCGAGGCCCCAGTGATCACCAACGTGACCAAGGATCGTATGACTGTGAGCTGGAAGGAGCCTGCCGATGATGGAAAGTCCCCCATCCTGGGCTACCTGCTGGAAAAGAAAGAGACCAGGGATCTTGACTGGATGAAGATGAACAGGAAACCCATGACAGAGAGGAGCCAGGACATTATAGGCCTCACAGAGGGAGCCGAGTATATGTTCAGAGTCAGTGCCGCCAACATGGCGGGGCTTGGCAAACCCAGCGAGCCCTCCGCTAGCACCACTGCACAGAATCCAATCAGTAAGTCCCATAATCTCAGGAAAACCTTTTCTTACATAACCATTATATGTACTGTAAACAAACCTGTGTAACTGTGCTCTTTCCAAGCTCCTCCTGGTCCCGTCGTGAACCCGAGTGTGACTGACACTACCAACAGCACCATCAGCCTCACGTGGACTGCCCCCGCCAACAATGGAGGAAGCCCCGTCATTGGATACTTGGTGGAGTGCAAGATGACTGACACTTCAGACTGGGTCCGCTGCAACGTCCCCAGGAACCTGCAGGAGACCAGCTACATCATCCAGAACCTCATACACAAGGCCGAGTACCAGTGTCGTATCACTGCTGTCAACAGGGTCGGCTTCAGCGAGCCAGTTGAAGTACCCGGCACGCATGTGGTCAAGGATATCATGAGTATGTATGATTCAAATTAGCTTGAACTGCATTCATTTTCAAATAGAGGAAAGTGGCCAATTAAGTCAAACACGTTACGCAAACAGACTGCTTGTTCCGCCACAGTTTCATGATGAGCTCTATGTATTACTACTCTATGTGGGAGGAGTTTCTCCCCAGCAGAACATTTCCCCGTAGACCGGCTATAATCTCTTGTCTTGGAAAGTCCCGGGTTGAAGGTTCTCTAAACTGCTCCATATTTATGTACAAACATTGCAGTTGTAATAAGACAGAAATGCGCTTCTAAAGCTGCCCTCCGTGTGTGTTCATGCAGTTGCTCCTGAGGCAGAGCTGAGTGCGGAGCTGAAGGCGGGCCTGGAGCTGCGCGCTGGCACCACCATGAGACTGCATGCCATCATCAGGGGCAGTCCTGTTCCCAAGGTGATCTGGGCAAAGATGAACACCAACATCAAGGACCGCCAGGGCATTGTCATCAAATCCACCAACACTGACAGCTTGGTGATGGTGGAGAATGTCAACAGATACGATGCTGGCAAATACATCCTGAGCCTGGAGAGCTCGGCTGGCATGAAGATGTACACTATTGTTGTCAAGGTTCTTGGTGAGTGACGGACTTTCATTATGTACTCACTAAGTGAATGCATTCATCTCAGTTTGTCTGCGATGGCTGGAAGCAGGAATATGTTCATATTTTAAGAGACACTGTTATTATCTCCAGATACTCCCGGACCACCAGTAAACATGATGGTAAAGGAGTCAAATAAAGACAGCGCCTCCATCTACTGGGACACTCCTCTGATTGATGGTGGCTCTGAAATCACCCACTACATCGTGGAGAAGCGTGACACTGAGAGGAAGGCCTGGTCCATCGTCTCTAAAGACTGCTCCAAGTCTGCATTCAAGGTGCCAGACCTGGATGCGGGCCGCTCCTACAGTTTCAGGGTAGCAGCTGTTAACCAGCTGGGTGCTGGAGAGTATTGTGAGACAGCCGACTCAGTCAAAGCATCTGGTGGGTTTGATGACAGCAGATATGCTTCTTTAGGGGGTTGTAAGTTTAGTGTTTGTTTCCAAATATCATACTAATGGCACACATTTGTACTTTTCCAGAGGAGCCTGGGCCAGTTATGGACTTGAAGACTCTGCTGGTGACCAAGGACTCTTGCACTCTTAGCTGGAAAAAACCCCTCTCTGATGGTGGCAGCCGCATCATCTGCTACGTGCTGGAGGTTCTCAATGGTGACGACAAGTACAAGGAGCTAATGAGATCCAAGAACATGCAGTATAGCGCCAAGGACCTGGTGGAGGGTAGAGAGTACACCTACAGAGTCAAGGCTGTGAATGAGTCAGGAGAGAGTGCTGCCAAGGACCTGGTGGTGGTCGCCAAGGACCAGATCAGTAAGTGACTTTATTTGTGAAACGTCCAAGAGGAACAAAGAACTAGCAGAGGAAGTGTTTAAAGGTTCTAAATTAAAAATTCAGAGCAGAGGGATTGTTTCCACACGGCTCTGAATAGTGTGACTGCTGAGCCAGCACCTAGCAGCTACTGGTGTTAACAGCACTAACAATTCAAACAACGGCAACCGACAGAGTACACACACCGGCTGCCTTAGAGAATTTCTGTATGAGTGTCCGGGTACGCTGCTGTCCTGTCTGAACAGCTCAATTAGTCAACATGTCGACATAAATGATAGACCGAAAAGCATAACCGGTCAAGAAATGTCCTCGGTGGTTAACAGACTAACTAGTGACATCCCTGGTTTGATGATATATTAATGCCCTGGATGTGGAATACAGAACCTTTAAAGTAGGGTTTTAAGTACTCGTCTCTCCACTCTGCAGTTCTTCCCAGTTGTGACCTGCAGCAGCTGCCGAATATGTGCTACATTGCCAAAGAGGGCAGCACCGTCCGTCTAAAGATCCCCATCATTGGAAAACCTACGCCCAAGGTCTCCTGGAAGAAGGGAGATGATGAAAACCTGACAGACACCGGCCGAGTGTGTGCAGAGTCTTCTTCAGTCAACACCACCCTCCTGATCAGGGACTGCCAGAGGAGTGATGCTTCCAAGTACACCATCACCCTGAGGAACAGCGCTGGAAGCAAGGAGTCCACTATCTTCATTAGGTAGGAACCAAACTGGACCAGCATATGATTGAACATGAGGTGGAAGTGGATAACACTAGTTTCAATCACCTCTATGCATTACTGGTTGTGTATGAATGAACAACACAGGAGATTTCAATCCACCTT
Organism: Chelidonichthys spinosus; assembly: GCA_029853015.1. Classification (NCBI taxonomy): domain Eukaryota; kingdom Metazoa; phylum Chordata; class Actinopteri; order Perciformes; family Triglidae; genus Chelidonichthys; species Chelidonichthys spinosus. The sequence continues at coordinate 27,724,983 of CM056830.1, forward strand.
CTCATTTCAGGGTGGTGGGTAAACCCGGCATCCCTATTGGACCCATTAAGTTCAAAGATGTTACAGCTGATGGTGCTACGCTGAAGTGGGTCGCTCCGAAGGACGAAGGTGGCTCAGAGATCACAAACTACATATTGGAAAAGAGGGACTTCATCACCAACATGTGGGTGACTGTGTCCTCCACTGTGGAGACCAACACCATGAGGGTGACAGGTCTGCACGAGGGCACAGAGTACATCTTCAGAGTCAGTGCTGAGAACAAGTACGGTGTTGGCGAGGGACTCAAGTCTGATCCCATCATCGCTAAACATCCGTTCAGTAAGTGACTTTAGAGGCTCAATGTCAACATGTTGGACTTGAATTTACTTTGTACTGACTGAACAATACGGCTCTTTTTCTACAGATGTTCCTGATGCTCCTCTTCCACCTCAGATCATGAGCATGCGCCACAACTCTACTTACCTGACCTGGAATGACCCCAGGAAGACTGGAGGATCTCCCATCACAGGTGCTGTCAGTTCTAGTAACTAGTAACAGTAACTACTAGTAAAACTACCAGTCAAATATCTATATTATTCTGTCTTCTGTTATTGGACACACATTTTATATTTGATTCTGACTTTGATTTCTATATGAGGAGTTTATAAGCTTAATGTGTTTTTGGTTTGACCCCCTTGGTGCTACCTCAGGCTACCATGTTGAGTTCAAGGAGAGGAACAGTATGTTGTGGAAGAGGACGAGTCCCACTGCCTTGAGGATGAAGGAACACAAGGTAACAGGGCTGACTGAAGGTCTGGAGTACGAGTTCAGAGTCATGGCAATCAACCTGGCTGGCATTGGCAGACCCAGTGGCCCCACCGACCCCCAGGTGGCCCTGGATCCCATTGGTAGGTGTATTAAGTGTGAGAGTTTAAAAAAACAATACTTTTTCTGTAAAACGAGCAACAATTCATGTATATGTTATATCTGTATGACTAGATGCCCCTGGGAAACCTGATGTGATCAGCATCACCAGAAGTACCGTGACCCTCAAGTGGACCGAGCCCCAGTCCGATGGTGGCCACAGACTGACTGGCTACATCGTTGAGAGGCGCGACCTGCCTTCAAAGATCTGGGTGAAGGCCAACAACGTGAATGTTGTGGAACCTGCATTCACTGTAACTGATCTGCAGGAGGGCTGCAAATATGAGTTCAGAATCAGGGCAAAGAATTCTGCCGGTGCCATCAGCCCGCCTTCTGAGCAGACAGACACCATCATCTGCACAGATGAATATGGTGAGATATTAAACTACCACTGATGTTGCATCTCAATATAGCTTTAATGTTTATTTTGCTATAATGCATGATAAATAAATGTTTCTATTTTGTCCCACAGCTGCTCCAACCATTACTATTGACTCTCATGTGAAGGAGGGTCTGACCGTCCGAGCCGGTGATACTATTGTCATCACTGCCACAAGCATTTTAGGAAAACCTGCACCCACCTCATGCTGGTCAAAGGGAGGAAAGTATTTCAAACCCTCTGATCTTGTTCATATTGAGACCACTGCATCTTCCTCCACTCTGTCCATTAAGTATGCAGGCAGGAAGGACTCTGGGGAATACATCATCACTGCCAGTAATCCCTTCGGTGTAAAGGAAGAAAGCGTCAAGGTCAGGATTCTGGATGTCCCTGGTGTTCCTGGACCCATTGAATCCAGTGGCGTCTCCTCTGAGAAGGTTACTCTGACCTGGACAGCTCCTACTGAGGATGGAGGCTCTCCCATCAAGTATTACACCCTGGAGAAGAGAGAGACCAGCCGCTTGCTCTGGACTATCCTGGAAGAGAAGGTCATGGATTGTCACTATGTTGCCAACAAGCTCATCCAGGGAAATGAGTACTTCTTCAGAGTCTCTGCTGTTAACCAGTACGGTGCTAGCGAGCCATCTCACTCTGAGGCAGTCAAGATGGTTGATAGATTTGGTATGTGCACTTAGCTCATTTTATCTTACATCCTACATTTCTGGTTATTTCAACAGATAAAATGTCTCTGGAAGATAAATTTATCCATCCTTTTATCCATCTATGTAGGTCCTCCTGGTCCGCCATCTAGACCAGAGGTCGAAAAAGTTGATGGACATTCAGCCACTGTGACCTGGAGGAGACCAACTGAGGATGGAGGAAGTGACATCATAGGTTACTGTGTTGAGAAGAAGGAGAAAAAGGGGATGAGATGGGTCAGGGCATCTAAGAAATCTATTGCTGAGCTCAGTTATGAAGTTGTTGGTCTCACTGAGGACATCGAGTACCAGTTCCGTGTTCTTGCTGAGAACAGAGCTGGCTTTGGAGAGCCAAGTGAACCATCGATGCCAGTCAGAACAATAGTTGCTGCCTGTAAGTAAAATTAAGTAATTTAGATCCAGCAAATTCAGCAAATAGCCACCAGTTTTATATTTACTTTTAAAAGACACTAACCGCTTATTTTATGTCTTACAGATGTGCCTGGACCTCCATTTAATCCAAGAGTGACAGATACAACCAAGACCACTGCCACTCTTAACTGGGGAAAACCTCTTGATAATGGTGGCCTTGAAGTCATTGGATATGTGATTGAGCACAAGAAGGAAGGAACAGAAGAATGGGTTAGGGACACCCCTAAATCTCCACTTAGGATCACAGAGTTTGTTGTTCCTGAACTGGAAACTGGTACAAAATACCACTTCCGAATTAGTGCTGTGAATGCTAAGGGAGTAGGTCAACCTGCTGAAACTCAGGAATTGGTTGAGATTGTGGAACATGCTGCCGTACCGGATTTGGAGCTGGATGTTGAGCTAAGAAGAACCCTTGTTGTCAGGGCTGGCTGCTCCATTCGGCTCTTTGTGCCAATCAAGGGACGTCCTACACCCAGTGTCACCTGGACTAAGGAAGGAGGTCCTGTTCCACGCGCAGTCATTGACAGCACTGAGTCATTCACAATGCTGATCATCCCTGAAAGTTCAAGGATCGATGTGGGTAAATATGAGCTTACCCTGGAAAACTCAGCTGGAAAGAAGAGTGCCGCTATACAAGTGAGAGTTCTGGATTCACCTGGACCTCCCATTAACCTAAAACCATCCAGCATTGACAAAGACAGCATTACACTTCAGTGGGAGGTGCCTCTCATCGATGGTGGAGCAAAGATCACCAACTACATAATTGAGAAGAGAGAATCAACACGCAAGGCTTTTGCTACTGCTGTTACAAAGTGCCCAACCACTTCGGTCAGAATTGGTGATCTGGGTGAAGGCTGTGAGTACTACTTCAGAGTGTGTGCTGAGAATGAGTATGGCATTGGTGAGGCCGTTGAAACTGCTGATCCAATTCGTGCATCACAGGCCCCAACTCCTCCAGAGAGTATTATTCCTACTGATATCACCAAGAACTCTGTGAGTCTGGCTTGGACCAAACCTAAGCACGATGGTGGAAGCAGAATCACAGGATATGTCCTTGAAGCCCGGAAGAAGGGAACTGATCAATGGGCTCATGTCACAGCAGTCAAGAACATGGACTTCACAGTGAAGAATCTGAATGAGAACGAGGAATATGTTTTCCGCATAATGGCTGTCAACAAATCAGGTAGAAGCACTCCACGTGAGAGCAAACCCATTGCTGTCAAGGATTCTACTCTCCTGCCGCAGTTTGACCTCCGTGGTGTTTGTCAAAAGACTATTATTGCCAAGGCAGGAGATGATATCAAGGTTGAAATTCCAGTCATGGGACGTCCTAGACCAACTATCTCTTGGCAAAAGGATAGCACAGCCCTGAAGATCACACCTAGAACCAATGTAGAAACTTCTGCTGCTACTGTTATCCTTAGCATAGGTGAATGCACCAGAGCAGACAGTGGTGTGTACACTATGACAGGAAAGAACATTGTTGGTTCTGTGACAGACAACATCATTGTCAAAGTACATGATGTACCTGGGCCACCCAAGGGACCGGTTAACATTGTGGAGATCTCTCGTACCTATTGCATCTTTGCATGGGACACTCCTGAGAATGATGGAGGCGTTCCAATCACCAATTATGTGGTTGAGATCAGAGACACCACTTCCCAAACATGGACAGAGCTATCGTCCACTGTCATCCGTACCATGTTCAAAGCCATTCGCCTAACCACCGGATCAGAGTACCAGTTCAGAGTAAAAGCTAAGAACAGATATGGTGTTGGACCTCCTATCACCTCAGCGGCAATTGTGGCTGCGTATCCATTCAGAGTCCCTGGACCTCCTGGTACTCCTGGTGTTGTTGCATTTACTAAGGACTCAATAACAATTGGCTGGAATGAACCTGTAGCTGATGGTGGAAATGAAGTAATTGGTTATCATGTTGAGAGGAAAGAAAGAAGCAGCATCACATGGCAAAAGATCAGCAAGACTCTTGTGAAAGGAAACCTCTATAAATCCACTGGGCTTGAAGCTGGAGCTGCCTATGAGTTCCGTGTCATGGCTGAAAACATGGCTGGAATTGGTAAGCCCAGCAAGGCCTCAGAATCAATACTGGCCTTGGACCCCGTAGACCCACCAGGTCAACCTGTGCCAACATTTGTCAACAAGAATGTCATCACCATTCAGTGGACAAAGCCTGAGTACGATGGTGGTTTTAAAATCACAGGCTACACAGTGGAGAAGAAAGAATTGCCTGCTGGCCGCTGGATCAGAGCCAACTTCACCAACATCACTGAGACTACATTCACTGTTAGCGGACTGACACAAGATGCCTCCTATGAGTTCCGTGTAATAGCTAGAAATGCAGCAGGTGCAGTGAGCATACCTTCAGAGGCCTCGGACCCAATTACCTGCAAAGATGACATTATTGAGCCACGCATTATGGTTGATGCCATCTTTAAGGATATTGTTCTCCTGAAGGCAGGGGAATCTTTTAAGCTTGATGCTGACATTGCTGGTCAACCAACTCCATCTATGGTTTGGACCAAGAATGGAAAGGAGGTAGAGAACACGATGAAACTGGAGGTGAAGTTCACAGAATTGACAACTACTCTGACCAACAAGGACTCTGTCAGATCAGATGGAGGAGAATTTGTTTTGACTGCCACTAATGTTGGTGGATTTGCAAAGCACATCTTTAAGGTTAAAGTCCTCGATAGACCTGGACCACCAGTTGGTCCTCTTCAGGTGTCTGATGTCAGTGCTGACAACTGTATACTCACCTGGGCACCGCCTGAGGATGATGGAGGTGCCAATATTGAAGGATACGTGATTGAGAAGCGCGAGTCAAGCAGACTGGTTTGGACCAATGTGATTTCAGACTTGAAGGCTACACAATACAAGGTGACCAAGCTGCTCAAAGGAAATGAATATATATTCAGAGTTATGGCAGTAAACAAATATGGACTTGGCGAATCTCTTGATTCAGAACCCACTATTGCAGACAATCCATATGTGGTTCCAGATCCTCCAGGAAATCCTGAGGTGACAGCTATCACTAAAGATTCAATGATTGTTATGTGGCAAGTGCCTGTGAGTGATGGTGGAACTCCTATCACCAACTACAATATTGAAAGGAAAGACAAGATAGGTCTCCGCTGGATCAAATGCAACAAAAGAAAGGTTAAAGATCTGCAATTCAAGGCAACAGGCCTTGTTGTCGAACATGAATATAAATTCAGAATAATTGCTGAGAATGCTGCTGGAGTGAGTGCACCAAGTGTCTCGAGTCCTTTCTACAAGGCCACTGATGCACTGTACAAGCCAGGGGCCCCGTCCAACCCCAGAATCTTGGACACAACCAAGTCCTCAATCACTGTTGCCTGGAACAAACCTGTATATGATGGTGGCTCTGACATCACTGGCTACATTGTAGAGACCTGCATCCCATCAGAAAAGGAGGAAGAGGAGGAATGGACCATTGTGACACCCAAAGAAGGACTCCTTGCCACCTCGTTCACCATCATAAACCTGAAGGAGAACCAAGAGTACAAGATTAACATCTCAGCTATGAACAGTGAAGGAGTTGGAGAAGCAGCATCTGTACCTGAAAATACCAAAGCAGAGGACAGACTCATGTCACCAGAGATTGATTTGGATGCTGAGCTCCGCAAGGTTGTCACTCTTAGAGCTTGCTGCTCACTTAGACTGTTTGTGCCTATCAGAGGCAGACCAGCTCCTCAGGCCAAATGGACCAAAGGAGATGGTGAGCATATTGAGAGGGCGACCATTGACAGCACAACATCATACACGTCACTCGTCATTGGAAATGTCAACAGATTTGACAGTGGAAAGTATAATCTTACGGTTGAAAACAGCTCTGGCTCCAAGACGGTTACAGTCCAAGTCAGGGTACTTGACACACCAAGTGCCCCACAGAATCTCAAGATTACTGCTATAACAAAGGAATCTGTCACCCTCACTTGGGATCCACCAGTGAATGATGGAGGAGTTAAGATTAAGAACTATCTCGTTGAAAAACGTGAGTCCACAAGGAAAGCATATGCCACAGTCAGTGCTAACTGCCATCACACCACCTTCACAGTCGAACAGCTCTTGGAAGGATGCAACTATTACTTCAGAGTTTTGGCTGAGAATGAATATGGCATTGGCCTGCCCATTGAGTCTGGTGAATCTGTTAAAGTATCTGAGAAACCACAGCCACCTGGAAAAGTCACTCTTAAAGATGTTACCAAGAACAGTGTCACCCTCTCGTGGGAGAAGCCAGAGCATGATGGTGGCAGCAGAGTGGGCTGTTATGTTGTTGAGATCCAGCCTAAAGGTGTTGAAAAGTGGACCCAGGCTGTGATTGTAAAGGAAACAGAAGCTACTATTAGTGGACTCAATGCAGGTGAAGAATACATGTTCCGTGTTGCAGCAAAAAATGAGAAGGGAACAAGCGACCCACGTCAGATTGGTGTGCCTGTAATTGTTAAAGATCTTGTGATTGCTCCAGTTGCCAAGATGTTGTTCAACACATTCAGTGTGTTGGCAGGAGAGGACCTGACAGTAGAGGTTCCATATGTTGCACGTCCTAAAGCAACTGTCTCCTGGGTAAAAGATGGTCAGGCTCTGAAGAGAACTACCAGGGTAAACTTTGGGGAAACAGACACAATGCTGAACCTCACCATAAAAGAGGCTTCTAGAGATGATGTTGGAAAGTACCACATTACTATAAGCAACACAGCAGGAGAAACAAAGGCAAACATTGGCATTGTTGTACTAGACAAACCTGGCCAGCCCGGTGGTCCAGTTAAGGTGGAGGAGGTCACTTCTGACTGTGTAACTATCTCCTGGAACCAACCAGAATATGATGGTGGTTGCACCATCAAAAACTATATAGTTGAAAAGAGGGACACATCAACAACTAACTGGATGGTTGTATCTCCAAACCTTGCAAGGACCAAAATCAAGGCAGGCAGGTTGAAGACTGGCTCTGAGTATCAATTTAAAATCACAGCAGAAAACAGATATGGAAAAGGCCCAGCTCTTCTCTCAGCGTGTATTGTGGCTCAATACCCATACAAGCTCCCAGGACCACCAGGAACACCATCCATCGCAGCCTGCACCAAGGACAGCATGGTGGTGGTCTGGAATGAACCCGTGATTGATGGCGGAAGCACTATCTTGGGCTACCATCTTGAACGGAAAGAGAGAAATAGCATCCTATGGATAAAACTTAACAAGTCTCTTATTACTGACCAAACCTTCAAGACCAGTGATCTAGAACCGGGATTGGAGTATGAATACAGAGTTTATGCAGAAAACATTGTTGGAACAGGAAAAGTAAGCAAGGTGTCTGAGGGATGCGTTGCAAGAGATCCTTGTGACCCCCCTGGCACACCAGAGGCAACAAAGATCACAAAAGACTCTGTGACTATTGTTTGGACCAAGCCTGAATATGATGGTGGTGCAAAAGTTACAGGCTACATTGTGGAAAAGAAGGAGCTTCCTGAAGGTCGTTGGCTGAAGGCTAACTTCACCAATGTCATTGAGACAGAGTACCTTGCAACTGGACTTGTGCAAGACAATCAGTATGAGTTCCGTGTCATTGCCCGAAATGCTGCTGGTGTTTTCAGTATGCCCTCTTACAGCACTGGTCCTATAACCGCCCGGGATGAGATTGAACCACCACGCATCAGCATTGACCCAGAGTATACACAGACTATCGTGGTTAATGCTGGAGACAACTTCAAGATTGATGCAGATGTTCATGGCAAACCCTTGCCGTCTATTCACTGGATGAAAGGAGAGCAGGAACTGGGCAACACTCTTCATAGAGAAATTAAGAACACACCCATCAAAGCTTATATATCTGTCAAGGAAACTAAACTTTCAGATGGAGGCCAATACACTCTGCTGCTGAAAAATCCAGGAGGAGAAAAGGCTGTACAGGTCAATGTTGTTGTTCTAGATAAACCAGGAGAACCACAGGGACCCTTTGTTGTATCGGGAATAGCTAAAGACAGATGCTGCCTTTCATGGAAACCACCACTACAAGATGGTGGCAGCAAGATTGCTCACTACATTGTGAAGAGGAGAGAGACGGGCAGGCTTGTTTGGACTGTTGTGGACTCAAAAGTGGAGAAGACTTGTTTGAAGGTCACAAAGCTCCTGGAAGGAAATGAGTATATCTTCAGGGTGCATGCTGTCAACCATTTTGGAGTGGGTCCACCACTTGAGTCAGCTGCTGCCATGATTAAAGATCCCTATGCGGCCCCTGGAGCACCGAAGAGCTTGGACGTTTCAGATATTAAGAAAGATTCAATGGTACTCACCTGGGAGGCTCCTTCTGAAGATGGAGGCAGTCCTATCACTGGGTACATAATTGAGAAACATGACAAAGAAGGTGTAAGATGGACTAGATGCAACCGGAAAACGGTCACTGACTTGACATTCAAGGTCACTGGACTCTTGGAAAGCCATAGTTACGAATTCAGAGTTGCAGCTGAGAATGCTATAGGTGTTGGTGAACAAAGCTCCCCAACTGTATTCTTCAAAGCTCTTGATCCTATCTTCAGGCCTGGCCCACCACACAATCCAAGAGTAACTGACACAACTAAAACATCAGTGTTCCTGTCATGGGGCAAGCCCATCTGTGATGGAGGCTGTGAGGTTCAGGGATATATTGTTGAGTGCTGCACTACCACAGAGCCTCCAGTGCCAGCTGAAAGCGCTGCTGAAGCCCCAGCTGCAGAGGGAACGGCCACAGGTGCCCCTGCTGAGGAATGGACAATGTGCACACCACCGGCAGGTGTCAAGAAGACAAAGTTTGAAGTCTTAAACCTGAAGGAAAACCAGGCTTACAAGTTTAGAGTATGTGCTATCAACAAAGTTGGAGTTGGTGAGCACGCTGATGTCTCTGGGGCGGTTGTTGCCCAGGACCGGTTAGAAGAGCCAGACCTTGACATTGACCCAGAACTGAGAAAGATTGTGAGCATTAAAGCTGGAGCTTCCCTCAGACTGTTTATTCCTATCAAAGGAAGGCCCACTCCAACCATAAAGTGGGACAAAGATGAAGCTGCACTTAGAGAGACAGCTCAGGTTGAGGTGACCAGCAGTTACTCATCTGTTGTTATTGACAAGATGAGCAGAAATGACAGTGGAAAATACACCATCACTGCAGAGAATACCAGTGGAACCAAATCTGCATTTGTCGTTGTCCGTGTTCTAGACACACCTAGTGCTCCTGTTAACTTGAAGGTGCAAGAAATTACAAACCAGTCAGTGACACTGGCATGGGAATCACCTCTGTTGGACGGTGGGTCCAAGATCAAGAACTACATTGTTGAAAAGAGAGAAAGCACACGCAAAACTTATGCAGCTGTTGTAACAAATTGTCATGCTCTTTCATGGAAGATTGAGCCACTCCAGGAGGGTTGTAGTTACTACTTCCGAGTCCTTGCTGAGAATGCGCATGGTGTTGGCCTGCCTGCAGCAACTGCTGATCCTCTTAAGGTCTCCGAGGTGCCCCAGTCTCCAAAGAGCTTGATTGTTACAGATCAAACCAAAACAAGCATCTCTTTGGCCTGGGAGAAGCCTGAGTATGATGGTGGTAGTAGAGTCATGCAGTACCTACTTGAGGTGCAACTTAAGGGTCAGGACAAGTGGTCTGGTGTAAACACATTCAAGACAATGGAGGCTACTGTTTCCAAACTGAACCCAGGAGAGGAGTATCTGTTTAGAATTACAGCAGTCAATGATAAGGGAAAGAGTGACCCGAAAGTCCTTGCTGGTCCAGTGATGACCAAGGACTTGGTCTTTGAGCCAGATATTCGACCAGCATTCAGCAGCTACAGTGTCAAAGTAGGCAAAGACCTGAATGTAGACATTCCTTTATTCGGCCGACCTCCACCAACAGTTTCATGGACTAAAGATGGAGATTCTTTGAAATTCACTACCAGAGTCAACATTGTCAACAAACCAACACAGACAACACTGAGCATTAAGGAGGCAAAAAGTGAAGATGGTGGCATGTACAGTATACATGTTTCTAACCCTGCTGGAAAGAAAGACGCAACAATTGAAGTTATTGTACTGGACAAGCCTGGCCCTCCATCTGGCCCTGTGAGGTTTGATGAAATCACAACACAGAGTGTCACTTTTTCATGGGATCCACCAAAGCACAATGGTGGCTGCCAGATTTCAAACTACATTGTACAGAAGAGAGATACTACTACGACAACATGGGAAAATGTCAGTATCAACTATGCCAGAACCACCATCAAAGTGCCGAGACTGAAGACTGGAGCTGAATACCAGTTCAGGATCATTGCTCAGAACCGCTATGGCAAGAGTCATGGTCTGGATTCATCTAGCATTGTTGCTCAGTACCCATACAGAGAGCCAGGACCACCAGGCACTCCATTCATCTCTTCTCTCTCAAGGGACCACCAGGTTGTTGAGTGGCACGAGCCTGTCACAGATGGAGGCAGTACTGTCCTTGGCTACCATCTTGAAAGGAAAGAGAGGAATAGTATTCTCTGGGTCAAGATCAACAAGACGCTTATTCATGAAACTATCTTCAAGAGTCACCCCTTGGAGGAGGCTATAGAGTATGAATACAGGGTTTATGCTGAAAACATAGTAGGCATTGGCAGGTGCAGTAAGGTCTCAGAGGGCTGTGTTGCTCGTGACCCATGTGATCCTCCAGGCACACCAGAGGCCATCCATGTGACCAAAGATACAATTGTCATCCGGTGGACTAAACCAGAGTATGATGGTGGTAGTAATATAACTGGCTATACTGTGGAGAAGCGTGACCTTCCTGAGGGCAGGTGGGTAAGGGCAAACTTCACTAATGTGATTGAGACCCAGTTCACTGTCACTGGTCTGACTGAAAATGCACAGTATGACTTTAGAGTCATTGCTAAAAATGCTGTTGGCACCATCAGTAAGCCGTCTTACAACAGTGGACCCATAACTGTAAGTGATCATTTGGAGGCACCCAAATTTTCTATTGACCCAACATTCATCAAGACCATTATCATCAATGCTGGAGAGACCTTCAAGCTAGATGCAGATGTCCGTGGCAAGCCGATCCCTTCAATCCAATGGTTCAAGGATGAAAAACTAATCGAGAATACATTAAGACTAGAGATTAAAAACACAGAAAACCATGCAATGATTGTCATTAAGGACTCTGTTAGAATTGATGGTGGACTTTACACACTCCAGCTGACGAATGAGGCTGGCAGTCAAACTGTTCCATTCAATGTTCTGGTCCTGGACAGGCCTAGCCCATGTGAAGGGCCATTCCACATCACTGGAGTAGCTGAAGATAGGTGCACACTAGTATGGCGTGCCCCTCTACATGACGGAGGTAGTCCTATTAAGCACTACTTAATCGAGAGAAGAGAGACCAGCCGTCTAGCTTGGACTGTTGTTTCCAATAGCTGTGAAAACACATGCTACAAAGTCAACAAATTACTGGAAGGCAATGAGTACATGTTCCGTGTCATGGCAGTTAACAGTTATGGTGTCAGTGATCCACTGGAGTCCAGTGGAGTGATTATGAAGACTCCATTTGTTCCCCCTGGTTCACCTCACATTGAAGATGTATCCAACATTGCTCATGATGGCATGACCATCACTTGGTCAGCCCCTGAAACTGATGGCGGCAGTGAAATAACCAATTACATCCTTGAGAAGAAGGACAGACATGGAATAAAATGGACCAGATGCAACAGACAGAAAGTCACTGATCTCTCCTTTAGAGCTACAGGCCTAACAACCGGCCATGAATATGAATTCAGGCTGACTGCTGAGAATATAGTTGGAGCAGGTGAGCCAAGCCTTCCAAGTTCATACTACAAGGCCAGTGATCCCAAGTACAGACCTGGGTCCCCAGCATATGTGAATGTGATTGACTCCACAAAGAGTTCCATTTCAGTGTCATGGGGTAAGCCTGTATCTGATGGTGGCAGCAACATTCAAGGATATATTGTTGAAGTCTGCAAGGCTGAGGAGGAGGAATGGACAATGGTTACTCCCCCCACTGGCCTGCGTGTCAACAAATTTGAAATCACCAAACTTACTGAGGGTCAAGAGTACAAGATACAGGTGTGTGCTTTGAACAAACTGGGAGTGGGTGAGCCAGCAGCTCTCTCTGGAACAGCTAAGCCAGAAGAAAGGTTGGACCCACCAGAGATCCGCATTGACTCTGAGCTGAGGAAGGGAATCATTGTGAAAGCTGGTGGATCTGTTAGAATCCATATTCCATTCAAGGGCAGGCCAACACCTGAGATTAAATGGACTAAGGATGAGGGAGACGTGACTGAAAAAGCAGTGGTGGAGAAAACTCTCAACTTCACACAGTTGTCAGTTGACTCTTGTGACAGGAGTGTCTCAGGAAAATACACTCTAACTCTGACAAACAGCAGTGGATCTGTGTCTGAGTTTGTTTCTGTTAAAGTCCTGGATACACCCGGTGCCCCACAGAACCTTTTGGTTAAAGAAATCAAAAAGGACTCTGTCACACTTGTATGGGATGCCCCACTGAATGATGGAGGTTCCAAAGTAAAAAACTATGTCATTGACAAACGTGAATCAACCAGAAAGACATATGCAAATGTGTCCACAAAATGCACTAAGACAACATTCAAAGTTGATAACTTGATTGAAGGTGCTATGTATTACTTCAGAGTCTTGGCCGAGAATGACTATGGAATCGGCCAGGCTGTTGAAACAAAGGTAGCTCATAAGGCCTCTGAGGTACCACTCCCTGTTGGAATAATCACCGTCACGGATGTCACCAAGTCCAGTGTCTCAATGACCTGGGAGAAACCTGAGCATGATGGAGGCAGTAGAATTGGTGGCTACCTAATTGAGATGCAACCCAAGGGTACGGATAAGTGGGGAGTTGCAATAAATCCAAAGACAAATGAGGGCACTGTCACAGGCCTCACAGCAGGAGCAGAATACCTATTCCGTATTATTGCTTACAATGAGAAGGGTAAGAGTGAGCCAGTGGCACTTGCTGCGGCCATTGTTGCCAGTGACATTACCATGGAGCCAAGCATCAAGATGCAATTTAACACCTACAGTGTATTAGCTGGAAAAGACTTGAAGTTGGAGTTCCCTGTGCATGGCAGGCCCAAACCTACAGTCACCTGGACCAAGGATGGTCAGTCTTTGAAGGTGACATCAAGAGTGAATGTGATAAACACAGCAACAACAACGGGAATTCAAATTACTGAGGCAAGCAAGGATGACTTTGGCAAATATTCCATTACAGCAACGAATAATGCCAGCACGATCACTGAGGATGTGGCTGTCATTGTCCTTGACAAGCCTGGTCCACCAAAAGGTCCAGTCAACATTGTTGAAGTGAGCAACACATTTGTTCATCTCTCCTGGGAGCCCCCAGTGTACATGGGTGGATGCCAGGTAAAGAACTATATAGTGGAGAAGAGAGACACCACCACACAGACATGGCAGTCAGTAACCACACAGCTTGCTAGAACAGCTTTCAAGGTCACCAAACTGAAGACTGGTGCAGAATACCAGTTCAGAATCATAGCAGAAAATAGATATGGAAAGGGTGCATCTCTGGACTCTAAGGCTATCGTTATTCAATACCCATACAAACCCCCAGGGCCTCCAGGAACACCACATGTCAAATCTGCAACAAAGGAAATGATGATCATTGAATGGAATGAGCCAGTCAATGATGGTGGAAGTACAGTCACTGGGTATCATCTAGAAAGCAAGGAGAGAAGCAGCATCATTTGGAACAAACTGAACAAGACTCTTATCACTGATACTCAGTTCAAGATCTGTAATCTTGAAGAGGGTATTGGCTATGAATTCAGAGTCTATGCTGAAAATATTGTTGGCATTGGTAGATGCAGTAAAGTGTCTGAGTCCTTTGTTGCTCGGGACCCATGTGATTCCCCAGGTGCTCCTGAAGCTATATCTATTTCTAAGAACCTAATCAAGATTCAGTGGACGAAGCCCCAGTATGATGGTGGCAGCAAAGTGAATGGATATATTGTGGAAAGGAAAGATCTTTCCTCCGCTGATAGGCACTGGGTACGAACCAATTTCACTAATATAATAGAGACAGAGTATGCCATCACTGGTCTGACAGAGAATGAGCAATATGAATTCAGGGTTATTGCAAGAAATGCAGCCGGAGTCTTCAGTCAGCCATCCGACAGCTCTGGACCTATTACTGCTACTGATGAAATTGAACCACCAAGGGCCTCCATGGATCCCAAATACAAGGATGTTATTGTTGTCAATGCTGGAGAACACTTGCTTCTAGATGCAGACATCTATGGAAAACCAATTCCTGATGTTGTCTGGCTAAAAGAGGGCAAAGAAATGGACAAAGCCATGCGCATTGAAGTGAAAACTACACAGAAACGTGCAGCCATAGTTATTAAGGATGTTACCATGCTTGATAGTGGCCACTATGATCTCGTCCTCAAAAATCAAGGTGGAACAAAGACTTTCCCTATCACTGTCAAAGTCCTTGATAAACCAGGTCCACCCACTGGACCCATGAAAACTTCAGGAATCATGGCTGACAGGTGCATCCTTGCCTGGTCTGAGCCCACTCTGGATGGTGGGGCTAGTATTACTCACTATGTCTTGGAGAAGAGAGAGACTAGCAGGTTGTCCTGGACAGTTGCTGCATCAAATGTCAAGGGTATGTACTATAAACTACTAAATTTGCTCCCTGGAAATGAATACATTTTCAGAGTCAGGGCAGTCAACAAATATGGTGTAGGCCATTATCTCGAGAGTGAAGCCATCATTGCACGCAATCCTTACAAACCACCTAGTGCTCCTGGAAGTCCAGAAGCAAGTCAGATCACAAATGACTCTATGGTTCTGTCATGGACTGCTCCAGAACATACTGGTGGTGCTGAAATTGAAGGATACCACCTTGAAAAACGTGACAAAGATAGTGTGAGGTGGACAAAATGCAACAGACAAAAGCTGACTGACAACCACTTCAAGGTCACAGGTCTGATGACGGACCGCTTCTATGAGTTCCGTGTTGCTGCTGAGAATGAGGCTGGAATGGGAGACCTGAGTGAATTGTCCCTGCTTTATAGGGCATGTGATGCCACAACACCACCTGGACCTCCACGCCATGCAAAGGTGACAGATTACACAAAGTCTTCTGTGTCTCTGTCCTGGGGAAAACCTGACTTTGATGGTGGTGCCTACATAAAGGGATACATTGTTGAAATGAGGGAGTATTCACCAGTTCCTGGGTCAACTGAGGACACAGAAGTAGCACCAGTAGTAGAAGTACCTGTTGAAAAAGATTGGACCATGTGCACTCCACCCACTGGCACCCAAGCCAATAAACTCACTATCACAGACCTGAAGGAGGGTGGAGAGTACCAGTTCCGTGTCTGTGCTATCAACTCTGAGGGTGTGGGGGAGGCTGCTAATGTCCAAAGCACTGTGGTTACTTCTGACAGGCTAGAAGCACCAGAGATTGAGCTTGATGCTGATCTCAGAAAGGTGGTATCTGTCCGTGCAGGTGGAACTCTGCGTCTGTTTGTCACCATCAGAGGAAGGCCTGAACCTGCTGTGAAATGGGAGAAGGTTGAGGGTACTCTTACAGAACGTGCTGGAATTGACACTACCAGTTCATACACCATGCTTGTCATTGACAATGTTAACCGCTTCGACAGTGGCAAATACTCACTAACACTAGAGAACAGCAGTGGTGCAAAATCTGCTATTGTTGCAGTGAGAATTTTGGATACACCAAGTGCACCACAAAACTTTGCTGTGAAGGAGCTCAAGAAGGATTCCGTGACTCTTGCCTGGGATACACCACTCACTGACGGTGGTTCTAAAATCACAAACTACATTGTAGAGAAGAGAGAGTCAGTCCGGAAGGCTTATACCACTGTTTCTAGCAACTGCTTGACCAACTCATTCAAGATTGAAGAGCTACCTGAGGGTGGCATGTTCTACTTCAGAGTATGTGCTGTTAATGAATATGGCCAAGGACAGATGGTTGAAACCAAAGAAGTTAAAGTGTCTGAGGTACCGCTGCCACCAGGCAAGGTTAGGGTTGTAGATTTGACAAAGAACAGCGTGTTACTGGCATGGGACAAACCTGCACATGATGGTGGAAGCAAAGTTATGTGCTACAATGTAGAATTTAAGCCTAAGAGTGGAGATAAATGGGGCACTGCATGCACAGTCAAGGTGACTGAAGCAACCATTCCTAATTTGACTCCTAATGAATCCTATTTATTCAGAGTTCTCGCAATCAATGAAAAGGGAAAGAGTGAGCCAAAGGATCTTGGTTTGCCCGTGGTTGCAAAGGATGTTGCAATTGAACCATCTGTCAACTTACTGTTTACCACATACAGTGTGAAGGCTGGAGATGATCTCATTATTGAGGTGCCAGTAAGAGGCAGGCCGAAGCCTGTTGTATCCTGGAAGAAGGATGGCCTTCCTTTGAAGCAAACATCAACTGTTACCATCTTAAACACTGCAACCTCAACCAAAATTATCATCAAAGAGGCTAGCAGAGAACATGTTGGCAAATATGAGGTCACCCTGTCAAACACAGGAGGAACTGTCTCAACTGATATTGGAGTTGTTGTTCTTGATAAACCATGTGCACCTAAAGGTGTAAAGGTGGATGCTGTGACATCAGACAGCATCACACTGTCCTGGTCTCAACCAGATTATGATGGTGGCTGCTCCATTAGTAACTACATTGTGGAGAAGAGAGACACAAACACACAAGAATGGCAGATGGTAGCAAGTAATGTTGCTAGAACAGCTTTCAAAGCTGGCCGCCTGACACATGGAGCAGAGTACCAATTCCGCATCTATGCAGTTAACCGTTATGGAAAGAGTGCACATGTAGATTCACCTGGAATCACTGCTCAGTATAACTTCAAACAGCCTGGACCTCCTTCGACACCACTAGTGAAGTTGGCCACCAAGTCCTACATGTTGGTGACTTGGAATGAACCAGTCATTGATGGTGGTAGTCCTGTTCTTGGCTACCATCTGGAGAGGAAGGAGCGTTCTAGCGTTCTTTGGACAAAGATGAACAGAGGAATGATCAAAGACACAGAATACAAAGTTATTGGAGTTGAAGAGGGCATGATGTATGAATACCGCGTCTATGCTGAAAATATTGCTGGTATTGGAAAATGCAGCAAGACCTGTGAAGCTGTAGCAGCCAGAGATCCATGTGATCCTCCAGGAACACCTGTGGTCACTGCTGTTAGCAGAACATCTGTCTCCTTGTCTTGGGAGAAACCAGAGTATGATGGTGGAGCCAAGGTTTCTGGCTACACCATTGAACGCAGAGATCTTCCTGAAGGACGTTGGACAAGGTGCAATTTCACTAATGTCCAAGAGACCCACTATGATGCAACAGGCCTTACGGAGAACAGCCAGTATGATTTCCGTGTCATTGCTAAGAATTCAGCAGGATTGTTCAGTGAACCATCTGATAACACTGGCCCCATAACTGTCAAGGATGATGTGGATCCACCACGCATCATGATGGATGTCAAGTTCAGAGAGACATTGCTTGTGAAAGCAGGAGAAACTCTGAAGATTAGTGCTGACCTTGCTGGACGTCCTGCCCCTGTCATTTCCTGGACCAAGGATGGTAAAGAGATTGAGCTGAGAGCCAGAATCCAAATTGTTTCAACGGATACCAGCACTTCTGTCATTGTTAAGGATAGCATCAGGACAGATTCTGGACAATATGCTCTGACTTTACAGAATATTGGTGGAACAGTTACCATGCCAATAAACTGTGTGATTCTAGATAAGCCAGGACCCTCAGCGGGACCTCTGCAGATCACAGGTCTCACAGCCGAAGCATGCACTCTATCATGGGGTCCTCCCCAGGAGACTGGTGGTGCTGACATCACACATTACGTTGTTGAAAAGCGTGAGACCAGCCGTTTGGCATGGACAGTGGTGAAGGGAGATGTCACAAAAACATACCTCAAAGTCACAGGACTACTGAAGGGAAATGAATATATCTTCAGGGTTTTGGCTGTCAACAAGCATGGACTTGGTGAGGCTCTGGAATGTGATGCTGTAAAGATTACAGATCCATACACGTTTACCACTGCTCCAACTAATGTTGATGTCACTGCCATAACTGGAGATTCAATGACCCTCACCTGGTGTAAGCCAGCCAGTGATGGAGGCAGTCCTGTCACTGGATATGTGATAGAGCGCCGTGAGAAGACAGGTATGCGCTGGGTCCGTGTGAACAGAGATCCAGTGGTTGAATGTACCACACTTGCAACCAAACTACGCATGGGTTGCGAGTACGACTTCAGAGTCTATGCAGAAAATGCTGCTGGTCTAAGTCCTCCAAGTGAAAGATCTGCATCCTTCAGAGCAGCAGATCCTCTGGTTGTTGCCTCTCGGCCAACCAAGCCAAAGAGTGTCAATTCAACCAAGGACAGTGTGTCCATTGTCTGGAAACCACCAACAAATGATGGTGGTGCTCCCATCCTTGGATACAGTGTGGAGTACAGAGTGTACGTCAAAAAACCAGAGCCAGAGATTGAAATAGAAGAGGAAGAATATGAAGATGAGGATGAGGAAGAGGAGGTACCTGAATCACCTGAAGAGTTAGCCAGATGGATTGAAGCTATCTCTCTTACCAAGAGCTTGGAGTTCACAATCACTGGTCTTAAGGCAGATGTAGAATATGAATTCTGTGTGAAGGCCGTAAACAAAGTTGGCAGCAGTGTGCGTAGCCCATATTCAGATGCAGCTGCAGCAATGGACAGAACTGCTGAGCCATCATTTGATGTTGACATTGAGATGCGTAAACAACTTATTGTCAAACATGGCACAGCATTTACTCTCAATGTACCATTCAAGGGAAAGCCTGTGCCATCAGTGACATGGGCCAGAGAGGGCATCGATCTAAAGGTCAGAGGAAGCATTGAAACAACAGAATCCAGCACTTCGCTGACCATTGAAAAGTCAACTAGAAATGACTCTGGAGAGTACTCCGTCACTCTTGAATCACCATTAGGAAAAGCAACATTGCCTATGGTTGTCAAGGTGCTCGACTCCCCTGGGCCTCCTGTCAATGTTAAAGTATCGGCAGTGACCAGGGATTCTGCAACCCTCACTTGGGAAGCTCCAGAGAATGATGGTGGTGATGCAGTGAAGGCCTACCACGTTGAAAAACGTGAGGCCAGTAAGAAGGCCTGGGTCTCTGTGACCAGTAACTGCCGCACAATGACATACAAGGTAGAAGAATTGCCGGAGGGAGCCATGTATTACTTCAGAGTTGTTGGAGAAAACGAGCATGGAGTGGGTGTCTATCAGGAGGTCAAGGCTGGAACAAAGATTACAGGTAACATATGATCTGACTGACTGAGTTTAATTCATACAACCTTTAATATTTGAAAAAATTTGCTTCATAAAATGTCCTATTGTCTTTTGCAGAGGTACCGAGTGCACCCATGAAACTTGGAGTTGCAAATGTTACCAAGGACAGCGTTACGATTGCCTGGACAAGACCAGAATATGATGGCGGTAGCAGAGTCACCAGTTACCTTATTGATGCCCTGGAGAAGGGTCAGACCAAGTGGGTGAAGTGTGCGACTGTGAGGGCCATGACCCACACCATCAAGAACCTGAGGGAGTGTGCTGAGTACTACTTTAGAGTCCGTGCTGAGAACCATGCTGGACTCAGTGAACCGAAGGAGATGATCGTACCAGTTATTGTCAAGGAAATACATGGTATGACCTTTACTACTTCATTAGATTTGCTATTGTGTTTAGGGTTTTGCATCAAAGGTAATGCATAATATTAACTGCTGACTGAAAATTCTGTATTTCCATATAATTGTAATTTTCCATGTATTTCGAAAAATCTTGATTCATAGATACCCTTTGAAAAGTCATGGGATGTATGGGGGTTTGATAGTGGTACATGTTTTAAGCTGATATTAGTAATAATCATAATGATGTCTTATTTTCAAACAGAGGCTCCCGAGTTTGACCTGAAGAACTACCCCAAGAATACAGTTTATGTGAGAGCAGGATCCAACCTGACTTTTGAGATTCCTCTCACTGGCAGGCCTTTGCCTAAGGTGACCATTTCCAGGAGCAATGTTGTCATCAAGGGATCCAAGAGGCTGTTGACAGAAGTAACTCCAGACAGTTTAATCATCACCCTAAATGAAAGTATTTCAAGTGACGCTGGAAAATATGAAGTCACTGCCTCAAATGCAGGAGGAACCACCAAGATCTTTATTATCTTCGTTGTGCTGGACAGACCTGGACCTCCTATTGGTCCAGTTGAGGTCGGAGAGGTCGGAGAGACCACAGTATGTCTGAAATGGGCTTCTCCAGAGTATGATGGTGGCAGTCCTGTTACCAACTACATTGTTCTGAAACGTGAAACCAGTACTCCTACCTGGGCAGAGGTATCAACTAGCATTGCCAGAAGCTTGATCAAGGTAACCAAGCTGACCAAGGGAGAGGAGTACCAGTTCAGAATCAAGGCTGAGAACCGCTTCGGTGTTAGCGACCATATTGACAGCAAACCAGTCATGATAAAGCTTCCATACAGTAAGTTATAGTGTGTGTGTATGTGAAGCTGTATCCCAATTCAGCAATCGCATCCTTCAGAGGTCTGTCTGAAGGCTGAATGTGTCCAAGCAGCTGAGACTCCTTCAAACTCAGCCCAGAAATGCATTCTTCTGTTCCTGATTCAGATGATCCAACTGATAATCCTTCAAGACCTAACATATCCCAAGATTCCAATGGGTCAGCAGCAGGAGATTCAGTAGAAAAAACTCTCAGCCTGAAATATATCATGAAGCACATCCTCCATCAGAATATAAAATAAAAATTATAAAACGTGATAACATTAGTTACCCCTTCTATGCGTTTTCCTGTCAACCGCAGCTGGTTGCTAGGCTAAGGGAGCAGCAAACGGTGGGCACACAAACAGCTGATGACACAAAAAGGACCAGACCACACTGTCTCATTTCAGAGACTCTGTTAGGCCTTTCGACTGCGGCTGCTGAATTGGGACTGTGTGTATCTTAATATTTTAATTGTCCATTTGCTGTGGCAACTTTTCTTCCGTGGATCTTTCTGAGTAAACATTAACATAAAGGTTGTCTATTCCAGCCATCCCTGGACCTCCATCCACACCATGGCTGAGCTTCATATCTAGAGAGAGCCTGACAGTCTGCTGGAATGAGCCAGTCAGCGATGGTGGAAACACTGTGATTGGATATTATCTCCAGATGAAGGAGAGGAGCAGCATCCTCTGGCAGAAGGTCAATAAGACACCAATCTCAGGAAACCAGTGGCGAGTCACAAACATCTGCCCAGGCCTCATCTATGAATTCAAGGTGGCAGCTGAAAATTCCGCCGGTATTGGAAAGATGAGCAAGACCTCTGAGGAGGTGCTTGCTATTGATGCCTGTGGTAAGTGTTTTTTTAAAGTCTTTAGGGGACCCATTAAATAATATGTACGCTTACACTGAACATGTTGTTTTTTTCCCACTTTAATATTAAAGAGCCCCCAGCAAATGTCTGCATCACAGAAGTCACCAAGAACTCAGTGAAGCTGGCCTGGCAGAGGCCTCCATACGATGGTGGCAGCAAGATAACCGGCTACAGTGTGGAGAGGAGGGAGGCTCCCAGTGGCAGATGGGTGAAGGCCAACTTCACAAACATCATTGAGCTTGGTTTTAGTGTATCTGGACTGAATCAGGATGAGTCTTATGAGTTCAGAGTATACGCCAAGAACGCTGTTGGGTCTGTTAGCAACCCATCTCTTATTGCTGGCCCTGTCACTTGTGTTGATGCATGTGGTAAGAATTTCATGTATCTCTATTTGCTTCTTTTAAAATACGTCTATTGGATTTCTTTTACGTTACTAGATTGATATCTCATGTCTCACAGGTGCCCCAGCCATTGACCTTCCTCCAGAGTATCTTGATCTGGTTCAGTTCCAGGCTGGAGCTTCAGTTAAGCTTAGATTGGGATTCATCGCCAAGCCTCTGCCAACCATTGAGTGGCTCAAGGATGGAAAGGAGCTGGTAGCGACATCGACTCTGTCTATTGAAAGCACAACTGACTCTTCTGCTGTTCTGATCAAGGATGCAGCTCGCTTTGACACCGGCTCATATGAGATCAAAATGAAGAATGTTCTGGGCTCAGCATCTGCAACCATAAGGATTGAAATCCTAGGTATTTAGATTTTTGCCTCACTCAGTGGCGGACTTAGCACATTTGGTGCCTAAGGCGAGCTAATTATAATTTATAATTTGTAAAATAAAATTACAAATTCACTTTGTTTCCAGAAAAATAACACATATAAGAATATGTGCAAATTGCTTTCAATAAAAATAACACGTTAGACGTGTTTAATAATAAAAATGATGGCGCCCTCACTGCCCCTGGCCTCACCACTTCATATTTCCATAATTCTCAATCTATCCAATTTAAATCGACTTGCTCAAATGTTATACTAATGTTATGTAGTCTTCCATAATCCCTGTATTTAATTCTGTTCCTCCCCTTAGACAAACCTGGACCCCCAGTCGGCTCCATCCTATTCAACTCCGTCACGGAAGACAGGATCACCTTCAGCTGGGAGCCTATTCCCGAGTCTGACCAGGGAGGTTCCAAGGTGACCCACTACGTTGTTGAGAGGCGGGAAACCAGCCGAGTGGTCTGGTCGACAATTTCAGACAAACAGGAGCACACATACGCCTGCGCCAGCAAGCTGATGCGTGGAAACGAGTATGTGTTCCGTGTAATGGGTGTGAATAAATACGGAGTTGGAGAATCACTGGTGTCGGAGCCCGTCGTCGCTAAGAACTCCTTCGGTAAGTTTATAGAATGCTTGGAATATTAATGTAATGTGGATAAATTTGTTTTCAAATCAAGTCCTCTTTAAACTAACACAACTCAGTCCTCTTAAAGTGGACCAACAGGAAATAGACTCAGTTCTATTTGGTTTCACATTGTCAGCTCATTTAATACAGGACAGACAGAGTTCTATTTCTGGTCCACTTCAGCTCTGATGGGGCCTCTGCCCTTCTTCTGATAGTTTCTACCTTCATCACTCTGCTGGTCAATAACATGTTTACACTTCCACACATAAGCTTTCCTCATTAATTCCATCTAAAATATCTATTTTATATTCATGTGAAAACATCTCCTACAAACAACAAGATTTATTCAGGTTCTCCCCACAAACTTCATTTCACAAGATCAGATTTGAAGGTCAAAACAGATTTGCTGTTTACAATGTGGATTGGCAAGCATGAAAGCCGTTCAAATCATATATTTTTACTGAATATCGATCAATTAACATCAGTGGGTGATCACACAGGTATCCTTAACCGCAAGCCTAGGGGCTAGAGACTTGGCTTTTCTATGGGGTGATCTATGGGGATTTAAATTAAATTATGTATAAAATAACAGTGGAACACTTGAAAACTATGTCTGTCTGTCTTTGCTCCAACTGCATTTTGTTGCTACTAACAATGACAAATAAAAACTGAACTGAGAGGACTACAATTTCATACAGAGGACAAAGTGAACCCAGTGTGTTCACAGTGTTCAAAGACTGCCTCCAGAGGAGGTCTCAGTACGGTTTTGTTGAAGACTGTCCTCTTAACATGATTGTTTCTATCATTTGTATAGTAACTCCTGGGCAGCCTCAGACGCCTGAGGTGAATATCATCACCAAGACCACCATGGTGGTAGAATGGGACAAACCAGTAGCAGACGGAGGCAGCACCGTGACAGGCTACTACCTGGAGCGACGTGACAAGAAGAGCTTACGCTGGATCAGGGTTTACAAAGACCCAGTTACTGGCATCAAACAGACTGCCTACCATCTGACAGAGGGAAACGAGTACCAGTATCGCATTTGTGCAATAAACAAGGCCGGAGAGGGACCGTTCTCTGACGCGTCAGACTTCTACAGGGCTGCTGACCCAGTTGGTAGGTGGTCTAACATTCACAGATGTCCAACAAATACAAGAAAGATGAATATACAGCCCCATAAAACAAATACATGTTGCTTACAGATCCACCAGATGAGCCTTGCAAGCTGAAGGTGGTGGACTCCACCAAGACCTCCATCACCTTGGGCTGGTCCAAGCCAGAATGGGATGGAGGCAGTGTGGTCACCAGCTACGTAGTGGAGAAGCTGGATGAGGGAGAGACAGAATGGACTGAGATCACCTACAAGGGAGAAGTCAAGACAACAGAATACACAATTCACGACCTGAAACCAGCCATCAACTACTTCTTCAGAGTCTCTGCTGTCAACTGTTCTGGACGTGGCGAGCCACTGGAGATGACCGAGCCTGTGCAAGCGAAGGATATCCTGGGTAAATGAATCACTTCTATTGAAATATGTTCAGTAGGAAACATGTATATCTAGTCTGGTTGTTACATTGCACATATATATGGGAGCAGCTGCAGCAGCTCAGTTCATGGGGACTTGACTTGGAACCTGCAGGGTCACCGGTTCAAGTCTTCGGACAGACAGAAGACAGACTCCTGCTTACCTCAGCTTCAAGACTGAGGATTATGTCACAGCCATCTTCCAGAAACAGCGTGATGTTTTACATAAGATAAATGTGGACTTCTTTAAAAATGTGGACTGGTAGCTGGGGAGGTGTTGGTTCACCTCCTGCACTGTGTGCTTCTTTGTACAATGTGTGACCCTGTCTGTTTGTCCTGATTTCCACAGAGGAAGCCCAGATCGACTCGGACGTGGGCATGAGAACTCACTACATAGTGAAGGCTGGTAAGGATGTGGAGCTGTCTGTCCCCCTGAAGGGGAGACCTGCTCCCACTGCTTCCTGGAGTAAGGGAGAAGAATGCATCGATCGGGACCCCAGATATGAGTTCCACCACTCTGATGTGACCACAGTTCTTGTTTTGCGTGAGGTGACCAGGCTGGACACCGGAAAGTACACAGTGAAGATAGAGAATGGTGTGGGAGAGCCAAAGACTCTTACCCTGTCTGTGAAGGTGCAGGATACTCCAGCTCAGTGCAGAAACCTAGTTCTGAAGGATGTCACCCGTGGAAAGGTGACTCTCTGCTGGGAGCCACCGCTCCTCGACGGTGGGGCTGAAATAACCAACTACATTGTTGAGAGGAAGGACTCCTCCAAGAGGACTTTCTCTGCAGTAACAAGCAAATGCACAGACACAACATACACGATTGAAGACCTCTCCGAGAAGACGTCCTTCTTCTTCCGTGTGTTGGCAGAGAATGAGAATGGTGTTGGTGATCCATGTGAGACACTTGAGGCTGTGAAGGCAACAGAGACTCCAGGACCAGTCAAGGAGGTTTCTATGAAGGATTCTTCAAAGACCTCGATCACTCTGCAGTGGCTGAAGCCCGATTACGATGGTGGCAGCATCATCTCTGACTTTGTTATTGAGAAGAAGCTCAAAGACCAGGAGTGGTCTTTGGGAGGAACCAGTCGACAGTGTGCGTTTGAAGTCAAGAATCTCAAGGAGCATTCCGACATGTTCTTCAGAGTTGCCGCCAGGAATGAGAAGGGACAGGGTGACTTTGTTGAGATTGGGCCTATCAAGGTCATTGACTACATCATCACACCTGAGGCAAGCCTTGCAGAGTACCCAAGTGGCTCCATCAATATCCGACTGGGTCACAATGTGCACTTGGAGTTGCCATACGTAGGTAAACCCAAACCTTCTATTCTGTGGCTGAAGGACAACCTCCCGCTGAAGGAGAGTGACCAAATCCGCTTCAAGAAGACAGAAGACAAAGCCACTCTGATGATTAAGAATGTGAAGAAGGAGAATGAGGGTAAATACACCCTGACCCTCGATAATAAAGTCAACAGAAGATCCTTCCACATCCATGTCATCACACTTGGACCACCATCAAAGCCTGTTGGACCAATCCGCCTGGATGAGGTGAGAACTGAGAGCATCATGATCTCCTGGGATGAACCCAACGACGACGGTGGTGGATACATCACCTGCTACAGCGTAGAGAAGCGGGACACCTCCCAATCTGACTGGAAGATGGCCTGCTCCAGTCTGGAGGGTACTCAGTTCAAGGTCCCCAACCTGGTCAAAGGAGTCCAGTACCAGTTCAGAGTGTGTGCTGAGAACAGATATGGGGTCAGTGAGCCTCTGACCTCACAGATGGTCATTGCCAAACACCAGTTCAGGCCTCCGGGTCCACCAGGCAAACCTATCATATACAACGTCACCAATGATGGCATGAGCATCCAGTGGGAGCAGCCTATCTATGACGGCGGGACCCCGATCCAGGGCTTCCATGTGGAGAAGAGGGAAAAGAACAGCATCATGTGGCAGAAGGTGAACACTGTGATGATCAAAGAAACAGATTACAGGATCCTTGAGCTCATTGAAGGCCTTGAGTACTCCTTCAGAGTCTACGCCCAGAACGATGCTGGCTTCAGCCGAATGAGTGACGAAAGCAAGCCGACCATGGCTGTCAGTCCTGTTGGTGAGTTCAGACAGTCACATTACTTTGTTTGTTAAGAACCAAGAGAACATAAATAAATTCCAGCTCAAATAGAATAAAACAGGTATAAAATATGAAATTAAATGATGAACAAAGGATGTAAATCACTTAATCCTTGATATATTCTAAGGTGATAGTACAGTGGGTGCTGAGTTCAGGTCTGAGTCCAGGACTACAGCAATATTTCTGGTCTTGGTGTGTGGTGACTTTGATCATTCCTCCTTGACTCCAAAAACAACTACCTGAGTTGTATCTTTGTTTAATTGAAGGAAATTCTGGTCCATCCAATAGTTGATTTGTTCAGTGCATTAACTGGGTGATTGTATTGGACCCCTGGTGATGTGGTTATGTAGATGTGTGTGTCATCTCCATTATTATGGTAACTTAATTTAATCGAATCTAATCATTTAGTCATTTCTGTTTCACTAGAATGAAAGCACTTTGGCAGAATTAAGTTGAAAGATGCCCCTGATGTGTTTCAGACCCTCCCGGCCAGCCAGACTACACCGATGTGACGAGTGACTCGATCACGCTGAAATGGGATGCACCCAAACGCGACGGTGGCAGTAAGATTACCAGCTACAGCCTTGAGAAGCGCCAAGGACAGGGCCGCTGGTTCAAGGCCAACTTGACTGATGTACACGACTGCCAATACACAGTCACTGGATTGGCGATGAACGAACGCTACGAGTTCAGAGTCACTGCCAGGAACGCCATCGGCGTGGTCAGTCCTCCCTCCAACTCCTCTGGCTTGATTGTTGTCAGAAGTGAGAACGGTGAGTCGTGACAGAACTAGGAGGGGGGGAACGTTAGGACTGATGAGGGTTCATCATGTTTGTCATTCAACGTTGAGTACATGTGAAGCAATGTTCTGTACTAACGCATTCCCTTCTCCCATGAAAACCAGCTTCACCAATTATTGAGTTTGGTGCCGAGTACTTTGAGGGTTTGACGGTCAAGGCGGGAGACAACATCAGGCTGAAGGCGAATATCAATGGACGTCCCGTTCCCACGGTTGTCTGGTATAGAGACGGTGTGGAGGTCACCAAGAAGATGATGGACATCATCAATGTAGCTGGATCCAGCACCCTGTTTGTTAGGGATGCTGACCGGACACACCGTGGCCTCTACACTGTGGAGGCCACAAACGGATCGGGAGTCAAGAAGGAGAACATCCGTGTTCAAGTCCAAGGTATGCAGTTTAAATTAATAATGTTCAAAGGTCATGCCTGCACACAGTTCATTCATTGACATTTTATCCTGCTTGGATCTTCATCACTTCTGCTTGAATAAAGGAAGAAGAGGTGATTTAAATATCCTCATTCAAAGTTCATATTTTTTCAGGTCTGAATCTATAGTATGAGATGAAAAATATTTTATTTGTATATATTTTTACGTAGGTGATGTAATTTCTGCTATATCTTCGGATATTGTTTGATTTGTGATGAGGAATATGACAAATGTTGGAAATAATAATATTTGGTACTATGGTGTTTATATCAGATTGTGGTGTCTTGGATGAACCAGCCTGCCATGCAGTCTGTTTACTGTTTGTGAGCATTGTGTGCATGTAGGATAAATCAATTAATGTTTAAATCAATAAATTGTGACATAAGGTAGTGTTCAAGCCGAGTACCTCCGTTAGTTGCGTCTGATTTATCTCTCTAACTGTGAAATCACACACCTGTGTCATGCAGACACACCTGGGGAGGCGGTGGGACCCATCACCTTCAGCAACATTTCAGAGGGGAAGTGCTCCCTGACGTGGAACCCACCAGAGAACGACGGCTGCTCGGAGATAACGCATTATGTCATTGAGAAGCGCGAGACTGCCAAGATCTCCTGGGCTTTGGTGTCTGATGAATGCAAAGAGTGCAGCTTCAATGCAACCAAACTCATAAAGACCAATGAGTACCAGTTCAGGGTCTCTGCTGTGAACAAGTTTGGAGTTGGCAGACCTTTGGAATCCAGCCCCATCATTGCACAGATGCAGTACAGTAAGTGGAAAGTTGGTTGTTATTTAATTCAATTTCAATTTCAGATTTCAGTGTTTTGCAAACATTGCACTAATCTGTCCAAACTGTTCCCCTCAGCTACTCCGGATGCTCCAGGTACTCCGGATGCTACCGAGGTGACAGGAGAGAGCATCACCCTGTCCTGGACTGCTTCCACATCTGATGGAGGAAACCCCATTCAGTATTACCTCATTGAGAAACGAGAAAAGAAGACTGTCAGGTTCTACAAGGTGACGACCAAGAAGCCCATTGTGGAATGTGCTCACAAGGTGCTCCAGCTGTCAGAGGATGTGGAATACGAGTTCCGTGTCATGGCGGTGAACGACGCCGGCATCGGAGCTCCTAGCAACATCTCTCTTCCCATCAAAGCTGCCGAGCCGAAAGATATTCCTTGTGCTCCGTCTGTGGTCTGTGTGTGCGACTCCACCAACACCTCAATCAGCCTGGAGTGGTCCAGACCTGCAGACGATGGAGGCATGGAGATCCTGGGCTACATCGTGGAGATGGTGAAGGGAGAAGACACCGAATGGAAGAGAGTCAATGAGGAGCTGGTGGCAGAAACAAACCACACAGTGACCGGTCTACAGTCAGGAGCTGAATACAAGTTCCGTGTAGCAGGTGTCAATCACATGGGCAGAGGAGATTACCAGGAGATTCCTGAGCCAGCTCAGGCTGTGGACAGGCTGACTCCTCCACAGGTGGACATCGACGCGACCTTCAAGCAGACACACATTGTCAAGCCTGGAGGTTCAGTGTGCTTGGGCATTAACTTCAGAGGAAAGCCAGTTCCCACTGCCACCTGGGTGAAGGAGGAAGGGGAGCTTGGTGCCATGTCAGAGGTCACGACTTCAGACGGCTACAGTTCTTTGAGTATTGAAAACTGCTCTAGAAATGATACAGGCAAATACACCGTTAACCTGGAGAATGCTAGTGGCAGCAAGGCCGTAACATTCACTGTAAAAGTGATGGACACTCCTGGACCGCCACAAGCCGTGGCCTTCAAGGAGGTGTCCCGAGGCTCAGTCACTGTCATTTGGGAGCCGCCTATCAATGACGGTGGAGCACGAATCCATCACTATATTGTTGAGAAGCGCGAGGCTAGCCGCCGCACATGGCAGCAGGCTGATGGCAAGTGCACGAAGTGTATCCTGAAGATCCAGGATCTGTTGGAAGGAGTGCCGTACTTCTTCAGAGTCTCAGCCGAGAACCAGCACGGTTTAGGTGAGGCGTTCGAGCTGACGGAGCCTGTCATCGCCACTGCTGCGCCAGCATCTCCAAAGAGACTGGACATCCTGGACACCACAGATAACTCTGTTTCACTGGGCTGGCTGAAACCAGAGCATGACGGTGGCAGCCGCATCCAGTGTTACATCCTTGAGGCCAAGCCAAAGGGTGCAGACAAATGGATGGTGGTTGGCAGCACCACGCATCTCACCTATGTGGTTGAAAAGCTCAACAAGGGTGATGAGTATGACTTCCGTGTGAAGGCCAAGAATGAATCTGGCAGCAGCGCGCCCAGGGAAACTCTGACTTCTGCACTGGTCAAAGAACCTCACATCGAACCTGCTGCTGACCTTAGTGACGTCTCCAACCAGCTCATCACCTGCAGCTCTGGCAGAACATTCATCATTGATGTTCCCATCAGTGGCAGACCTGCTCCTAAGGTCACCTGGAAGCTGGAAGAGATGAGGCTAAAGAACTCCGATAGAGTCTCCATCCAAACCACCAAGGACAGAACCAGCATCTCCGTCAAGGAAGCCATGAGAGGAGATGGTGGTAAATATTACCTGACTCTGGAGAACGTGGCAGGAGCCAGGACCTTCACTGTTGATGTTAATGTCACAGGTAGACCCAGTCCTCCAACTGGACCCATCGAGATCTCAGCCATCACCTCTGTGTCCTGCGTCATGAACTGGCAACCACCAGAGGATGATGGCGGCATGGAAATCACTAACTACATCGTGGAGAAGCGTGAGTCCGGCTCCACCGCCTGGCAGCTGATCAACTCCAGCGTAAAGCGCACAACTCTCGACATCAGTCACCTGACCAAGTACATGCAGTACACATTCAGGGTGTCTGCCGAGAATCGCTTTGGGGTCAGCAAGTCCACCGAGTCTGAGACGATTGTTGCAGAGCATCCTTTCAGTAAGTTCTACTCCAAAGACTAACTATTTGAATTTATTCACAAATTGAACATTTAGAAGATGCTTGTAATCTTATATCTGTTATTGCTGCTATTCAGATGGTTCATTTGTGTAAACATGTCTTCTGTTGAATCAGGTTGGCATTTAGGTGATTGTGACACAATTGTTTTTTTTTTTTTCACAGCACCTCCTAGTCCACCAACAAGGCCTTCAGTCAGCAATGTCACTGCTAATGCAATGACCCTCAAATGGGAGGAGCCATACCACGATGGTGGAAGTCAGGTGACAGGCTACTGGATTGAGAAGAAGGAGAGGAACAACATCCTGTGGGTCAGAGAGAACAAGATCCCTTGCTTTGACTGCTACTGCAGGATAGAGAGCCTTGTTGACGGTCTGGAGTACCAGTTCAGGGTTTACGCCATGAACAGTGCTGGACTGAGCAAAGCTAGTGAGGCCTCTAAGGGAGCAGTTGCTCAAAACCCAGTTGGTGAGTTTTAGCACAGATCAGAATATCCAGTATTGTTTTTGTTTACACTCCATTGCTCTAACATATCTGATCTGTTCTTTAGATCCACCAAGTAAGGCAGAAGTCACAAATGTTACAAGAACCACTGTCTCCCTCAAATGGTCGTCTCCCTTGTACGACGGTGGCAGTCCCATCGTGGGCTACATCATCGAGCGTAAGCCGTACACTGTTACTGGTGAAGGACGCTGGCTGAAGTGTAACTACACCAACGTTACGGACACATTCTACACCGTTACTGCCCTGGGAGAAGGAGAACCCTATGAGTTCAGAGTCATTGCCAAGAACGCCAACCAGGTCTTCAGCTTGCCCTCCGAGTCCACTGGCTCTGTTCAGTGCAAGACCGACTTTGGTAAGATCTGTGACCAAGTCTTACACTGTCTCATGTTTCCTTTTAAGTAATGAGAGCAACATCTAAAATTAACTAATTGTTCACATAATAGAGTCCCAGCAGGAGTCCAATCTTGTCCATAACTCGTTTCATAACCATGTTCCCTTTTTCCGGCCAACAGAGCCTCCAAAGGCCCAGCTAGACAGCAAACTCCTGTCTGAGACTGTGAGGGTCAGAGCTGGTTCAGACCTAGTTCTGGATGCTGCAGTGGGAGGCAGACCTGACCCCAAGGCGTCTTGGTCAAAGGGCACCAGGGATCTAGAGATGTGTGAAAAGTACCACCTCCAGTACACCCCCACCAAGGCCATGGCCATCATCAAGTTCTGTGATAGAGACGACACTGGAAAGTACATCCTCATGGTCAGGAACGTCAGCGGAACCAAGACTGCTGAGGTCAACGTCAAAGTGCTTGGTAAGTTAGAGGGCCAGGTCTTTCAGCATTACAGACCCCATCTAAATAATTGGTCATCCTAAGAGAATAACGATGAGCAAACCTGTTCCTTCCAGACACCCCTGGAGTATGTGAAGGCTGCATTGAAATCAGCAACGTCACAGTGGAGTCGTGCACGTTGAGCTGGAAGCCTCCTCTGGAGGACGGCGGCGACGACATCTCCCACTACATCGTGGAGAGGCGAGACACCAACAGACTCAACTGGGTCATCATGCACGCCGAGTGCAAGGAGCTGACCTGCAACATCACCGGACTGTTCAAGAACACAGAGTACCTGTTCAGAGTCCAGGGGGTCAACAAATACGGAGCTGGAGTCCGCCTGCAGTCAGAGCCGATGGTCGCCAGAAACACTTTCAGTAAGAAAATTAAACAGATGCTGCTCTGTTAATCTTCAAACAATGTAACCACTAAGGTTGAAAGCAAGAACAATCTTCTGAAAAATATTAGACTTCCTTTTTTTAACCTATAACACTGTATTTCCTCCAGCCGTTCCATCTCCACCTGGTGCTCCAGAGATCCTGGCATCAGGGAAGGACTTCGCCACCATCGAGTGGCTGAAACCAGAGAGTGACGGGGGCAGCCCACTGATCCACTACCTGGTGGAGAGGCATGAGAGAAAGAGTGCCCGCTGGGTGAAGGTGAACCGGGATGGAGCCCATCTGGACACCCTGCTGAAGGTGTCCGGTTTGACCGAAAGAAACATCTACCAGTTCAGAGTGACGGCCATCAATAAGGCCGGAGAGAGCGAAGCCAGCGAGGTTTCTCTCTATGTCGTCTGCAGAGTGCCGACATGTAAGTCCAGATGGTTCTAAATGTCCAACATTAAATGCACATGAAGAGTTGTTGATTGATTCATTTGAATTCTACATATTTTCTTATAGATACAGTTACTGACCTCTACTGGTTGAAACTCATCTGGAGTCAGGTGACTTATATGGAGGCAGCTTTAGTCATCAAGCTCCTTCCTGTCAGCACATAATTAGTCAACAACACTGATTCACCAGACTTTAAAAAATTCTGATGGTTTAGTTTCACAGTAAAGAGCGAAAAGTTCTGTGCTTTGATTTTGTACATTCGTTATAGAAAATTAGCGATAAATGCGACAGGGCGAATCTCTTTGCTAACCTAGAGGCACTTCAGCCAAACATCTGGAGTTTAGTTACTCTTTAAATGACATGACTAAGAGGCAACAATGTCACTAGATCCTTATCGATATCACATCTTCCTTCCAGGCACCCCCGCTCCTCCTTCTATCCCTCGTATCACTGACACCCACGGCGACAGCATCAGCTTGGCCTGGTCCCGCCCCGTGGAGGACGGAGGGTCTGATGTAATAGGCTACGTCCTGGAGATGCAGGAAGCTGGAGCAGAGGAATGGACAAAAGCACACGAGAAGACGTTGCGTACTACAGAGTACGTGGTGGCTGGACTTTCAGCAGGCAAGAAGTACTGCTTCAGAGTAGCTGGAATCAACCTCAACGGCACAGGAGACTTCAGTGAACCGTGTGCTGAGACCGAGCCGGTGGAGAGGATTGGTGAGTCCGTTGGAAAAGCATGAACTGATCACAAATACCTGAGATATTCAAGGAAGAGATGAGTTATAGCAGATATGTCCTATTTAACTGCTTTACAAAGAAAAGGCTGGACATTTACAGAAACTGGGTTCAAATTTGGTTTCACTCAATATTCACAAATATTAAAGCAAGGCTTTCATGATGTGGTGACATTTAAATTGCCAACATTGCGAGCCATATATAAATGATCCCACTGTCACACAGAAACTCCGGACTTTGAGCTCCACGATGACCTGAAGAAGACCATCTGCCTGCGTGCCGGCGGATCCCTGCGCCTGTTGGTGAACGTCAGCGGTCGTCCAGTTCCTGTCATCACCTGGACCAAGCCTGGTGTCAACCTCCACAACCGAGGCTTCATCGATGTCACCAACACATCCACCACGCTGATCATCGACAGGGTCCACCGCTACGACGCTGGCAAATACACGCTGGTCGCAGAGAACTCAGCTGGAAAACAGGAAGTCAACATTCTGGTCAAGATCTATGGTAAGTTGATGAAGTATCAAAGACCTGAAGTCACATATAACATAGGGTTTTGTATTTGTGACACGTTGGATAACATTTACATTTAGGTCATTTAGCAGACGCTTTTGTCCAAAGCGACTTACAATAAGTACATTTGTCAAAAGAAGGAAACAAAGAAACCACGACGTATCATTGCCGATAAAGTAAGAGCTAAAAATAGAACAAGTGTTAGGTCCTCATCTGAGTAAAGTAGTACTTCAAGAGCAACAGTGCTAAGATCAGAGTGCTATAGGTAAGGGTTTTTTTTTTTTTTTTTTTTTGGGGGGGGGGGGGGGTGTCGAGGGAGGGTGCTAGTGGGTCATGCTATGTAGAGTCTTCTTTTTCGGAAGATGGCAAATGACTCTGCTGTCCTGACATTGGTCGGGAGTTCGTTCCACCACTGAGGCGCCAGAACAGAGAAGAGTCTGGACTTTGCTGAGCGACATTTGCTTGATTTCAGCGATGGTGGTACCAGCCGGCCAGCTGAAGTAGAAGAGCGAAGTGCTCGCTTCGGGGCATGAGGTTTGACCAGTGTTTGAAGGTAGAAGGGTGCCGTTCCATTGATGGCCCTGAAGGCCAGTGTCATCGTCTTCGAATTGGATGCGTGCTGCAACAGGGAGCCAGTGGAGGTCACGGAGGAGGGGGGGTCACATGGGAGAATTTGGGTAGATTGAAGATAAGGCGTGCTGCGGCATTCTGGATACGCTGTAATGGTTTAATCGCAGAGGCCGGGAGTCCGGCCAGGAGAGAGTTGCAGTAGTCAAGGCGGGAGATGACCAGTGCTTGGACCAAGAGCTGCGTTGCATCCTTTGTGAGGAGGGTCCGAATCCTGCGGATATTGTAGAGGGCGAATCTGCAGGATCGGGCCACAGCAGTGATGTTGGGGGTGCAGGATAGTTGGTCATCGAGGATTACACCCCGGTTCCTCGCAGTTGAGGAAGGTAATACTGTGATGCCCTCGACAGTGACCGACAGGTCCATGCGAGGGCAGTCTTTCCCTGGGATGAAGAGGAGTTCGGTTTTGTTCAGGTTGAGCTTGAGGTGATGTGTAGTTGTCCAGACAGAGATGTCAGCCAGACAGTTCGAGATGCGAGTTGCAATGTGAGCGTCAGAGGACGGGGGAAAAGAGAGGAACAGCTGGGTGTCATCTGCGTAGCAATGGTAGGAGAATCCATGCGATGTGATAACAGAACCTAGTGATCTGGTGTATAGTGAGAACAGAAGCGGTCCTAATACTGAGCCTTGAGGGACGCCCGTGTCCAGAGAGCAGGGTTTGGACATAGAGCCATTCCATGTGACCGGAAGGTGCGGTTTGTCAGGTATGATGTAAACCAGGCGAGAGCAGAGTCAGTTATGCCAAGTTCAGCCAGAGTGGAGAGGAGGATTTGGTGGTTGACTGTGTCGAATGCAGCAGATAGGTCGAGGAGAATGAGAACGGAGGAGTGGGACGAGGCTCTGGCGTCTCGCAGGGACTCGGTCACTGTGAGGAGGGCCGTCTCAGTGGAGTGAGCAGTCCTGAATCCTGATTGATTAGGGTCTAGGAGGTTTTTCCGCAAGAGATAGGATGACAGTTGGTTGTAGGAGGCACGTTCCAAGGTTTTAGAGAGGAATGAAAGAAGAGATACAGGTCTGTAGCTTTGAATGTCAGTAGCGTCTAGGGTGGGTTTTTTAAGGAGAGGCTTCACGATAGCGGTCTTAAAATCCGCTGGAATGACACCTGAGGTGAGGGAGGAGTTGATCAGGGTGGTGAGGAATGGCAAGATGTCGTGTGAGATGTCCTGGAGAAGAGAGGAGGGAATCGGGTCAAGGGAGCAGGTGGTGGCGCGGTTAGATGTAACAAGTGCGTGGACGTCCTCAGAGGTGAGGGGGCTAAAGCTGGTAAGACCATCCGAGTTGAGAGTTGGGGGAGATGTCTTCTGGGAGGGAATAGGCGTGAATGAGGAGCTGATGTCATGTACTTTCTTGGTAAAGTAAGTTGCAAAGTCATCGGCAGTAAGGGAGGAAGGGGGGTAGGGGCAGGAGGGGTGAGGAGGGAAGAGAACACGGAGAAGAGTTTCCTGGGGTTGGAGGCAGAAGAGTTGATCTTAGCCAGGTAGAAGGCAGATTTGGCTGCCGAAACAGTTGAGGTGAAGTCAGAGAGGAGGAGGTGGTAGTGAGCAAGGTCCTCGTGATGTCCCGATTTCTTCCATTTTCTCTCTGATGCTCGCAACAATGATCTGTTGGTTCGCAGAGGTTCAGACAGCCAGGGAGGGGCGGGAGATGACCGCGCCGGTCGTGAGATTGGGGGACAGAGAGTGTCCAAAGAAGAGGAGAGTGAGGACATCAGGATAGAGGAGGCTTCCTCAGTAGACATTAAGGAGAACTGTTCCGAGGATGGGAGCGAGGAGATAACAGTTGAGGAGAGAGCGGAGGGAGTGAGGGATTTCAGGTTGCGGCGGCTGGTGACCATTCGAGGCGTAGAGTGGAGGGATGAGGTGGGCTTCATGGGGATGGAGAAAGACACAAAGTGGTGGTCGGACACGGTGAGCGGGGTAACAGAGAGTGCCGAGATGCCACAGGATCTTGTGAAGACAAGGTCAAGTTGGTTCCCGGCCCGGTGAGTTGGTGGAGAGGGGGACAGTGTAAGGTCAAAAGCGGAAAATAAGTCTATGAATTCAGATGAATGCAGCTTTCCCGGGTGGATGTTGAAGTCACCGAGGACGACGAGTGGTGTGCCATCATCAGGGGAGCAGCTCAGGAGGGCATCCATCTCATCCAAAAAGTCACCAAGAGGACCGGGTGGGCGATAGATCACTATGATGTTGAGTTTGAGAGGAAGCGTGACAGAGACGGCGTGAAATTCAAGCGTAGATCGGGGTAGGTGGTCGAGAGGAAGGACCTGGTAGGACCATGTGGGTGAGATGAGGAGCCCAGTTCCTCCTCCTCGCCCTGTTCGTCTTGGGGAGTGTGAAAACGAGTAGGCAGTTGAAAGGGCAGCTGGAGTGGCAGTGTTTTCTGGGGTGATCCAGGTCTCTGTGAGGGCCAGGAAGTGGAGAGTCTGCAGGGAGGCATAGGCTGAGATGGTGTCCGCCTTCTTGACTGCAGACTGGCAGTTCCAAAGCCCTCCTAGTACTTCAAGTTCCTTACTGGTGGAGAGTGGTGGGTACCAGAGATTGGATGGGTTACAGCCTCGAGTGAAGGGACTTCGGTGAAATCTTCTCCAGTGCGATGTCCTGACTGGGATAAGACGCATGGCTGCGAGGGGGGGGGGTTGAGATGTTATACCTACCTCAATGGGCTACCTCGGTGGACTCACGCAGATAGACTCCCTTGTCTTTGTTCAGCTGTCTTCGTTCTGATGGCCCGACGCTGCAGCTGACGCTGAAGTGACAGCCTTTTAAGTGCTCAATTTACCGCAAGTACTGACTGTGGCTCCTCCTTCCCTCTAATCAAGTCTATTCACTACAGGTGAGCTGGCTCAAAAACAAGCTGATTGCTCACTTAGCACAGACAGCTTCACAAGAATTTCAACAACAAGCTATCAATACTAGACTAAATGTTACCACTAGCTTTACACACACAATGCCTAAACTCAAATCTACAATTAGTTTCTGACTTACCAACAAGAGACAAAGCAGCTTCCTTCCTTTCTCCAGACAAAATGTGGTTTGAAGAGAGTTACTGCTGTCCCTTAAGTTCTGACTGTGGCTCCTCCTTCCCTCTAATCAAGTCTATTCACTACAGGTGAGCTGGCTCAAAAACAAGCTGATTGCTCACTTAGCACAGACAGCTTCACAAGAATTTCAACAACAAGCTATCAATACTAGACTAAATGTTACCACTAGCTTTACTCACACAATGCCTAAACTCAAATCTACAATTAGTTTCTGACTTACCAACAAGAGACAAAGCAGCTTCCTTCCTTTCTCCAGACAAAATGTGGTTTGAAGAGAGTTACTGCTGTCCCTTAAGTTCTGACTGTGGCTCCTCCTTCCCTCTAATCAAGTCTATTCACTACAGGTGAGCTGGCTCACCTGTAGTGAGCTGGCTCACCTGTAGTGGGATAACATTGTGATTTGATGTGATAGAGTAACATTTGAAAAATGTTTTAGATACTCCTGGACCAACTGGAGCGATCAAGATCAAGGAGCTGACCAAGGAGTCTACAACCATTTCATGGGAAGCCCCAACTGTGGATGGCGGGGCACCTGTTAACAACTACATCATTGAGAGGCGTGAGGCCTCCATGAGAGCCTACAAGACTGTCACCTCCAAGTGCAGTAAGACATCCTACAAGATTGATGGACTGATGGAGGGCATGTTGTACTATTTCCGGGTCCTTCCTGAGAACATCTATGGTATTGGCGAGCCCTGTGAGACTCCCGACGTGGTCCTCGTTTGCGAGGTGCCTCTGCCGCCACACAAGCTGGAGATGATCGATGTCACAAAGAGCACCGTCACCCTCAGCTGGGAGAAGCCTGAGCACGATGGTGGAAGCAGGCTGACAGGCTACGTTATCGAAGCCTGCAAGTTTGGCACCGACAAGTGGATGAAGGTGGCAACAATGAAGACAACGGACTTTGAGCACACCATCGAGAAGCTGAATGAGGGCGAGCAGTACTTGTTTAGAATCCGAGCAATCAACAGCAGAGGAGCCAGCGAGCCCAAAGAGCTTCTCACTGCCATCACTGTCCAGGAACAGAGAGGTAAACAACTAAAACACTGCACCATGTCAATCTTCAGCTATTTAAAGGGCAAGACAAGTGTTACTACACGTCATCATCCATCGACAACATCGCCCACCTAGTTTGCTTTATTACTGAGATAGTGTGTTTGTTTACATTTCTCCAGAATCAATAAACATTCCAGAATGTTCCTGAAGATTGTTGTCAAGTTTAGTTCAAACTAACCTCGTTGTTAAAATCCTTCTAGATCAAACTCAGTTATAAAGTCAAAGTTCCTTGTGCAGGAAGAGCGTGAGCTTGTTATTGAGGTGTAAATGAGACTCTCTTGAACTTGATATTACTGGCTAGCTCCACCCTTGCCACTTACTGAAACCTGAAGCAGCCGACATTGTCAAGTGAACCCAGAACTCCCTCAACGTGTGAATCAGACTATTCATCATTTATTGTTCAAATTTTTGCAACTCTTCTTTTTCTTCCAAGTTATGCCCATGGTGGACTTCACCAGCATTCCTCAGAAGGTTGTCAACGTTCTGGCCGGCAAGACTCTGGAGTTGGACCTGCCTCTTGTTGGCAGGCCTCCTCCAGTCTGCTCCTGGTACTTCAGAGATAACAAGATGAAAGTCACAGATCGTGTCAAAATCAAGAGCACTGGCAAGTTCTCCAAGCTGACAGTGTCTGACACCACTATTGACGACACCGGTGACTACAACCTGGAGGTGAAGAACACCGTTGGGGTTATCACCGAGGTCATCAAGGTCATCATCCTCTGTAAGGAACCATCAATACCATCCTTTGTTCTAGTTGTTTTATTAAGTGTGCTTATCAAGAGTACTTGCCAGTCAAGTTGACTGTAGCCATTCATTCTTTCAATCCCCTTTTACTAGCTAAACCTGACGAACCACAGGGACCCATCAGGTTTGATGAGGTCGATGCAACCACCGTAAGCTGCAGCTGGGATCTTCCATCTCGAGATGGTGGCGCTCCCATCAGTGGCTACGTGGTGGAGCAGCGTGATGCTCACAGACCCG
Source organism: Chelidonichthys spinosus (assembly GCA_029853015.1). Classification (NCBI taxonomy): domain Eukaryota; kingdom Metazoa; phylum Chordata; class Actinopteri; order Perciformes; family Triglidae; genus Chelidonichthys; species Chelidonichthys spinosus. Next base: position 27,765,251 of record CM056830.1, read on the forward strand.
GCTGGGTGCCTGTCTGCGACTCTGTTAGTCGACCAACCTTCAAGTTTGAGAAACTGAATGAGGGAGATGAGTACGTCTTCCGAGCAGCTGCCATTAATCGCTATGGCACCGGAGAGTTCCTGCAGTCTGAGATCGTCACCTGCAAGAGCTTGAAGAGTAAGACTTAAGTTAAGGTTACACATTTAGCTGACACAGGAGTATGCCAGCATATGTATGGTAAAATGTTTCTCCTTCTCCACAGATGTGCCTGGACCTCCTGGCCGTCCAACCATCTTTGATGTTTCTCGTGATGGTATGACCGTTGCTTGGAACCCACCGGAGGAAGACGGCGGCCTTGAGGTTTCTGGATACATTATCGAGCGCAAAGAGGTCCGATCTGACAGATGGGTGCGCGCCAACAAGAATCCCATCACCATGACCAGATACAGATCGACAGACATGATTGAAGGCCTGGAGTATGAACACAGGATCACTGCTATCAATGCCAGAGGAATGAGCAAACCAAGTCTGCTGTCCAAACCAGCAGTGGCGACAGATCCTGTCGGTAAGAGAACAAATTCAAAGAAGGCCTAGTTATATTAACATTTTAAGATCAAACTGAATTCATAGTTCAGTTGGGTGCTATCAATTCCTTAAAAAAAGGCTAACACAGACTCATTATATCTTATACTGACATGCTCCTCTTCGCCACTCAGATCCACCGGGGTGTCCTCAGAACCCGAGAATCACAGATACAACCAAATCCTCCGTGTCACTGGCCTGGAGTCCTCCCGATGACGAGGGAGACGCGAGGGTGGACGGTTACCTGATTGAGATGCAGAAGGTCGGAACCATGGCTTGGATCAAGTGCAACACTACACCATCTTTAATCTGCGAGTACACACTCACCAAAATGCCACAAGGAGATGAGTTCAAATTCCGTGTGATGGCCTGCAATGCTGGCGGCTCCGGAGAGCCCGCCGAGGTTCCTGGAACGGTCACTGTGACCGAGATGCTCGGTAAGCATACAGATGTTACTAATTAACTGATCACTTGTATTTGTTAAATAATTTAGAATAAAACTGACTTTTGTGACGATCATTATCCTCCAGAATCTCCTGACTTTGACCTGGAGCTCAAATACAAAGATGTGTATGTGGTTCGCCACGGAGGCGTGGTCAGACTCTCTGTGCCCATCAAGGGTAAACCTCATCCCACCTGCAAGTGGTGGAAGGATGGCAGTGCAGTCTCCCCCAAGGCCATGATCGCCTCCACAGAGGATGCCAGCGAACTTGTGATCAAGGGAGCCGAGAGGAGTGACTCTGGCATCTACGACCTCCTGCTGGAGAACAGCGTTGGCAAGAAGAAGGCCCAAATCAAGGTGAAGGTCATCGGCCGCCCAAGTGCTCCAGAGGGACCATTGGACTTTGAGGAGATCCAGGCAAACTCTGTCAAGTTGTCTTGGAAGAAGCCCACGGATGACGGTGGCTCAGAGATCCTGGGTTACATCGTAGAAAGGCGCGAGGCAGCCAGACATGCCTGGTACACAGTGGACTCTAGAGTGACAGACACACAGCTGCTTGTCAAGGGCCTGAAGGAAGGAACAGAGTACCACTTCAAGGTCACGGCTGAGAACTCCTTCGGTATCAGCGCCTCTCTGAAGTCAGAGCAGCCACTGGTACCCAAGACTCCTCTCTGTAAGTATTCCTCTTCTTAAGCCTAAAGTGCCTTTGAACAATATGAGACCATTCAGTAATGATCTGCATTCTTCAAACCAGGTCCCCCTGAGCCTTCAAGCACCCCACCAGAGATCATGGATGTCACCAAAAGCTCCGTGGCACTGGCCTGGTCCAGACCAAAGGACGATGGTGGTTCTACCATCACTGGCTACTTTGTTGAGTACAAGGTGATGTCCACTGAGACATGGTCCCGACACCAGACCAAGATCACCTCCACCATGTTTACTCTGCCCGGACTCATGCCTGACTCAGACTACCAGTTCCGCATTGTTGCTGTCAATGACATCGGCGAGGGCCAGGCCAGTCCTGTGTCTGACCCTGTCACATGCAAGGATCCATTCGGTGAGTCTCCATCACTGATTACTCCATACTATAAAAGTAACTATTAGGGTTGATGTAGTTCTCTTCAGTCAATAAGTTGATCAACACAACTTCCACATTCTCCTATATCTATATTCTCACTCTGGGAAGTTTTTACAGACATCAGAATAAAAAAGAGGCAGTGGTTATTATTAGTTATTTTAAATAAGTTGTGTTGTTTCTTTCCTTCCAGACAAGCCAAGTCAACCAGGCGAGATCGATACAGTGAATGTGACAAAGAACTTCATCAGCATCTGCTGGCAAACTCCAGAGTGTGATGGTGGAAAGGAGGTGTTGGGCTACTGGGTGGAGTACAGGAAGTCCATTGAGAGCACTTGGAAGAAGTGCAACAAGGAGAGACTGAAGGAAAAGGAGTTCACCATGCCCGGACTGGCTGAGGCCACGGAGTATGAGTTCAGGGTGTTTGCTGAGAACGAGACGGGGATGAGTAGACCTCGTAGGACCGCCACATGCATCAAGACCAAACTGAGTGGTGAGAACACTGATATATACTGTGTGAAATGTATTTTTAAGCAGTTAGCCAAGTTGAGTAACTTTACTATGAGGTGCATGTATCCTAACTGTATCCTTGTTTTGTACAGTTGAAACTAAACCTGGCCTGAGGAAGGAAATGGATGAAGTAACCACGAAGCTTGGCCAGCCTGCGGTCATGAAGTGCCAGATTATTGGCAGACCTGTCCCTGATATCAAGTGGTATCACACCGGCAAAGAGATTGTCGAGTCACGCAAGTACGAGATGAGCTCTGACGGACGCAACCACTCGCTGTCTATCATGACGGATCAGCAGGAGGATGAGGGAGAGTACACATGCAAGGCCTTCAACGATGCCGGAGAAGCCGAAACCACCGGCGTTCTGGTCTTGGAGGCTGCTGCATCCTTCCATCCTGACTACTTGCTGAAGGAAACCTACCATGCCGGCCTGGGATCCACGCTGCGCATCCACGCTGTCTACATTGGCCGTCCTGAGCCAAAGATCATGTGGTTGCATGGGGCAAAGACCCTGGAGAACACAGAGGACATCAGCATCGAGACCACCGAGCACTACACACATCTGGTGATCAAGAACGTGCAGCGCAGAATCCATGGAGGCAAATACAGGATCAGACTCCACAACCACTTCGGCAGGGCCGACACCGCCTTTAATGTGGAGATTTATGGTATGTCCGTGTTCATTTACTGCAACAAAAGGCATAGCATTAGATTTTTAATAAATATGCAATACTTTTGTTTCCAGACAAACCTGACACACCTCAGGGTCCCATCGTGCTGGAAGCTCTCCTGAAGAACTCTGTCATCATCAGCTGGAAGGCTCCCAAAGACGATGGAGGCTGCATGATCACAAACTACATTGTGGAGAAGCGTGAAGATAAGGAGGGCACTGAGTGGGAACTGGTGTCCTCCTCAATCAATGGCACATCTTGCCGTGTGCCCAACCTCATTGACAGCGCCGGATACTTCTTCCGTGTATACGCCCAGAATCGCTATGGCAACAGCGAGCCATTGGAACTAACTTCCCCTATTCTTATCAAGTGCCAACTGGGTAAGTTTAATCTAATGTGTTTCAAAATACTTGGTCCTGATCACCGAGATGCGACACAAGAAAAATGTTGTCAACAAAACCAAGCTGTTTCTCTGTGGGACAGCATGCCCGGCATGTGCTCTTCTTCTCTTCTGTCTCACTTTTCTCATGGTTTTTAGATGCAAATAGAAGTTAAAATATTCTCAACTTTTCTGCAACATGAGCAGAGCCACGCCGCTTGTCAGTGTCACACTCGGCCTGGCAGCCAATGAATTGAGCAAGAGCCGGGCTACTTAACTCATTCCTTCCTGTTTTAGTGCCGTTAGATGTGGTAGCACGGACTAAGGGAAATGCAGACGAAGGGTTGATATTACAGGTTTTTAAACAGTAATTGATAAATGCATGTATCTCATGCATACAACTATACTACATCAATTTACAGGTAAAGAGATACCTAGGTTCACTAAAAAAGTTCTGAAAGTTTCTATTTCTATATTCCTGCCCACAGAGAAACCATCACCACCTCTGTCGCCAGTTGTTTCTGCGATCACCAAGGATTCCTGCGTGGTTTCCTGGAGGCCTCCACTCAGTGATGGAGGCTCTAAGATCAAGAGCTACTGCCTTGAGAAGAAGCACAAGAAGGACAAGAAGGAATGGAGCGAATGGACTCCAGTGACGACAGACGAGATCAAGCAGACTGTGTTCTCTGTCAAGCGTCTGACCGAGGGTGTCGAGTGCGTCTTCCGTGTGAAGTGTGAGAACTTGGGAGAACAGAGTGACTACAGCGAGACAGCTGCCATTGTTCCAGCCACCGCAGTTGAGGTCCGAGCTCCCGCCTTCAAGGAGGAGCTGAGGAACATGAGCGTCAAGTACAAGAGCAATGCTACCCTTGTCTGCAAGATCACAGGGCAGCCCAAGCCTGTGATTAAATGGTTCAGACGAGGAAAAGAGATCCACTCGGATGGCAAGAAAATCAAGATACAGGAGTTTAAGGGTGGTTACCACCAGCTGGTCATCACAGAGGCTGATGAGGAGGACTCCACTGTGTACCAGATCAGGGCCACCAACCAGGGAGGCTCCATCTGTGCTACAATCTCTCTGGATGTTGAAGTCCCAGCCAAGATCAACTTGCCCAAGAACCTGAAGGACAAGGAAGCCATCCCTGCCCTGCGTGGAGAAGTGGTCAATATCAAGATTCCTTTCAGCGGCAAACCAGATCCTGTCATCACATGGCAGAAGGGACAAGATCTTATTGATAGCAACGGCCACTACCAGGTCATCGTCACCAGATCCTTCACTTCGTTGGTGTTCACCAATGGAGTGGAGAAGAAGGATGCTGGTTTCTACATTGTCTGTGCCAAGAACAGATTTGGCATCGACCAACAGACCGTTGAGCTGGATGTAGCCGACGTTCCTGATCCTCCACGTGGTGTCAAAGCCAGTGACGTCTCCAGAGACTCGGTAACTCTGAACTGGGTGGCCCCAGCTAATGACGGGGGCAGCAGGGTCGTTAGCTACATCATTGAGAAGTGCCCCACCACTGCTGAGAGGTGGGAGCGTGTTGTCCAGTCCCGGGACACCCACTACACCGTTATCAACCTCTTTGGAGGAACCAGCTATCAGTTCAGAGTCATCGCTGAGAACAAGTTTGGACAGAGTGCTCCGTCTGAGACCAGCGGACCTGTCATGACCAAGGAGGACAAATCAAGAGTTCTGCTCTACGACAGGGAGGTGGATGATACCGGACGTGTCCCCAGGGGCAAGGTTCACTCAGAAATTAAGAACATGCACAGCAAATATACCATTGCAGAGGAACTGGGCAGAGGTCAGTTTGGCATCATCCACCGCTGTGTCAACATCAGCTCTGAGAAGACCTACATGGCTAAATTCTTCAAGGTGAGAGGTGCAGATCAAGCGATAGTCAAGAAGGAAATTGCAACGCTAAATCTGGCCAAACATACCAACTTCCTTCTTCTCCATGAGTCCTTCGATAGCCCTGAGGAGCTGGTGATGATCTACGACTTTATCTCTGGCGCTGACATCTTTGAGCGCATCAGCACAGCTGAGTTTGAATTTAATGAGCGTGAGATTGTCAACTACATTCGGCAGATCTGCTCAGCTGTTGAGTTCCTGCACGCTGAAAGCTATGGACACTTTGATATCAGACCTGAGAATATCGTGTACACAACTCGAACCAGCTCTAATGTGAAGATAATTGAGTTGGGCCAGTCCATACACCTGACTCCTGGAGACCAGATCAAGCTCCAGTATACCACTGCAGAGTATGCTGCCCCTGAGATCCACCAGTGTGACATGGTTAGCTCTGTCACTGATATGTGGTCCGTTGGCGTCCTGGCCTATGTGCTCCTCAGTGGACTGAATCCATTCACAGCTGAAACCAACCAACAAATGATTGACAACATCTCGATTGCAGCCTACAGCTATGATGACAATTCCTTCAAGCAGGTCAGTGTTGAGGCACTAGACTTCACAGACCGCCTAATGACGAAGGACCGTAAGCATCGTATGACTGCTGCTGAGGCTCTGGCACATCCATGGCTGACCAAGCCTTCAGAGGAGATCAGCACCAGAGCAATCCAAACCAGCAGGCATAAGAGATACTACCAGTCTATGGTGAAGAAAGAGTGGAAAACTGTTGTCTCTGCAGCTCGTGTGGCCTCCGGCGGGTCCATCAGATCCCAGCGTGGTGTCTTCGTCGCCAAGGTGAAGATTGCTCCATTTGAACACGGTCCTGTTGGAGGCCAGATCGGTCACGCAGTGGTGAATGAGGGAGATAATGTGAAATTCAGCTGCAATATTGAAAACTATGATAGCACAACTGAAGTGACATGGTACTGTGGTGTCAGGCAACTTGAAGCTGGTGAAAAATATGAGATTGAGTATGAGGATGGCCTGGCTGTGATCACCATCAACAAGGTCACAAGAGCAGATGACGGCACTTACAGATGCAAGGTGGTGAATGAGTATGGTGAGGACAGTTCCTACGCAGAGCTGTTCATCAGTGGTGTACGGTCCTACCGGGACTTCTTCACCACTCGTGTGGTCAAGAGAACAAAGCGCAGAATCGACACTGCAAGAATGCTTCAGAAGCCACCGGAGTTCACCCTTCCTCTCTTCAACCACACAGCCTACATTGGTGAGGATGTACGCTTTGGCGTAACCATCACTGTTCACCCTGAGCCTCGTGTCATCTGGCACAAATCCGGACAGAAGCTCATCCCTGGGGAAGAGGACAAGAAGTACACGTTCATCAGCGACAAGGGACTGTACCAGATGATTATCCACAAAGCTGACGATGAGGATGATGCAGAGTACAGCGTCGTGGCCCGTAACAGGTATGGTGACGACAGCTGCAAGGCTCGACTTACTGTTGTTCCTCGACCTAAACCAGCTGACCTCACCTTGAGACCCATGTTCAAACGCCTGCTTGCTAATGTCGAGTGCAGGGAGGGCCAGAATATACGCTTTGAGATCAGAGTGTCTGGCCATCCCACATTGAAGTGGGAGAAGGACGGCATGCCTTTGGCATTTGGACCCTCTATTGAGGTTGTCCATGAGGGTCTGGATTACTTCATCCTCCATGTGAAAGACACTCTCCCCGAGGACTCTGGTGTGTACAGAGTCACTGCTACCAACTCTGCTGGATCTGCCAGTTGCCAGGCCACCCTCAAAGTAGAGCGTGTCACTCATGTAAAGAAGGAATATGAGATGAGTGAAAAGGAGAAGAAAGTGATTGCTGGAAAAGAGGCAATAGACAAAAAGGTGAGGCTGTCTCAGATTTTGTCCGACACTGTATTCACACCTCTACCACCGGCTGCAGTACAAGCTGTCAGAGAGGCCGCCACCATGTTCAAACCTGCTGTGACGACTAAGAAGGGGGAGAAGACCGAGGCTGAGATACAGAAAGAAAAAGAGGAGAGGAAGAGGCGGGCGGATGAGAAGAGGCTGCGTATGCCCTATGACGTCCCAGCTCCTCGTGTCATTAACCCGGCAGTTCTCGAGGAGGACATGGAGATAAAACATTTCCAGCCATTCTCTGACATGAAGTGGTACAAGACACTAAGGGATCAGTACGAGTTTCCTGAGCCAATGGACAAAATCAAGCAGAAGCGGATGAAGCGGATCCGCCTCTCCAGGTGGGAGCAGTTCTATGAGGTGCCAATCAGGATCAAGGACCATTATAAGCCTAAGTGGCGCATCTCCTCCATGACTCAGGATGACTTGGAGACTGTGAGGCCTGCACGGCACCGCACTCCTTCCCCCGAAATGGAGGGCTACCAGAGGATCAGGAGGAGGTCCCTTGGGGATCTGTCCGACGAGGAGCTGCTGCTACCTGTGAATGAATACCTGTCAATGAAGAGAACTGAGGAAGAGCGGCTTCGTCTAGAGGAGGAGCTGGAGTACGGTTACTCTGCCTCTCCACCTAGCCTCAGCCCAGTTCGCTTTGAGCTGTCTCCCCTGCGTCCCTCATCTCCCAGAAAAGTCTACAGCAATGATGAAGAAGGAGAAGAAGTCCACAGATATGACTCCTACCGAATTCCATCCAAGTACGAGGCTGGCCCAAGTTTTGTTGACCTCCGCCAGCGTCACGACAAAGCCACGTACAAACCTCCGAGACAGGGGGTGTATGAAGAGAGAGAAGATCTAGAGCTTCTGCGCCCTCACAAAACCGCTCAGAGAATATCTTCTTACAAGAGTGAACTCAAGCGCATGGACTTTGAAGAGAAGACTCGAACCATGAAGAAGGATACAACTATATCTGTTACAAAAGTCTCTGAGGACATTGAATCTGAGCACCTGAGATTGTTTACCTCAGAATTTATTCCTAAACCAATCAAGAAGCTCCACATGCCTGAACCAGAGAGGAGGAGATCTCCGACCCCAGACAGGGCCACCAGGACTGACGTGACCCTCCCTAGAGTTGATTTTTCTTCCAGGTATGAGGAGAAGAAGCAGGCTCTAAGATCAGAGAGAAGATCTGTGGAGAGGACCTTCATGGTGGTGACACAGGCTCCATTTAGCCTGGACCACGCCCCCCGTATTACCATCAGGATGCGTTCTCATCGCGTACCCTATGGGTCCAGCACCAAGTTCACACTGAATGTCCAGTCAAAACCAGAGCTTGAGGTTCAGTGGTTCCACAATGGCAAAGAGATTCACAAGACCAGCAAATACCACATGACCAACATTAGCGGGGTTCTGACTCTCAAGATTAACAACTGTGTGACTGAAGATGCCGGCACTTACCGTGTGGTCTGCACAAATGCCAAAGGAGAGACTTCTGACTACGCCACACTGGACGTATCAGGAGAATATTCTGCCTTCTCTTCACTCCGCAAAGACGAGGAGCCTCCATCCTCCCATCTACCAGAGATGACCAGAACAGAGGTGTATCACGTCTCCTCCTCTAAAACAACAGTCAAGGAAAGCGTAACTGAAAAAGTGAAAGAGGCCACCACTGTTGTTGAGATGAGAAGGGAGAAGCCGTCTGTTGCTGCCAAGATCCTGACCAAACCACAGTCCCTGACTGTGGAGGAGGGAGGCCTTGCCAGGTTTGAGTGTGACGTGGATGGAGAACCAACGCCCTCCATTACCTGGCTGCACGAAGGAGCAGTTATTGGTTCCTCTGCCCGTCTCCACATCGTCTCTACTCAGTTCAACTCCTCATTCGAGATCTCTGCTGTTGAGCGGTCGGATGAAGGCAGCTACACTCTGCTGGTGGAAAATGCTGGAGGAAAACAAGAGGCTCATTTCACCCTGACCATCCGCAAGACTGATTCCAGGGAGAAAGTTATCGCCAGAATCACCTCCCCAGAGGCCAAGTCCCCTGAGCCAGTCAAGTCCCCTCAGAGAGTCAAGTCCCCTGAGCCAATCAAGTCCCCTCAGAGAGTCAAGTCTCCATTCTCACCAAAGTCACCAACACCAAAGTCCCCGGGACCGAAGTCCCCGGGACCAAAGTCCCCTACTCCGAAATCCCCAACTCCATCCGAGAGGGAACAGATGACTTCTCCAATCAAGTCACCAAAGAGAGTGATGTCACCAACCGTTGAAAGGAAGCCATCCTTCTCTGTCGGGCTGAGCGACGTCACTGCAGCCCCCGACTCCATTGTCAAGCTCTCCGTGAAGGTGACCGGTGAGTCCAGACCTGCAATCTCATGGACGAAGGATGGAAAGGTAACTTATTATAATATTTGAGTATTCTACGCTTCATTTTAACTATTTACAGATATAAAAAAATTACATGTTTGTATTGCTTTAGTAACTGAATCATATCTTCCTCATTGCCAGGCTCTGTCTCAGGGAGGGAAGTATGAGATCTTTGAGGAGTCTGGCTCAGCGTATCTTGAGATCTATGAACTGGAGGACTCTGATGCCGGATTGTACAAGTGTACTGCTACCACCAGTGCTGGAGTAGCATTAACAACCTGCACGGTGACTGTACGAGGTAAGAAAAATCTGCTGGTTCATGACCTTGCAGCTCCAAGCATTCAAATTGTGTCCTTCCATAAACTCTTACATTAATTTCTGTTTTAGGCTCCAAAACAAAAGCTGAAATCTCTGAGAAAGTCATGAAAAAGGAAATGAGCCATGAGGAGCTCCTGTCCTCTGTGAAGGAGGTCAAGTCCTCCCACAGCCAGATGTCCATTACAGAGGGCCAGTCCCTGACTCTCAGGGCCAACATCCCTGGGGCCTCTGACATCAGGTGGATCCTGAATGGGGTGGAACTGGCGAACTCTGAGCAGCACAGATATGGAGTCTCTGGCAACGACCAGACCTTGACCATTAGGTCGGTCAGCCAGTGTGAGCAGGGGATCCTAACCTGTCAGGCTCAAACCATGCAAGGCCTGGTCCGCTGTCAGTTTGACACCACCATCACTGCCCAGCGCTCGGATGCACCCCGTATTCTGGTGCAGCCCAGGTCCCAGAATGTGAATGAGGGACAAAATGTCAGATTCACATGTGAACTTGCAGGAGAGCCGTCCCCTGACGTGGAGTGGTTGAAAGACAACGTGATCGTGAGTCGTTTCCTCCAGGACATTATTTGTTTTTCTAATAAACACAAGTTGTGTCTTTAAACAACTCTCTCTCTCTCTCTCTATCTCTCTCTCTCTCCCTCTCTCTCTCTCTCTCTCTCTCTCTCTCTCTCTGTAGATTTGTGTCACATCCAACATTAGACTGAGCCGCTCCAAGACGGTCTACGCTCTGGAGATCTGTGAAGCCACAGTTGCAGACAGTGGCAAATACACGATAAAAGCCAAAAACCAGTTTGGACAGTGCTCTGCAACATCGTCCCTCAATGTCCTCAGTAAGTTTTTACCGCATGTCGTCTGAACACAATTACTCACATTGTCCCAGTGTTTTTACTTGGCCTGGATACTAAACTTTGTGAGGAAAATGGCACCAAAGAAACATTTAAAATACCCTTAAATGAGAAGCACTCGAGCATCCCAGCATCCACTCAGTGGACGACTATTGTTCTGTACTTGTGGACGATATGAGACATGTGCTTGTCATTTGCATCCCGGCAGCTCTTGTTGAAGAACCAACCAAAATGATAATTGTGGAGCAAAGAGCTTCTACTGACGCTGCTGCCAGCATGCAGAAACATTTGTCTGGCTCATCAGTTCGTATGGAGGCATCTTCCATGCAGGCCAGCAGTTCCAGCTCCCACTCTGCTGCTGCCGCTGCCGAGTACTCGTTTGAGAGCATGTCTGCGACTAGCATGTCTGCCATGATGGCTGAGTCAGTGGTTTCCATGAGCTCCAGCAGCCAAACGATGGAAATGTCTGCCCACTCGCATGCCGAGGCCGCCTCCTCGCTGAGAGCCCTGACAACAGGGCTTCACAGAGGTGAGACACCTGAACCTGTCGCACAGCTGAACCCGTCGCACACTTTAACACACAGTAACACCAAGTAGTAATATGAACATCTATGTGAATGTGAGACAACCACACCCAGTAACAGTTGAGGCGCTTACATTGATTGAAGAAGAAAACGGAAGAGAAAACGCGTAGTGCTGATAATAAAACATAATGAAGATCATCAGTCAGTTGCCCAAGTAAAGTAGGTTTTAGCTAATTTCACCAAAAGAATGACTCAAAGGGCCTAAAATAAATACATTTCAATGGAAGTGAGCAGATTTGCTCTGTTTGAAACATCAAAATACAAATATATTGTCCGTTCACACACACATTTGTTTTGCAACACAACCACAGACTGCATGTTAGGAGTGGACGTAGTCACTGTGATGTCACCTTGCCATTTTGACAGGCGTCATCTTGGTTTCTAACCGTCACCATTTTGGTTTTTGCAACAAGATGTGACCTGAGGGAGCGGAGCTAAGTACAACTCAATGCTGAGTAACATTTTTAAGACCAAAATATTCAAATTACTTTGATAAAGCGAAAACGCAGACGCCTCTGCCTGTCAATCAGCAGGTAAGCCCCGCCCCCTAAAGCATTCCCTGCTTTCTGGTCTGGTGGACTCTAAGTGGACCATAATGTACTAAATGAACATCATGCTGGATTGAAGAAGACTTGAAACTAGAGATGAGTTAGAAGTCTTCTTCATAGTTTACTGTTCGTTAAACAGTAACATCAAACCATCTGTTCTTTGACATCTATAAACTTATTTCTGTTGCTGTTTATCTTGATCATGAACTTTATCACAAATAAAGATCCTTCATCACTGACCTCGTTCTCCTCGTCGACAGGCTCTCCACCAAAGATTGAAGCTCTTCCACAGAGCGTGAGCGCCGAGCCGGGGAAGTCCCTGACAGTGGCGGGGGCATTCTCTGGAGACCCCTCCCCCTCTGTCCAGTGGGTCCGCTTGGGTCGGACTCTCCCTGACGGGAACGAGCGGTGCCACGTGGAGAACACCGCCGACCTCTCCACCCTGGTGATCTCGGCGGTGAAGGAGGGCGACGGCGGACCCTACACCCTCCGACTGTCTAATGAGCTCGGCTCCGACTCTGCAACTGTTAACGTTCACATTCGCTCCATGTAAAAAAAATAGGTGAATTTATATCCCCGTTTCCCTCGTCCAGAACCTTTTTATTTAGATAATTAGCAACGATCAGCTACGTGATAAAGATCTGGATTTCTGTTCTTGTAAATATGAACTATTTTTGTACCAAACTTGACATTCATTTATGCCAAACTAGACTAAAGTCTAAAGTTGTTATAAAATGTGCCATATTGGACAATTATGACTTAGGATTTTTGAACCACTTTTCTGTGACATGTACATAATGTATATAGCCGAATTTAACGGTTATGGGAAATGTATGCATTGTTATTTATGACAATAATATTAACTGCAACTAAAGAACAGATGTTTTAACAGGAGAAAGTTTCCCCAGGAACGAATACCCTGACGAACCGAGCAACTAAACTGCGCCTCAACGACAAGTTGAAGTCTTAAGATTGCCTCAACAGGTAGAGAGGCTCCCTGTTGACGTTCTGAAACAGAAAGACAAAGTTATTGTTACGAACACGCGGCTGCGTGCGATATTACGCTTTCCTACGAGTTGTACCGTGAGCGTAAGACCCCGAGTGCTGTTTGCATCACCCTCATGTAAGCAGCACGAGCTGGCCTTGTGCTCAGACTGACTGTGTCGTACCGCCACGAAGCGATGACCAGCTCAGAGTGCGAGCGGCCTGCACTCTCAGCATGTAGATCATTTCATTACAGAGCGCCGTGTCTGCACAGGACGGTCGGAGCGGCTTCCTCAAGCGTAACACCTCCTGGCCACCGTACAGGAAGTCCCTGCCGGCTCTGCTGTGCAGAAGCAGCGCCGCCTCTCGGAGGATAGCTAGCTAACTGATTTGTGTGTTGGAGTGTTTGTAGCTTTTAGTCATTTCACCGTGTCGGCAGTCGGACGGCTTCATTCGCCACAGAGACCCCACCTCCTGTGAGAGAAAAGAAAAGTCTCCCTGCACTTTGATTTAATTGATCTGTTAATGTAGAATTATATTTCATCCTCCTTGAGTTTTATGCATTTCTGATTTAATAAAGCATGATTTCAGCACTACGACCGATCTCCTCTTCATTGTGTTTTAATGGTCAACTGTCGCCTTAAACGTAGAAAAAAAGGATGCACTTTTCAATTTGGTGTGGGTGGGTGGGTGTGAAAAATGAAACACTCTGGATCCTCCATTTTATTCAGTGATGAACATGAACTCCTGATATTTGTATTTCATTCCCCATCTATGTGAATGTACACAGATCCTATGTGTTGGCAGTTACACAACAGTAACAGTACAGGTGCTAATTGGTCCCTTATGAAACAATGTGTAGTAATGTGTAGAGTATTTACACGACGTATCATATATATACAACACATATTCAACAGAGAACATACAGCAGTTAAACTGGAGTTAAATGTTGTTTTTAATCTATTTACATGGTCGGCCATAACGCTGCATCCTGAATATCATCCAGATAATCTGACGTTTAACGCTGTGATGTCATGCAGAACTCTAAGCGCTCGTTCTACATGTGTGAATACAGACGTTGATCCTCTTCACTCAACGGTAAATACATTAAAGGGATAAGCCAACGATACCAACGCATTCTGGAACCTCCCAGTTCACCCTCAACCGATATGTTTAGTATCGTAGCATCTTAGACATGTGACCTTATACGAAGTTCTGATGACCACACTCACTGCATATGGCGCTAGCTAGTTGGCTAAAATCCGTCATGTCCCCCGTTGATCCTCCTCGGCCTGAACACAGATCTCAAATCATTCAAGTGTACATGGTGAACAGAAGCTTCCAGAGTAGGACTAGCAAAACCTGGACTAGCTAAACCAGGGCTAACTGGTGCTGGACTAGCTAATCCAGGGCTAGCTAAACCAGATATAGCCAAACCAGGGCTAACTGGAGCAGGACTAGCTAAAACCAAGGCTAACTGGAGCTGGACTAGCTAAACCAGAACTAGCTAAAAACGGGCTAACTGGAGCTGGACTAGCTTAACCAGCGCTAACTGGAGCAGGACCAGCTATACCAGGACTAGCTAAACTTGGCTTACTGGAGCTGGACTAGTTGAAACCAGGGCTAACTCGAACTGGACTAGCTAAACCACGCGTGTGCCTTTACAAAATGACATGTAAAGCAAATAATTCTCATCCGGATGTACACATTAGAATCTAAAAAAAAAGTATAAACAGTAGAAATTACAAACAGAACAAACAGAACAAACCAGAAATATGTTCTCAAAGGCATCTTAAAATACAATAACATTTAAAATAACATGTAATATGTACGTGGTTGTTGTCACGGGTGGGTGGGTGGGTGGGGGGGCTATGCTTATGGGAATTGCACATTTCAAAGAGCAGCTACATGGATGTCACAAATCTAAATGTTTAGTGATAAAATCAGCCATTAAAGAAAATGACCAAATCATAATTTCATTTCTCCCTTCAGAGAAATGATTTAGTCATCACTTTGTTACAAAAAACAAACAAAATATAAATGGAGCAGAAAATGGTCTGATTCAAACTTCTCCTGTCTTCTGTTTACACCAAACTCCATTTAAAAATGTTGATATTTTTTTTTAAAAAGTTCCACTATGCAGACTAACAAAGTGTTCCTATAAAGGTCTGAGTCCTCGAGGCCTCGATGACTAGCCAGTGGGACGGAACGAAACCATGGAGACGGTGAGGATGTCGAGACTCAGCCTCCTTTACCACTTTCTGTCTCCTTCCAGCAGTGGCGGTTTCTCATATGGGCAGTATGGGCAGCCGCCCAGGTCGGCATGAGCGCCCGCACAAAAAAAAGGTGCGTCTGCTGATGCTGAGAGAGACTGGTTCACACCGGCCGTGCCGTGAAGGGAACAAGTGAAGAAACACGAGACAATCCGGTCAATTTTCAAAATTAAAGCAATTTTCAAAATAAAATAACGCAATTGACAAATGCGATATTTGTGTATCTAAACTCGCACTGGGACACAGGAAGAGAAAATAAATTTAATAAATGTGAAGAGTAGATAAACAAATATGTGTATTTCAACTGTATATCTACACTGTCTACTACCATACACACTCTCTGTCTGTCTGTGTGTGTGTGTGTGTGTCTCTCTCTCTCTCTGAACGGATAAATAGAAGAAGTGTACAAACTTTTTGGTTACAGAAACATGGCGTATTAATTTTATGAGGTTATGATAATAAAAAAAATTGCTCTGAATGAACAACAGATGAGCAGAAGCGCTTGTCGACCGCCGCGGAGAATTACCGTCTGGTCTGAACAGGGGGGCAGGGGGGGTCCATTTGTGTGTGTGTGTATGTGGGGGGGCGCTGGAGGTGAGGTTCGCCCAGGGCGTCATGAAACCTAGGACCGCCACTGCCTTCCAGCTGGAACTCACAAGGTAGTTCAAGACTGTAACATCTGAGCCACACTGACTCCGCCGACATGCACCAAATATTCTGCTTTAATTCCTACAAAGACAATATTCCTAATGATCACTTTACAAGACAGATGAAAATTAATATTCTACTAATTGACGGGTCCTCGCTGCTTTGTGTCCGACGCACAGAGCTGTACAGGAAACAGGACGTGTCACAAAGTGGCGTCCGTATTTAGTGAATGTGTACATGTCGAGAATTATGCTTACATGACATCTCAGATTAGAAATATTGTCATATCAGAATAACAGCCGAATATGAGTGAGTGTAAACATAGTCGGTGTCAACAAAGCTGACTGCATAGAAAAGTTTCAATCAAAACCATGTTTTAGAAACATCCTCAATATGTCTCCGTTACTAGTGTCCTTTATATGGTTGGTTGGTTCCCCAAATAATGCTAACTTTGTTTAAAGTGCTTTAAAAATGTGACCACAGACCCAAACCTGGTCTCTGTAGCAGAGTCCAAGTCCCGCATCCATCCTTCAGAGGTCCATCTGAGGACTGAATTTGTCCCAGCAGCTGAGACTAGTCTGTCCCGTCTCAAAGACACCTTCAAATGTGGCCTTCTTTTCCTGATCCAGAGGATCCAACTGATGGATCCCTTACTGGTCCATCGTATCCCAGGATTACTTTTGACGACTGGATGTTAATCAACATGGCCTCTACGAGGATCACGATAAACTCCATCAGCCTGAAATTTATCATGAAGCTTCTCCTCCATCAGGATATAAAGTAAAAAAAAAACAAATATGATCTCTGGCACACTTCCGACCCAGGTATGGTCAAGGGTATACCGAGTATTTGCCATCAGACTTGCAGCTCACTGCACCAACAGAAATATATTTTGGACATCATTTGTGCTACACAGTTACGGTCAAAGCTGAAAGTCAGAGGTCAAATGGTCAAAACACGTTCACGTTCCTCTGCTTGACGCCATGGCCTGGAACTTTTGTCAAACAACTTTTATCGATGGTCAGATCTCCATTTTTCACAAAAGTGAAGGGAAGACAAAGAAGTGAAAATATGAATCCCAAAGCAAAAGCTTTAACCGTATAACAACTTTAGAAGTAGGTCATTCCATCAGGTTCGGAGGTTGTGGTCTCGGTGGTTCCACCCCCGACCCAAAACACCGCCAAGCTGGATTTTGACTGGTTGATTTTGGGGATGCCAAGCCCTCCTGCTCTATGAAGACCAAAAGAGAACTGGGTCTGGCTGCTGCTACTGCTACTACTGGTGTTGAACTCAAAGTCCGGGTCAAGAGATGTATCCGTGGAAATAACCCATGAGGCCGGACGCCATTTTTTCAGGGTGTAGGGAGTCTTGACACGACGTTTTATTTTCTCTCCTGAAGTACTTAGACTGCCATCATCTGTCAGAGAAACATCGTCTAAGGAAGAGAGAGTGGAAACATTACTGGACAGATATAGCGCAGATACACTGAGCATATTTATGGTACCTTTGCCCCCCTTGTTTTGGGGCCAGTCACGACAATCAGTTCTTAAACATCTGATATTGTCTCACCAGCAGAGTTGCAGGACGGGGACAGGTCTAGGGAACAAGGACGCTCACGCCTCTTGGCTCTGGTCAGTCCCATCTTGGTCTGCAGCAGACCTGAAACTTCTGGAGCTGAAGCTTCTGTGGTTTCTGGAAGTTCTTTAGCTGGATTTGCTGATACTGAAACCTCTAAAACTGAGGCTTCTCGATTCATGACTGGAGCTTCTGGACCTGAGGCTTGAGGTTTTAGGGCTTGCATTTCTGGAGCAATGGTTAGAACATGTAAATCTAGGGCTTTTGAAGCTGTGGTTGAGGTGGTCAGGTCATGTGCTTGGGAATCTAGGGGTCCTCGGGCCTCTAGAACTAGCACTGGAGCTTTTGCTGAGTTTTGAACTGAATCACTACAGCCTGGTACCAGTGCAATGGCAGTAGAATGTACCAGATAGGCTTTTGGGCTTCTGGTAGATTCAGGGGTCAATACTGGTTCTGGAAATAGGGTTCTTTGGCTGCATGGACCTGTATCTGAGCCATGTGGTTTTGGGTCATGGCCTGATGCAGCTCGTCCTGCTGGACCAAAAAACAGAATTTTATTTTCAAGAGTTGAAACTGGAGCCAGGGAAGCAGTCACCTGCTGGCTTTCCGAATGTGACTCAGGTTTAGGACTGATGGCCTTACCCTGACTGACCTCTGAACCAATCATCCTTTCAGGTTCAACCTCTAAACCCTGGACCTTGATGTTTGATCCCAGCGCTGTCCTGTTGTTGTTGTTGTTGGAGTTCGAGCCTTGTTCCGACAGGATGTTGCCTGCTCGTGACTGGCGATGATGCAGACAAGGAAG
This sequence comes from Chelidonichthys spinosus, assembly GCA_029853015.1. Lineage (NCBI taxonomy): Eukaryota > Metazoa > Chordata > Actinopteri > Perciformes > Triglidae > Chelidonichthys > Chelidonichthys spinosus. Next base: position 27,783,628 of record CM056830.1, read on the forward strand.
AGGCTTGCTCTCAGCTGGCAGCTGTTCTCTTCTCAGCAGGGGTTCATGTTCATCTGGACTGGAGTGGAGCTGGTTCATTGTGTTGTCCTCTCCTCCGATCATCCCCCCCTCCACCTTGTCCTCCTCCTCCAGCTGTGGCCCTGCTGGATTGGTACGACCAACGGCAATCACCTGATTTGTCACCAGGGACGGGACACCCACGCTGCAGCCATTGGTGACCACCACTTTGGAGTGGACTCGGCCTCCAGAGCCTCTTGTGCTGGTGTTGTTAGTCACCGTGGTAACCTGCTGGGGCTCAGCAGCTGTGGCGACTTTTACTGCGTTCATTTTAGCAACACCAGTTTCCACCTGAAATACAGCACATTCTGGATTACTAAACTTGTTTATTAACAAAAGTAGTGATCTTTACCTTGAAGAAGACTGTAATTAAATACTGTTAGCTAACGATGGACCCATACCTCAAGTATGCAACTGGAATAGTTGATATACAGATATAGATATACTTAAACATAACTTCACTTGCCAACTGAAGCACATCCAATCAAACCTCCAAAACGATTCCAGCGATTCTGTACCTCAATCTACCCACAAGTCTACTGTCTATCAGGTCCTACTGTACCTGTCTGTGATTCGGATTGAGCTTTCCTAGCTTCAGTCTGGAAGAGGCCGAGGTTGTTTTGGGGAGAAGGTGGAGACTGGTGGGCCTCTTGGGCAGGTTCTGCTGTTTGGGGAGGGGGTGGATGTAGGAGGAGGGACCCCCCAGTTCACCCTGAAGAGCCAACGGTGAGTTGTCTGCCTACAGGTAGGACACAAACAGATCTCCGGTTACTACACCAGCGTTCAGTGAGGTATTGGTAGTACTGAACCTCGGTACTATGTGTTCTGTATCAGGAGTACCTCAGCAGTTTGTAGTATCTGATGGTACAGCAGGTTGTTTGTTTGTTGCTCTATTGAACAGAACTGTTTCTGTGAACGTTCCAGCAAGTTTTCTTCAGAACATTCTCTCAAGTTCTTTTCAACCTGCAAAGACAGAATGTTGATGTTAACGATGTGTTGAGATGGAAGTGGTCTGCAAAAATACGAGCAAATTAAAAGAAAAGACCTTTTTGCAGTTGAGTTTGGTGACCTCCAGGTCTTCTTCTGTCAGCTGCAAGCAGGCTGGGACACTGGGAACAGTGCCACCTGGAGGACAGCAGGGAGGATGACACGTCCACAAAAAACATCATTTACCGGACATATTTATTCTGAAATAAGATCAAATGGAGGACACAGGAAGGGGCCGGGCTTACATTTACATTTACATTTGGGTCATTTAGCAGACGCTTTTGTCCAAAGCGACTTACAATAAGTACATTTGTCAAAAGAAGGAAACAAAGAAACCACAACGTATCATTGCCGATAAAGTAAGAGCTAAAAATAGAACAAGTGTTAGGTCCTCATCTGAGTAAAGTAGTACTTCAAGAGCAACAGTGCTAAGATCAGAGTGCTATAGGTAAGGTTTTTTTTTTTTTTTTTTTTTTTGTGTTTTTTTGTGTTTTTTTTTTTTTTTGTGTTTTTTTTTTTGTGTTTTGGGGGGGAGGGGTGTCGAGGGAGGGTGCTAGTGGGTCATGCTATGTAGAGTCAAGGTGAAGTCTGAACAGGTGAGTCTTGAGCCTTTTTCGGAAGATGGCAAATGACTCTGCTGTCCTGACATTGGTCGGGAGTTCGTTCCACCACTGAGGCGCCAGAACAGAGAAGAGTCTGGACTTTGCTGAGCGACATTTGCTTGATTTCAGCGATGGTGGTACCAGCCGGCCAGCTGAAGTAGAAGAGCGAAGTGCTCGCTTCGGGGCATGAGGTTTGACCAGTGTTTGAAGGTAGAAGGGTGCCGTTCCATTGATGGCCCTGAAGGCCAGTGTCATCGTCTTGAATTGGATGCGTGCTGCAACAGGGAGCCAGTGGAGGTCACGGAGGAGGGGGGTCACGTGGGAGAATTTGGGTAGATTGAAGATAAGGCGTGCTGCGGCATTCTGGATACGCTGTAATGGTTTAATCGCAGAGGCCGGGAGTCCGGCCAGGAGAGAGTTGCAGTAGTCAAGGCGGGAGATGACCAGTGCTTGGACCAAGAGCTGCGTTGCATCCTTTGTGAGGAGGGTCCGAATCCTGCGGATATTGTAGAGGGCGAATCTGCAGGATCGGGCCACAGCAGTGATGTTGGGGGTGCAGGATAGTTGGTCATCGAGGATTACACCCAGGTTCCTCGCAGTTGAGGAAGGTAATACTGTGATGCCCTCGACAGTGACCGACAGGTCCATGCGAGGGCAGTCTTTCCCTGGGATGAAGAGGAGTTCGGTTTTGTTCAGGTTGAGCTTGAGGTGATGTGCAGTTGTCCAGACAGAGATGTCAGCCAGACAGTTTGAGATGCGAGTTGCAATGTGAGCGTCAGAGGACGGGGGAAAAGAGAGGAACAGCTGGGTGTCATCTGCGTAGCAATGGTAGGAGAATCCATGCGATGTGATAACAGAACCTAGTGATCTGGTGTATAGTGAGAACAGAAGCGGTCCTAATACTGAGCCTTGAGGGACGCCCGTGTCCAGAGAGCAGGGTTTGGACATAGAGCCATTCCATGTGACCTGGAAGGTGCGGTTTGTCAGGTATGATGTAAACCAGGCGAGAGCAGAGTCAGTTATGCCAAGTTCAGCCAGAGTGGAGAGGAGGATTTGGTGGTTGACTGTGTCGAATGCAGCAGATAGGTCGAGGAGAATGAGAACGGAGGAGTGGGACGAGGCTCTGGCGTCTCGCAGGGACTCGGTCACTGTGAGGAGGGCCGTCTCAGTGGAGTGAGCAGTCCTGAATCCTGATTGATTAGGGTCTAGGAGGTTTTTCCGCAAGAGATAGGATGACAGTTGGTTGTAGGAGGCACGTTCCAAGGTTTTAGAGAGGAATGAAAGAAGAGATACAGGTCTGTAGCTTTGAATGTCAGTAGCGTCTAGGGTGGGTTTTTTAAGGAGAGGCTTCACGATAGCGGTCTTAAAATCCGCTGGAATGACACCTGAGGTGAGGGAGGAGTTGATCAAGGTGGTGAGGAATGGCAAGATGTCGTGTGAGATGTCCTGGAGAAGAGAGGAGGGAATCGGGTCAAGGGAGCAGGTGGTGGCGCGGTTAGATGTAACAAGTGCGTGGACGTCCTCAGAGGTGAGGGGGCTAAAGCTGGTAAGACCATCCGAGTTGAGAGTTGGGGGAGATGTCTTCTGGGAGGGAATAGGCGTGAATGAGGAGCTGATGTCATGTACTTTCTTGGTAAAGTAAGTTGCAAAGTCATCGGCAGTAAGGGAGGAAGAGGGGGTAGGGGCAGGAGGGGTGAGGAGGGAAGAGAACACGGAGAAGAGTTTCCTGGGGTTGGAGGCAGAAGAGTTGATCTTAGCCAGGTAGAAGGCAGATTTGGCTGCCGAAACAGTTGAGGTGAAGTCAGAGAGGAGGAGGTGGTAGTGAGCAAGGTCCTCGTGATGTCCCGATTTCTTCCATTTTCTCTCTGACGCTCGCAACAATGATCTGTTGGTTCGCAGAGGTTCAGACAGCCAGGGAGGGGCAGGAGATGATCCTCTATATCTATCCAACAGACTAACAGGCAGCCAACAGGCTGGGAGGTTCGAGCTCTACTTGTTGCTGCGGGTTTTCAGTCTGGTTATTAACTAACACTAGCTAGCCCCCATCTTTTCTCTGATGCTAAAGCTACATGCTACATTCATTGTGCAGGAAATGAGTCAGCAGGTGTGTGTGTGTGTGTGTGTGATAGACCCACCGAACTCTGAGATGGTGTGGAGGGTGGAGCCAGGTGGCATGGCGGCGCTGCTTAGCTCTCTGCTGTCTGAAGTGGACGAGCGAGCTTGACTCTGACAGACCGAGAGAGAGGGAGAGAGAGAGAGATGGTTGAATGAGCATCATGACAGTTGTTTTGTTTGTGTTCTCTCTAACTAACTTGTACCTGAGCCTGCTGTCTTTCATAGTTGATGGAGTTTCTGTTCTTTTCAGAACATTCTGAACCACTCGTGGTTGTCTTGACAACAGATGCTGGTTGGCTGTCTCCCTGGAGATTCTTGACCACGCCCACCTGGAGGTCCTCAATGTAGGGAGAGGCGGAACCAACCTGAGGAGGCCAGCGGCCCTGAGAGAGGTTCCTGAGAGGGACGCCAGTAATGGAGTACTTTATTAATTGTGTCTACCTGTGGTTGTGTACATGTGGTTTCATACCTGTGGTTGTGTATCGTGTATACCTGTGGTTGTGTACCGTGTGTACCTGGGGTTGTTTACCGTGTGTACCTGTGGTCATGTACCTGTGGTCGTGTACCTGTGGTCGTGTACCTATTGTTGTTTATCGTGTGTTCCTGTGGTTGTATACTGTGTGTACCTGTGGTTGTGTACCGTGTGTACCTGTGGTCATGTACCTGTGGTCGTGTACCTGTGGTTGAGTACCTGTGGTTGTGTGTCGTCATCAGTGTGAGTTCACACAGTCTCTCTTCGGCACACTGAGCGGTGAGTCGAGCCTCGGCGTCCTGGTCCCAGCAGTCCTCCATCGTCTCCTTCAGGGAACGCAAAGCCTAAAAATAAAGTATACATAGTCAAGGACACAGTACTACTGTAATAACTACAAACAGATGTACAGCACCATCAACCAGAGCACAAACTCCTCAGAAATATCAAGTTAACAAGTGTCTGTCTGAGGTGGAACTGTGAATGAGACCGGGTGAGACTGGGAACACTAACCAGACTGTTCTCCTTCCAGGATTCAGGGAATCTGGGTCTGTGTTTCTCTCTGGCAACTAGGATCTGCATCTCCTCAAAACTGGGATGATTCCCGAGCTCGGCCTGGAACGCCATCTGGTACTCTGGTACTGCTTCACCTAAATGGGTACACATTAGGGCCATAATACTGTAATACTGGCGACAGAGGACAATCTTTATACAGGTCTGACCGGCGACAGAGGACAGTCTTTATACTGGTCTGACTGGAGACAGCACCGTCTTTATACTGGTCTGACCCTGAGACAGAGGACAGTCTTTATACTGGTCTGACTAGAGACAGAGGACAGCCTTTAAAAGACTGGTCTCACTGGAAACAGACTTTTGGTTTTAGTTGTTTTTGCTTGTAATCAAATGTTCGCTGCTGGCCGAAGGCCATCAGGATGACTGGGACTAAACGACCCAAATCAGACGATGGATGACTATGGACCAGTTTACGGCATGACTATGGACCAGTTTATTGGATGACTATGGACCAGTTTACTGGATGATGGAGGACCAGTTTACTTGATGATTATGGACCAGTTTACTGGATGACGGAGGACCAGTTTACTTGATGATTATGGACCAGTTTACTGGATGACGGAGGACCAGTGTACTGCTCGTTTATACTGCTACATTTATAACACAGAACCCTGTTCCTGGTTCTGAACCAGGTGTGCAGTGCCGCAGTGACCCACCTGGGAACAGGTGCGAGCATCTCCTGAAGCTCTCCCAGTACAGCAGCCCCAGAGCGTAGACATCAACCTGCTTCAGTGCCGACTCACAGTCTCGGAGGTTCAGGGCTCCACCCAGGACCTCTGGAGCCATGTAGCGGACTGTCCCCACCTACCAAGACACGCAGGTCAACGCCATCATCTTCTTACACCTGGTCTTATCTTTCACCTGGTCTCATCTTACACCTGGTCTCATCTTACACCTGTTCTTATCTTACACCTGGTCTCATCTTACACCTAGTCTCATCTTACACCTGGTCTCATCTTACACCTAGTCTTATCTTACACCTGGTCTCATCTTACACATGGTCTCATCTTTAACCTGGTCTCATCTTACACCTAGTCTTATCTTACACCTGTTCTTATCTTACACCTGGTCTCATCTTACACCTAGTCTCATCTTACACCTGGCCTCATCTTACACCTAGTCTCATCTTACACCTGGTCTCATCTTACACCTAGTCTTATCTTACACCTGTTCTTATCTTACACCTGGTCTCATCTTACACCTGGTCTCATCTTACACCTGGCCTCATTGCCACGATCACATGACCTGACCTCAGATATGGCCATGGCGTCATCGTCTCCGGGGCGGCAGGGCCGGCTTCCTGTCAGCCTCATGGACAGACCAAAGTCAGCAAGGACGCAGGACAGATCCGATCGGACCAGGATGTTCCTGCTGGTCACGTCTCTGTGGGCCACTGCTGGTTTGTACTGGTCTGAGTGGAAACAGGAGAGTCTTTATATTGGTCTGACTGGAGACAGGACAGTCTTTATACTGGTCTGACTAGGGACAGGACAGTCTTTATACTGGTCTGACTGGGGACAGAACAGTCTTTATATTGGTCTGACTGGAGACAGGACAGTCTTTATACTGGTCTGACTAGGGACAGGACAGTCTTTATACTGGTCTGACTGGGGACAGAACAGTCTTTATACTGGTCTGACTGGGGACAGGACAGTCTTTATACTGGTCTGACTGGAGACAGAACAGTCTTTATACTGGTCTGACTAGGGACAGGACAGTCTTTATACTGGTTTGACTGGGGACAGAACAGTCTTTATACTGGTCTGACTGGAGACAGAACAGTCTTTATACTGGTCTGACTGGAGACAGGACAGTCTTTAAACTGGTCTGACTAGGGACAGGACAGTCTTTATACTGGTCTGACTGGGGACAGAACAGTCTTTATACTGGTCTGACTGGGGACAGGACAGTCTTTATACTGGTCTGACTGGAGACAGGGCAGTCTTTAAACTGGTCTGACTAGAGACAGGACAGTCTTTATATTGGTCTGACTGGAGACAGGACAGTCTTTATACTGGTCTGACTAGGGACAGGACAGTCTTTATACTGGTCTGACTGGAGACAGGACAGTCTATATATTGGTCTGACTGGAGACAGGACAGTCTTTATATTGGTCTGACTGGAGACAGGACAGTCTTTATATTGGTCTGACTGGAGACAGGACAGTCTTTAAACTGGTCTGACTAGGGACAGGACAGTCTTTATACTGGTCTGACTGGGGACAGAACAGTCTTTATACTGGTCTGACTGGAGACAGGACAGTCTTTATACTGGTCTGACTGGAGACAGGGCAGTCTTTAAACTGGTCTGACTAGAGACAGGACAGTCTTTATATTGGTCTGACTGGAGACAGGACAGTCTTTATACTGGTCTGA
>CM056830.1:27795805-27820805 GCA_029853015.1 Chelidonichthys spinosus
GTCAACGTTTCTATCATCCAGTCAACGTTTCTATCATCCAGTCAACGTTTCTATCATCCAGTCAACATTTCTATCATCCAGTCAACGTTTCTATCATCCAGTCAACATTTCTATCATCCAGTCAACGTTTCTATCATCCAGTCAACGTTTCTATCATCCAGTCAACGTTTCTATCAACCAGTCAACGTTTCTATCATCCAGTCAACGTTTCTATCATCCAGTCAACGTTTCTATCATCCAGTCAATGTTTCTATCACTCAGTCAACGTTTCTATCATCCAGTCAACATTTCTATCATCCAGTCAACGTTTCTATCATCCAGTCAACATTTCTATCATCCAGTCAACGTTTCTATCATCCAGTCAACATTTCTATCATCCAGTCAACGTTTCTATCATCCAGTCAACGTTTCTATCATCCAGTCAACGTTTCTATCAACCAGTCAACGTTTCTATCATCCAGTCAACGTTTCTATCATCCAGTCAACGTTTCTATCATCCAGTCAACGTTTCTATCATCCAGTCAATGTTTCTATCACTCAGTCAACGTTTCTATCATCCAGTCAACATTTCTATCATCCAGTCAACGTTTCTATCATCCAGTCAACATTTCTATCATCCAGTCAACGTTTCTATCATCCAGTCAACATTTCTATCATCCAGTCAACGTTTCTATCATCCAGTCAACGTTTCTATCATCCAGTCAACATTCCTATCACTCAGTCAACGTTTCTATCATCCAGTCAACCTTTCTATCATCCAGTCAACGTTTCTATCATCCAGTCAACGTTTCTATCACTCAGTCAATGTTTCTATCATCCAGTCAACGTTTCTATCATCCAGTCAACATTTCTATCATCCAGTCAACATTTCTATCATCCAGTCAACTTTTCTATCATCCAGTCAACGTTTCTATCACTCAGTATCATCCAGTCAACGTTTCTATCATCCAGTCAACGTTTCTATCATCCAGTCAACATTCCTATCATCCAGTCAACGTTTCTATCATCCAGTCAACATTCCTATCATCCAGTCAACGTTTCTATCATCCAGTCAACGTTTCTATCACTCAGTCAACGTTTCTATCATCCAGTCAACGTTTCTATCATCCAGTCAACGTTTCTATCATCCAGTCAACGTTTCTATCACTCAGTCAACGTTTCTATCAACCAGTCAATGTTTCTATCATCCAGTCAACGTTTCTATCATCCAGTCAACATTTCTATCACTCAGTCAACGTTTCTATCATCCAGTCAACGTTTCTATCACTCAGTCAACATTTCTATCATCCAGTCAACGTTTCTATCATCCAGTCAACATTTCTATCACTCAGTCAACGTTTCTATCATCCAGTCAACGTTTCTATCACTCAGTCAACGTTTCTATCATCCAGTCAACGTTTCTATCATCCAGTCAACATTCCTATCATCCAGTCAACGTTTCTATCATCCAGTCAACGTTTATATCACTCAGTCAACGTTTCTATCATCCAGTCAACGTTTCTATCATCCAGTCAACATTCCTATCACTCAGTCAACGTTTCTATCATCCAGTCAACGTTTCTATCATCCAGTCAACGTTTCTATCACTCAGTCATGTTTCTATCATCCAGTCAACATTTCTATCACTCAGTCAACGTTTCTATCATCCAGTCAACGTTTCTATCACTCAGTCAACATTTCTATCATCCAGTCAACGTTTCTATCATCCAGTCAACGTTTCTATCATCCAGTCAACGTTTCTATCATCCAGTCAACATTTCTATCATCCAGTCAACGTTTCTATCATCCAGTCAACATTTCTATCACTCAGTCAACGTTTCTATCATCCAGTCAACGTTTCTATCACTCAGTCAATGTTTCTATCATCCAGTCAACGTTTCTATCATCCAGTCAATGTTTCTATCATCCAGTCAACGTTTCTATCATCCAGTCAACATTCCTATCATCCAGTCAACGTTTCTATCATCCAGTCAACGTTTCTATCATCCAGTGAACGTTTCTATCATCCAGTGAACGTTTCTATCACTCAGTCAACGTTTCTATCATCCAGTCAACGTTTCTATCATCCAGTCAACATTTCTATCATCCAGTCAATGTTTCTATCATCCACCCAGTCAATTATATATATATATATATATATATATATATATATATATATATATATATATATATATATATAAAATTTGTCATTGTAAATGTCGTTAACAAGTTTTAAGCGATATATTTATGATACACTTTTAGATGGTGGTGGATTTTACAGTTTTTCTCAGTCGCTTTGGTGCTTTTCTCACATCACTATTAACATTTGCACAGCAGTTAGTGCATTTCTCAAAACAATCGGTGCAAACTGCGAAACCTAGTGGATAACCTGTAAAAGCACATCACTTGCTCAAAATAGATAGTCCATTCCTCAAAAGCAAGTATTCATGTCAATGAAACTGCCAGTGTTATCAAAATGAAAGTTTTGAAACCATCGTTTATGAAAAAAATGGCTTTGTCATGTTTTCATTATGACAGTGTATTCTCTCAGTGGTTTCCAATGCAAAAAAAGGTCAGAACTCCGTGACACTACCTGAAAAAGACAGCACTATACACTACTTGTACAGCCATTTGAAAACTACAGTAAAGTTACACATTGCTGTAGTTAGGGGAGAAAGTGAGTACAAGACATTTTTACTGCATATATTCTTTGCAATTCTACAGCATTGTGCAAAAGAAAAATACACTACAGTCCCTTATTTAGAACAAATATAAAAAACACCCTTTTGGTAGAGCTGTGCACAAATGTGAACAATATAACTACATTGTAACTGAACACAGGTAAATCATGCTGGCACATCCAGACGTTCCTGTCTGTCTGGCAACATATTTTCATCTACATTACAACGGATATCATCCCTTGCAATGCAGCGAGGAAAGTATCTCCTGGAGTGAGTGAAAGCTGAAGAGAGCAATTGTTCAATTTCGGAAACATTTCCAGGAAAAAAATTATAAAGAAAGGTATAAAATTTGCTTGACAGAATTTGATAACTAGTTCAACAATTTTGTATGTAATGACTCAAGCAATGAAATGAAGACTATTAGTTTTATTGGGAGCGACTATTCGGCATCCACAAGTATAGTTAATTTTGACTGACATGACATAAGCAAATGATAATGTTATAAAACAGCAGAGAATTGTTTGAAAGCAGCTGATACATGTCCAAAAGCATTTGCAATTTCTTCAGAGGAAGGACACATTGCTACTATGATGTGCACAAATTACTAAATGTTGTGGAGGTTGAACTAATAGTTATGAGAATTTTCATTCTGATCTGAGAAAAGCACCAGAGCGACTGAGATAAACTGTATAACGGATTTTGAAGTTATCGCAGAAACAAGCTGAGCTAACGTTAGCGGCAGCTCAGCTCGCTGTCCCTCCAGGATATCCTGCGTCCAACAAGCGTCCACACTGCTGTAAAGGATCTGATTACTTCCTCCTCCACTGAAATGTTTTGCCTGACCCACATATGAGGCATTGGTCAGACCGGCTCACCTGTCAGTGTGTCGTCCCCCCTGTCCGTCTTCATCAGCCTCAGGGCGGGCGTGTTGGCGGTGGGCGGGGCCTCTGTGAAGTTGGCATTGCAGTGGTCTTGGCTGCAACAGCAAAATCGGTAGCTGCTGTTCTGGATCTGAGAGGGCGTCACTGTTACCAGGCAACGGTCGCTATGACACTCCTGCTGGTTGCCAATGTGAGTCCAGCAGCCTGCAAAACAGGAAACAGTTTTTTTTTACTTTTAAACAAACGTTCAGATTCAAACCGTGTTGATGTGAGTCTCACCCTGCTTGACCAGGCGGATTTCCCCATCTGGTCTCCTTTCCCACAATCCATAGCAGCGGGAGCCGCGGATGCAGCGAACTGTGCCGTTCTCTCGCACCACTCCTCGCAGCTCATTGGTTGGCCCATTGTAAGCCTCTGCCTCCTCCTCAGTGAAGGCACACTGTCTGTCCTCCGACTGTAAACCTGGACACATAAAGACACCTGAAGCTGGTCCAGACCAGATACCCCTGTACCTGGTCTAAGTCCAAGTCCGACAGCAACAAAATAACAGGCCAGAAACAAAGAGACAGTGTGATGCTGCCTCAGGCGGCGGGTGTCCCGTTAGAGGAGCTCATTAATCCGATGTCCCAACATCTCATCTCTCAGAATGCCACTCGGACTTTCAGAACCACAGTTGATCAACAACGGAGTGAAAAGTTGTTCATGTTTCCGTGTGAACCCGACCTGTCAGAGAGCTGAGCAACTGAACCCACGTGAATTCCATGCTACAAGAAGATTTACTGCCTGTGTTGCATTCAGGGCCTATCACACCAGCCCACAGCCCTGGTCACCCTGGTAGCCCACAACCCTGGTAGCCATGGTAACCCACAGCCCTGGTCGCCCTGGTAGTCCTGGTAGCCCACAACCCTGGTAGCCATGGTAGCCCACAGCCCTGGTCGCCCTGGTAACCCACAACCCTGGTAGCCATGGTAGCCCACAGCCCTGGTCGCCCTGGTTGCCCTGGTAGCCCACAACCCTGGTAGCCATGGTAGCCCACAGCCCTGGTCGCCCTGGTTGCCCTGGTAGCCCACAACCCTGGTAGCCATGGTAGCCCACAGCCCTGGTAGCCATGGTAGCCCACAACCCTGGTAGCCATGGTAGTCCACAGCCCTGGTCGCCCTGGTTGCCCTGGTAGCACACAACCCTGATAGTCCACAACCCTGGTAGCCATGGTAGCCCACAGCCCTGGTAGCCATGGTAGCCCACAACCCTGGTAGCCCACAGCCCTGGTCGCCCTGGTTGCCCTGGTAGCACACAACCCTGGTAGCCCACAGCCATGGTAGCCCACAGCCCTGGTCGCCCTGGTAGCCCACAACCCTGGTAGCTCATTTTTGGGGGGGAAATTTCAAATTGCCATTAAAAATAAGTGGATGACTAGGAAATCTGCTCTTTAGATGATCATAATGTCCTGCCCTCCAGAGGATGAGCTAATCTTTCCTCTAGCGCCACCTTCAGGACAAACTGTATATGTCTTTACTTCCAGCTACTTCAGGCCTGAAAAGTAAAAAAAAGTTGTAAATCCTAAATTCCTTCACAGTGGAGTCTGAATGCCCCCACCCCCCAAACTGTGTCGGCACCACACACACTTAGTCTACCACACACACACACACACACATACACACACTTAGTCTACCACACACACACACACTTAGACTACCACACACACACATACACACAATGAGAGGAAGGTGGAATGTGTATGTGTGTGTTGTGCGTTTTATCAAGCTTATCTGAAAAAAAAAAAACCTGACAGACTGGTTGACGACAGTCAGGGTGTGTCTCTTTGTGTGTGTGTGTGTGTGTGTGTCATGACTTAATTGAAGAAGCAATTCATCAAATGAACAAACAGGAATGTGTGTGAGTTCTTCTAACACACTGTACTCTACTAACTGATGCTTCTGAGAACTGGCAGCAGTGCATGTTGGGAATTGAAGTTCTTTAGTATTCTTTCTAAGCAAGTTAGCGAGTAACTCGGCTAATAGTGCTAAGATAGGCTAATAGTTAACCTCTGCTTCCAGTCCCGGTGCTAAGCTAGGCTAATAGATGTGATGTCATGTGATGATGAACTGACCAGTGACTGCAGGCAGCAGCAGGACACACAGACACGCTGTTAATGAAGCGCCACCCACACCGGCCATGTTGGATCCACCTCACTGATCCCGGGTCAGACAGTCCTGAAGGAAAAAGACATGCAGCATCTCTTCTGGAAGAAACAGAAGCAGCACTTTACTGTTACAAACATGTTTTACATGAATTCAACACAGAAACACAGTTCAAGTCCCTAATCTTTCTCTTATCCAGTTTCTGCGGCAAGAGGGGTAGACCCTGGGCTGCACCTGGGTCCTGGCTGGTGTGGTAGACCCCCGGCTGCACCTGGGTCCTGGCTGGTGTGGTAGACGCCGGGCTGAACCTGGGTCCTGGCTGGTGTGGTAGACCCCCGGCTGCACCTGGGTCCTGGTTGGTGTGGTAGACGCCGGGCTGAACCTGGGTCCTGGCTGGTGTGGTAGACCCCCGGCTGCACCTGGGTCCTGGTTGGTGTGGTAGACGCCGGGCTGAACCTGGGTCCTGGCTGGTGTGGTAGACGCCGGGCTGCACCTGGGTCCTGGCTGGTGTGGTAGACCCCCAGCTGCACCTGGGTCCTGGCTGGTGTGGTAGACCCCCAGCTGCACCTGGGTCCTGGCTGGTGTGGTAGACCCCTGGCTGCACCTGGGTCCTGGCTGGTGTGGTAGACGCCGGGCTGCACCTGGGTCCTGGCTGGTGTGGTGTTGTCAAGCTCCAGTCCAGGATCCATGTGGGTTTCTGGTCATCAGTCCAGGCCAGGCTCAGGGGGGTCGGGTCTTACAGTCTGACTGCTAGTCTTACTACCAACCAGCTTCATTCAGATCTCAGTACGTTTCTCACTGTTGACCATTACATCTAATATTCTTATTATATTCCTGGAATAATTATACTTATTAATATTATAATATATATATATATATATATATATATATATATATATATATATATATATACACCCTGACTGTTGTCAACCTGTCTGTTAGGTTTTTTTTTTTTTTTTTTTTCAGATAAGCTTCATAAGACGCACGACCCACACATTCCACCTTCCTCTCATTGTGTATATATATATACATACATATAAGAATATAATCCGTATATATAATGTTGTAGTATAATATTATTACATATAATCTCTAATGTCATGAAAATGTGATACATGTATGGATCTATCACCAATAATCATATAATAATCAGGTTATTAATAAGCAGGATGACCTTTGATGAGCTGTAGCCTATTCATGTTTCAGTGTGACCTTCATGGTCATCTGTCTAACACACCTGAAATACACCTGCAGTCACCGCATACGCACGCGCATACACGCGCGCAAACACGCGTATATAAATATGTGTGCTGTAGTGTCGCTGATCAGATTATTCTTATTATATCATATTATATCATGTGATATTATATCATATTATATTATATTATGTTATGTTTTATTATTGATCACCTTCGATGTTCCTCTGCAGTTATTGGAGAGGAGGACGGAAGGGAGTGGCGCGCGCACACGCACACCGGCCAGTCACACGGTGGTCACACGTTAACGTCGTGCGCGTGCGTGCGTGCGTGTGTGTGCGTGTGCGTGCGTTTTCATACCGCGAGGATGAGTCCGCTCGTCTCTGCAGGAGATGATCAGCTTCTTCTGTCTGTAATTCTGTTCTGGTTCTGGTTCTGGTTCTGGGTCGACTCTGTCCGGACTCCCCTCTGCAGGATCGATCCGGATCCAACTGCGCGTTTCTGGTCCTGAATCAGAAAATCCGCAGAGATGAAGCCGCGCTCGGTACGTCTACGTCCACGGAGTCCGGCAGAGTTCTGAGACCACAACACACTGCGCTTCCGGAGGACGCTGTCAAAATAAAAGACCCAACACACCGAGCTCTCGTGTTTCCGGTGTTATATGCTGAAATTTGTGAAATACAATTTAAGCTTCAAAAAGAAGAAGAGCGGCTTCAAATGACTGAACATGTTTTTTGTTGATGTTGTTATTGATTTATTGATTTTGATTCAACATTTAAAGGTCCCATATTATACTGTTTTTCATCAATTCCATACAGCTGTCAGAGGTCCAACAACACTGAATTCAATATGCATTGCCCCAAACCCATCCGTGGTCCTGAATTTCAGCTGTCTATAAGTTGCTCAAATGAGCTCTACTGAGAACAGGCTGTTTCTGTGCCTGCACCTTTAAATGCTAATGAGCTCCATCTCCCTCATTACTGAAGCAGTCCCATGTGAAGTGGTCAGCATACACATACAAGCTAACACGGACCGTAGCCGTAAAAATGAAATGCAACCATCGTCTCTTCTGTTCTTCTGTAGCTGGTGTAACAGTTGTCTGCGTTGTGTTGTTTAGTTGCAAGAAGGACCGACACTCTTAGCTTCAGGACCGAACTTTTATTGCCTGTATCAATGATACGGAAATGACTGGTCAGCTCACGGTCAAACACAGCACTCGTTCGGCACAGCATGGGCTCAATCCTCGCATACTGGCACTATTTGTGTACATCATTAATTTGAAATAAATATATAAACAAAACACATGTACCTGTATCAATGATACAGAAATGACTGGTCAGCTCACGGTCAAACACAGCACTCGTTCGGCACAGATTTATGGAGGAAAATTAGCAAGTTAGCTTAGCCTTCGAGCTAAGGTCGCTAGTTATAAACATTAAACAAAATAAACCCCCTGTAACACATTTAGTTACATGTAAAACTGTCACCAGCTTCCTGAACATAATATCATGATAACTGCATTATCACATTACATTGTTTACACTGTTTCAGTAGGCTATGACGCTGTGCTTCGTGTAACAAACCTACCATGGGCTCAATCCTCGCATACTGGCACTGTGTTTACGTCACAGCCCATATTTATGTGCTGAGGAGAGCCCTGCTAACCAGTGAGCGTCCGTGATACATGAATAAATAAATATGATTGGCTGTCACTGTGGAAGTGGAATCAACACCAAAACTCTGTTACACTGGGACAAAATAGAAGCACTTATGTTGATTTTTACACCCAACAACAGAGCAATCTGCAGCTGTGAGCGACAACATTGTGAAACACCGCTATCTCACTGCTGTCTCACCGCAGGACACACCGAACTTCACCTCGGTGGTGAACTCCCCCTCTCGGATATCTCCTATCATCAGAGGAGTTCGGCCTATCAGGACACACCGAACTTCACCTCGGTGATGAACGCCTCCTAGGAGTAGGTTGGTTCAGGTTGGTCTTTCAAGGATCAGGGTCCCTGGTGGCTCCAGGTTGGTCCTCCAAGGATCATCATGTAAACTTTCAAACAAAGAACAAAATCATATTTCTGTTTCTTAGAGGCCAGAATCCTGTCAGCATGTAATCAATGATTTGAACGTTATAACGGAGAAGAATCTATATTGATGAAATATTAATTCAACATTAAACACAATGTAGCTTTCAATCTGCAACCGATGTGGAATCAATACTTTCAATGCAACATCGTCCATGTTTAATGCTCTGAAGTTTCCTAAACACATTCACACAATTCAAATGCATCAATATTCATCAATATTCATTAATATTCATTAATATTCATTTCTATGTTCTGGGTTACACTGCGCTTTTATTTTGAAGGCAACTGTGCCCCACTTCCTGTCTGGCTGTGTGTGTGTGTGTGTGTGTTTGTGTGTGTGTGTGTATGTGAGAGAGAGAGAGACAGAGAGGACAGGAGTCCCCTCAGGACCAGGTCTCACAGTCTGGTCCTGAGACCACCTCTTTCAGTAGGACCAGGTCTCACAGTCTGGTCCTGAGGACCACCTCTTTCAGCAGGACCAGGCCTCTCACAGTCTGGTCCTGAGGACCACCTCCTCCAGCAGGCCTCTCACAGTCTGGTCCTGAGGACCACCTCCTCCAGCAGGCCTCTCACGGTCTGGTCCTGAGGACCACCTCCTCCAGCAGGCCTCTCACGGTCTGGTCCTGAGGACCACCTCCTCCAGCAGGCCTCTCACGGTCTGGTCCTCAGGACCACCTCCTCCAGCAGGCCTCTCACGGTCTGGTCCTGAGGACCACCTCCTCCAGCAGGCCTCTCACAGTCTGGTCCTTAGGACCACCTCCTCCAGCAGGCCTCTCACAGTCTGGTCCTTAGGACCACCTCCTCCAGCAGGCCTCTCACAGTCTGGTCCTGAGGACCACCTCCTCCAGCAGGACCAGGAGCACAACGAGTCAAAGCAGACGTCAGTTTGGTCTGAGGACCAGATCTGATCAGGATCTGGGAAAAACCTGAACTATGGACAGACTCAGTGATCACGGCTGGGCCACAGAGACCAGCCAACAGACCCGGACCTGGACTAGGTAGCCCTAGAGGAGCGACCTGGTCTGAGTCTGAGAGATGAGCAGCACAACAACACAGGACAGCTGGAGTCGGTCTCTGAACCTGAACCTGAACCTGACACATCTGATACCGTTTAGTATAATATAAGATTGTTGTTGGTCCTAAACAACGTGCACGTACGCACGCACGTGTTTTCTGCCACTTTCTTTTAATTTATTAATTTCCTTTGTTTACTACTTAATATTAGTATATAAATACACTCAGTGAGACTAAATATCCCAAAATGGCACAACAGGCGTATTCTCTTGTACTTTCAGAAAAACTCGACAAAACTCGATAAAAGCCAATATTTCCAAAACGTGCATTACGGAAGAAATGTGACCCTAGAAAACATTATTATTATTATTATTATTATAAAGAGGGTCTCGGGTGAAAGAGGAAGCTCCTCCCCCGCGTGTGGATCCAGGTGTGGGAGTGAGAGAGAGAGGGAGAGAGAGGGAGAGAGAGGGAGATTAAAGCAGAAACTTGGCACATAAATGGTAGATTATTTTTGATTGGTTTCTATTAAGACGTGACTCATGTTGGACTCCAGCTGTTGTGTTCTGGCGCCCCCTGCTGACAAAGAGCTGACAAAGACAGGCGTCTTTATTTCACCTGTTTGGTGAGTTCAACAACATGAATGATAAACATAATGATCAGGAGACTCTTTATACCATATATATATATCCCGCCCCTCTCAGAAAGGAGGAGGAGACGTTGAAGGGGAACCAGGAGGAGGAAGAGGAGGAGGAGCAGCGGTGATGAATGCGCTGATTATTCAGGTGGAGAAAAGTCTGCTGGGAAGCACAACTCAGTCCAGTCTGAGAACCAGGAGAACCAGAGGCGGTCCACGAGAACCAGAGGTGGTCCAGGAGAACCAGACGAGGTGAGTCTCTTTCATTCCTTCATTACTCGCCTTTAAATCTTCGCTGGGGAAGTTTGATGTCGTTTCTTTTCGACGCCTTGAACCTCTCGGATGGGCGGAGTCAACGAGGCTCCACGCGGCTCGCGCCGGTTCACGCGCCAGTTCACCCGCTAGTTCACCCGCCGGTTCACGCGCCAGTTCACGCGCTGCATCTATACTGAAAGTGATGAAACGTTCACGTGACTCCGGAAATGTGGTGTTTAAAGGGCTCCGAGGGGATTTATTCTTTTAATAATTATTATTCACTCTGACGAAAAGAAATCAATAATACATGAAAAAGAATGATCAGTTTATTCAAATCATAATTCATTATTTAACATATTTGTATCAATACTGATTTTGATCACTGTTATTTGGTTTTACAAATATGAATAAAATGTATTAAATAGAACATAAACATGATGTTTCCTCTCATTCTGATCAATACTGATCAATAATGTTTCCTCTTATTCTGAGCAATACTGATCAATAATGTTTCCTGTTCTTCTGAGCAATACTGATCAGTAATGTTTCCTCTAAATCTGATCAATACTGATCAGTAATGTTTTCTCTTATTCTGATCAATACTGATCAATAATGTTTCCTCTTATTCTGAGCAATACTGATCAATACTGTTTCCTCTTATTCTGAGCAATACTGATCAATACATCCCCGCTGGTGGGACTGGGTCTGGATGTGGGACCTGAACCTGGTCTGGATATGAAACCTGAACCTGGTCTGGATGTGGGACCTGAAGCTGGTCTGGATGTGGAACCTGAACCTGGTCTGGATGTGGGACCAGACTCTCGGGGTCTAGAGGATGTTTGTGAAATGGTCAGCTGGCGTGAAAGAATCTCCTCTAGAGACATGAATCCTGGTGCATGCTGGGATGTTAACAGCCTCGTTAACAGCCCTCATCATCACATCAGAGTACTACTGCATCACATCAGAGTACTATTACATCATTGTTGGCTTTAGACAACAAAACCTCTTAGCTAGTTCATGAAATCCGTCTCAACAATACTTTGGAACTCATGGTGTCCAACAGGTCTGGTGGTCCTGTTGGTGGACCCCACCCCCATCAGTAGTTTTCCTCAGTAGTTAAGACTCCGTTAGTAGATCTAGATGTTACAGAGTCACATGATGAGTTTAGTCCTTGAGTCCACCAGGAAACAGGATCCTGATGAACTTGATGCTGTTTTAGTGCTGAGAGACAAAAATACCTTTTTTTTAATTCACAACTACAACCACCACCATGACTACAACCAACACCATGACTACAACCACCATCACGACTATAGCCGCCACCATGACTACAATCAACACCATGACTACAACCCCCACCATGACTAAAACCACCACCACGAGTAAAACCACCACCACGATAACAAACAACACCATGACTATAACCGCCACCACGACTACAACCCCCACCATGACTTAAACCACCACCACGACTAAAACCACCACCACGACAACAACCAACACCATGACTACGACCACCACCATGACTACAACCGCCACCATGACTACAACCAACCCCATAACTACAACCACCACCATGACTACAACCACCACCACAACTACAACAAACACCACGACTACAACCAACAACATGACTACAACCACCACCACGACTACAACCACCACCACGACTACAACCAACACCATGACTACAACCGCCACCATGACTACAACCAACACCAAAACTACAACCAACACCCTGACTTCAACCACCACCACGACTACAACCAACACCATGACTACAACCACCACCACGACTACAACCAACACCATGACTACAACCAACACCACAACTGCAGCGCATCGTGAACACTGCTGAGAGGATCATTGGTGCCTCACTCCCGTCACTGCAGGACATCTACAACACCCGCCTCACCCGCAAAGCACTCCGCATTGTGGGTGAACCATTCCATCCGGCCCACAAACTTTTCAGCCTCCTGCCTTCAGGAAGAAGGTTCCGCAGCATCCGGTCTGGCACCAACAGACTCAAAAACAGCTTTTTCCCCCAGGCTGTTAGGATGCTGAACTCTCTCCCCTCCCTACCCCCTACCCCCCCTGGATCTGGACTTTAACCCCACCCCCCACCCCCGACACAATTGGACAATCAATAAGCACAAAGACACTTAAAAGTCACTTTACCTGTTTACTACTGACTCTTGTCAGTCCCGGTTTACGTTTTTAATTCTATTTATTCTGCACTTTTTGCACTAATGTACCAACACTGTTTACTTTACATTTCATACACTTTACATATTTATACATATTTATACTGTTTTTATACTTATAGTTAGATTGTTGTGTTGTTACATGTTATCTGTTATTTGATTATTGTTTGTTTATTATTTGTTGTTGAATGTCTGTGTGTCAGCGACACTGTGGACCTTGAAAAACGGTATCTCGTTTTCCTGTATGTGGACATATGTGGAAATGACAATAAAGTTGTTGAAGTTGAAGTTGAACCAACACCACAACTCAACCACCACCACGACTACAACCACCACCACGACTACAACCAACACCATGACTACAATCAACATGACTACAACCAACACCACGACTGCAACCACCAACACGACCACAACCACCAACACGACTACAACCCCCACGACTACAACCAACACCATGAGTACAACCAACTCCACGACTACAACCACCACCACGACTACAACTGCCACCATGACTACAACCAACACCATGACTACAACCACCATCACGACTATAACCGCCACCATGACAACAATCAACACCATGACTACAACCCCCACCATGACTAAAACCACCACCACGACTAAAACCACCACCAAGACAACAATCAACACCATGACTACGACCACCACCATGACTACGACCACCACCATGACTACAACCACCACCATGACTACGACCACCACCATGACTACAACCACCACCACGGCTACAACCAACACCATGACTACAACCGCCACCATGACTACAACCAACACCAAAACTACAACCAACACCCTGACTTCAACCACCACCACGACTACAACCAACACCATGACTACAACCACCACCACGACTATAACCAACACCATGACTACAACCAACACCACAACTACAATCAACAACACGACTAAAACAAACACCACGACTGCGACCACCAACACCACCACAACCACCAACACGACTACAACCCCCACGACTATAACCAACACCATGACTACAACCAACCCCACGACTACAACCACCACCACGACTACAACCGCCACCACTACTACAACCAACACCACGACTACAACCAACAACACGACTACAACCACCAACACGACTCCAACCAACACCATGACTACAACCGCCACCACGACTACAATCAACAACACGACTACGACCAACACCACGACTACAACCACCACCACGACTACAACCAACACCATGACTACAACCGCCACCATGACTACAACCAACACCAAAACTACAACCAACACCCTGACTTCAACCACCACCACCACTACAACCAACACCATGACTACAACCACCACCATGACTACAACCAACACCATGCTACAACCAACACCACAACTACAACCAACACCACAACTCAACCGCCACCACGACTACAACCACCAACACGACTCCAACCAACACCATGACTACAACCGCCACCACGACTACAATCAACAACACGACTACGACCAACACCACGACTGCAACCACCAACACGACCGCAACCACCAACACGACTACAACCCCCACGACTACAACCAACACCATGACTACAACCAACCCCACCACTACAACCACCACCACGACTACAACCGCCACCATGACTACAACCAACACCACGACTACAACCAACAACACGACTACAACCACCACCACGACTACAACCAACACCATGACTACAACCACCACCATGACTACAACCAACACCACGACTGCAACCACCAACACGACCACAACCACCAACACGACTACAACCCCCACGACTACAACCAACACCATGACTACAACCAACCCCACGACTACAACCACCACCACGACTACAAACAACACCATGACTACAACCAACACCACGACTACAACCAACAACATGACTACAACCACCACCACGACTACAACCAACACCACGACTACAACCAACACCATGACTACAACCGCCACCATGACTACAACCAACACCAAAACTACAACCAACACCCTGACTTCAACCACCACCACCACGACTACAACCAACAAAATGACTACAACCACCACCACGACTACAACCAACACCACGACTACAACCAACACCATGACTACAACCACCACCACGACTACAACCAACACCATGACTACAACCAACACCACAACTACAACCAACACACACAACACAACACGACACACACACGACTACAAACCACCAACAACAACACACAACTCAACACCACGACTACAACCACCACCACGACTACAACCCCCACGACTACTACCAACACCATGACTACAACCAACCCCACGACTACAACCACCACCACGACTACAACCGCCACCATGACTACAACCAACACCACGACTACAACCAACAACACAACTACAACCACCACCACGACTACAACCAACACCATGACTACAACCACCACCATGACTACAACCAACACCATGACTACAACCACCACCACGACTACAACCACGACTACAACCAACACCATGACTACAACCGCCACCATGACTACAACCAACACCAAAACTACAACCAACACACTGACTTCAACCAACACCACAACTCAACCGCCACCACGACTACAACCACCAACACGACTACAACCAACACCATGACTACAACCAACACCACAACTACAACCAACACCACAACTCAACCACCACCACGACTACAACCACCACCACGACTACAACCCCCACGACTACTACCAACACCATGACTACAACCAACCCCACGACTACAACCACCACCACGACTACAAACGCCACCATGACTACAACCAACACCACGACTACAACCAACAACACAACTACAACCACCACCACGACTACAACCAACACCATGACTACAACCACCACCACGACTACAACCACCACCACGACTACAACCCCCACGACTACTACCAACACCATGACTACAACCAACCCCACGACTACAACCACCACCACGACTACAACCGCCACCATGACTACAACCAACACCACGACTACAACCAACAACACAACTACAACCACCACCACGACTACAACCAACACCATGACTACAACCACCACCACGACTACAACCACCACCACGACTACAACCACCACCACGACTACAACCAACACCATGACTACAACCGCCACCATGACTACAACCAACACCAAAACTACAACCAACACACTGACTTCAACCAACACCACGACTGCAACCACCAACACGACCACAACCACCAACACGACTACAACCCCCACAACTACAACCACCACCATGACTACAACCAAGCCCACGACTACAACCACCACCACGACTACGACCGCCACCATGACTACAACCAACACCACGACTACAACCCCCACGACTACAACCAACACCATGACTACAACCACCACCACGACTACAACCAACACCATGACTACAACCAACACCACAACTACAACCAACACCACAACTCAACCGCCACCACGGCTACAATCACCAACACGACTACAACCAACACCACGACCGCAACCGCCACCACGACTACAATCAACAACACGACTACAACCAACACCACGACTGCAACCACCAACACGACCGCAACCACCAACACGACTACAACCCCCACAACTACTACCAACACCATGACTACAACCAACCCCACGACTACAACCACCACCACGACTACAACCGCCACCATGACTACAACCAACACCACGACTACAACCAACACCATGACTACAACCGCCACCATGACTACAACCAACACCAAAACTACAACCAACACCCTGACTTCAACCACCACCACGACTACAACCAACACCATGACTACAACCACCACCACGACTACAACCAACACCATGACTACAACCAACACCACGACTACGACCAACACCACGACTGCAACCACCAACACGACCGCAACCACCAACACGACTCCAACCCCCACGACTACAACCAACCCCACGACTACAACCACCACCACGACTACAACCGCCACCATGACTACAACCAACACCACGACTACAACCAACAACAGGACTACAACCACCACCACGACTACAACCAACACCATGACTACAACCAACACCATGACTACAACCAACCCCACGACTACAACCACCACCACGACTACTACCGCCACCATGACTACAACCAACACCACGACTACAACCAACAACACGACTACAACCACCACCACGACTACAACCACCACCATGACTACAACCAACACCACGACTGCAACCACCAACACGACCACAACCACCAACACGACTACAACCCCCACGACTACAACCACCACCACGACTACAACCGCCACCATGACTACAACCAACACCACGACTACAACCAACAACAGGACTACAACCACCACCACGACTACAACCAACACCATGACTACAACCAACACCATGACTACAACCAACCCCACGACTACAACCACCACCACGACTACTACCCCCACCATGACTACAACCAACACCACGACTACAACCAACAACACGACTACAACCACCACCACGACTACAACCACCACCATGACTACAACCAACACCACGACTGCAACCACCAACACGACTACAACCCCCACGACTACAACCAACACCATGACTACAACCAACCCCACGACTACAACCACCACCACGACTACAACCGCCACCATGACTACAACCAACACCACGACTACAACCAACAACATGACTACAACCACCACCACGACTACAACCACCACCACAACTACAACCAACACCATGACTACAACCGCCACCATGACTACAACCACCACCACAACTACAACCAACACCACAACTCAACCGCCACCATGACTACAACCAACACCATGACTACAACCACCACCACGACTACAACCAACACCATGACTACTACAACCACCACCACGACTACAACCGCCACCACGACTACAATCAACACGGCAACTACAACCAACACCGCAACTACAACCAACACCATGACTTCAACCACCACCACCACCACGACTACAACCAACACCACGACTTCAACCACCACCACAACTACAACCAACACCACGACTACAACCAACACCATGACTACAACCACCATGACTACAACCAACACCACCACCAGAGGATCACGTTTTTATCTTCACTGTTGGATGATGATATTATTTTAATATTGTTTGTATTTTTTTCTCACCAGGATGAGTGACGTCCGGTTGACTTCAGACTCCACAGTCTGCAAGGTAAAAGTCCCATCACCAGGATGCTGTTCCTACAGCAATGAGCCTCCAGCCTTCATCCTCCCCCCACGCAACGTCTGGGTCACCCTGGGGGGATACGCCCGACTGGAGGGGAAGGTAGGATATAGGAACACTGGAGGAAACAAGAGAGCAGGGGAGGAGACAAGGGGAAAACAGGGAGAAGGGGAGGAGACCAGAGGAAACAAGGGAGCAGGGCAGGAGACCAGAGGAAACCAGGGAGGAGGGGAGGAAACAAGGGGGAAATCAGGAGGAGGGGAGGAGACCAGAGGAAATAAGGGAGGAGGGGAGGAAACAAGGGAGGAGTAGATGAAACAAGGGAGCAGGGGAGGAGACCAGAGGAAACATGGGAGGAGGGTAGGAAACAAGGTAGCAGGGGAGGAGATCAAGGAAACAAGGGAGGAGAGGAGGAGACGATAGGAAACAAGAGAGGAAACAAAATGGGGAGGAGATAAGTGATGTGAGATCAGAGGGATTAACATCTCCTCAGTCTTGTGATCAGCTACATCCTGATGTGAAGCAGTCAACCACACACAGACACACACAGACACACACACACACACACACACACACTCATCATTGACTGTGGATGGTTACTGATGGGACCCCCCGGGGCCCTAAACATGATAAAAATCATCACGCAATCCTGAATGGAGGAACCAGATGTTGTCTCCTGGGTCTGTGGACCCCCAGAGGTCTAGATAGTAGCTCATGATCAACATGATCCTGTGGCCCAACGGGACGAGTAACAGGAGTAACAGGACTAATGTGAACAACCAAATTGCTGATAAAAACACCTGTGACGTCCGTCTTTCAGGTGCGAGGTCATCCTGAGCCTCAGGTCACATGGTGCAGAGAGGGGAGGCCAGTGATTGGTGGACAGCGCTATGTCATGGAACAAAGTGGTCGGGGCAACTTCAACCTGGTGGTGGGCGGAGTCAGAGAGGAGGATGTTGGTCACTACACCTGTCAGGCAACCAATGAGGCTGGGAGCTGCCAGGTTACCGTGGAGATCTCCCTGGAAGGTACGAGCACCTGCAACAGGCATCCTACTGCTGATACTACTGGTACAACTACTAGTACTAGGAAATACAACTACAATACAGTACAACTATATTATTAGAATATTTAATACTACAACTGATACTAATATTACCACTGGTCATACTACTGCTACTAATTTGATTACTGATACTAATACTACCTCCTGGGGTACTTTTGTTTTCTCTCTCTCTCTCTCCTCTCTCTCTCTCTCTATATATATATATATATATATATATGCGTAGTCGGGGGGGAGCATGCAGCATGTATAATAAATCAACTGATATTTTTCCCTCTAATAATACTAATGATACTACTCAGCCTACTACTGATACAACTAATAACACTATATTTCATACTAATATGATTACTGATACTAGTAGTAACACTAGGAATATTCCCTCTAACAATACTACTGTGTGTTTTATTAAACACACTGGATCCAGTGAACTGGATCAGGGATGTAATGGAGGAAACAAGTCTCATCAGCACAAGAACTTAATGAACCGAAGCTGGAAAAAGAAGAAAAGATATCTCGGATGTTAATGAACATTTCATTAATTTCTGTAAGGTTTATAAAACACTAGACTGAGTAATACCACAAGTGTCTCACTTGTTTTAATGTCAAACACACTGTGATTTAGAGCCTTCTACTCATTTCTTCATTCAGCTAACACATGTGATTCTCCTGGTGTCCACTGGGGGCAGTGCTGCTGTATTATAACTGTCTCTGAAGCTCTGTGTTTTCACCTGCAGAGAATTCTGGGAAAAAATGTGGCTTCCTGTCCTCCATGAAAACAGGGTGAGCTCTTCTGTCATCTCTCTCTGTGTACTGGAGGGGGTCCTGGTTCAGAGTCAGTGTACTGGAGGGGGTCCTGGTTCAGAGTCAGTGTACTGGAGGGGTCCTGGTTCAGAGTCAGTGTACTGGAGGGGGTCCTGGTTCAGAGTCAGTGTACTGGAGGAGGTCCTCGTTCAGAGTCAGTGTACTGGAGGAGGTCCTCGTTCAGAGTCAGTGTGCTGGAGGAGGTCCTGGTTCAGAGTCAGTGTACTGGAGGGGGTCCTGGTTCAGAGTCAGTGTAGTGGAGGGGGTCCTGGTTCAGAGTCAGTGTGCTGGAAGAGGTCCTCGTTCAGAGTCAGTATACTGGAGGGGGTCTTGGTTCAGAGTCAGTGTACTGGAGGAGGTCCAGGTTTAAAGTCAGTGTACTGGAGGAGGTCCTGGTTCAGAGTCAGTGTACTGGAGGATCTCCTGGTTTAAAGTCAGTGTGTTGGAGGAGGTCCTAGATCTCACCTAGTCTGCTGGAGGAGGTCCTGGTTCTGACCAAGTCTGCTGGAGGAGGTCCTGGTTCTGACCTAGTGTACTGGAGGAGGTCCTGGTTTAAAGTCAGTGTGTTGGAGGAGGTCCTAGTTCTGACCTAGTCTGCTGGAGTAGGTCCTGGTTCTGACTTAGTCTGCTGGAGGAGGTCCTGGTTCTGACCTAGTGTACTGGAGGAGGTCCTGGTTCAGAGTCAGAGTACTGGAGGATCTCCTGGTTTAAAGTCAGTGTGTTGGAGGTCCTAGTTCTGACCTAGTTTGCTGGAGGAGGTCCTGGTCCTGACCTAGTCTGCTGGAAGAGGTCCTGGTTCTGACCTAGTGTACTGGAGGAGTTCCTGGTGCAGAGTCAGTGTACTGGAGGATCTCCTGGTTTAAAGTCAGTGTGTTGGAGGAGGTCCTAGTTCCAGAGGTGACAAGTAACAAAGTACAAATACTTCGTTACTGTACTTAAGTAGATTTTTTAGGTATCTGTACTTTACTTGAGTATTTATTTATTTATTTATTTTTTTAAAAACCTCCACAGATGGCGACAATATGTAAAAGCATACGTAAAAGACGTGACAAACTTGAGAGGGAAAGAGGGAGAAGAAGGGGGGACAGGTTACCTCGGGAAGAAGTCGAATGTGAGGGGACGGTAGAGACGGGAGAGAACTTGCACTGTAGCAGCGACATGGAGGAAGGAAGAGAAGCGGGGTCCACGAGTATTGCCGACGGTGACGCTTCAGAAGATTCAGAGAAGCAAGACATTCCCCGTCCATGGCCCTATTTAAAAGACGTATTCGTTGTTGTCGCCTCCAAAAAGGACTCATGGCGTATGCGCTGTAAGAAAGTACATTTCGGAGCCTGTACTGTCTTACTTTTACTTGAGTAAAGGAGTTGAATCAGTACTTCTACTTTTACCAGAGTATTTTTTTACACATGTTTCTGTACTTCTAGTTAAGTACAGAATATGAGTACTTTTGCCACCTCTGCCTAGTTCTGACCTAGTCTGCTGGAGGAGGTCCTGGTTCTGACCTAGTCTGCTGAAGGAGGTCCTGGTTCTGACCTAGTCTGCTGGAGGAGATCCTGGTCCCTCTAAAGTGAATCACATCTTGGTATCAAGACGTTTCCCATGACTCTTCAGGTTTCGCCCTGCCGTCCTGGCGATGGAGAGCAGGCCCAGTATCTGGGGCCAGAGTCCGCCGAAGTTTGGCATTAAACCGAACCGAGTGTTCGTCCAGCTGGGACAGACCGCCAAGTTCACCGCCAAAACAACCGGACGCCCACAGCCCCAAGTCACATGGTTCCAGGTAGGTGGAACTTGGACTATTGTGATGGTAATTCATGTATAGGAGTGTGTGTGTGTGTGTGTGTGTGTGTATATATATATATATATATATACACTCAACAAAAATATAAACGCAACACTTTTGTTTGCTCCCATTTTTCATGAGATGGACTTAAAGATCTAACATTTCAGAGTGGCCTTTTATTGTGGACAGTCTAAGGCACACCTGTGCACTAATCATGATGTCAGATCAGCATCTTGATGTGGCACACCTGTGAGGTGGGATGGATTATCTCAGCAAAGCAGAAGTGCTCACTATCACACATTTAGACAGATTTGTGAACAATGTTTGAGAGAAATGGTAATATTGTGTATCTGGAATGAATTTTAGATCTTTAAGTCCATCTCATGAAAAATGGGAGCAAAAACAAAAGTGTTGCGTTTATATTTTTGTTGAATGTAAAATGGAACATTATCTGTTCTTATTGTACTGTATTAAGTTCTTTATTAGATGAATTCTATATTTTCTGGTGAACTCTGTAAGTGTGTCTGTGTGGTTCAGGGCTGGGAGGAGGTCCAACCTGCAGGTCCAGACCAGTAATCTCGACCAGGAGGCCACACGGGGAGGCCGGGTCACATTAACCCGCCACGGTAACCAACACCTCCGATTTGAAGTGTTAAGACGAAGCATAAATACAATGTTTGATTCTGACCAACGCATCGTTGGGGTTCTCGGAGGAACACAGGAAGTGTTTCAAACATCGCTTTCTCGTTATTAGAAGAATGATTATATCACCAGGAGTTTACGGATGAATTCCATGAGCTGTTTGTATTCACTGTCGAGGAATCCTTCATGACAAACGTAGTCATTAAGTGCCTGTCTGCCCCCCTCAGGCCTGTCTCTCCAGCCACTGGTCTTCCTCAAGGAGCTGCAGGACTTGTGGGTAGCGGAGGGTCAGACCATCAGCCTGCAGGCCTGTGTGGAGGGAAAACCTGCCCCAGACGTATCCTGGCGGCTCAACGGTCCGTTCACGTTGATCTAAAGTCTGATGGAGAGGAAGAGGAGGTTTCCTCCTCACGGGAAGATGGAGGTCACTGTCCAGCAGGGGGCAGCACAGTCTGCTAGCTACACTGAGAGAATCTGAGGCAGACAGGGAGAGACAGACTGGGGGAGAGAGAGGGAGAGACAGACAGGGGAGAGAGACAGGCAGGGGGAGAGAGAGGGAGAGACAGGCAGGGGAGAGAGACAGGCAGGGGGAGAGAGAGGGAGAGACAGACAGGGGGGGAGAGAGAGAGAGGGAGAGACAGACAGGGGTAGAGGTGGCGGGAGAGACAGACAGGGGGAGAGAGAGGGAGAGAGAGAGGGAGAGACAGACAGGGGGAGAGAGAGACAGAGAGGGGGAGACAAACAGGGAGAGAGAGACAGGCAGGGGGAGAGAGAGGGGGAGACAGACAGCGAGAGAGACAGGCAGGGGGAGAGGTGGTAGGAGAGACAGACAGGGGGAGAGGGAGACAGACAGGGGGAGAGAGAGACAGGCAGGGGGAGAGAGAGGGGGAGACAGGCAGGGGAGAGAGAGACAGGCAGGGAGAGAGAGAGACAGGCAGGGGGAGAGA
This sequence comes from Chelidonichthys spinosus, assembly GCA_029853015.1. NCBI lineage: Eukaryota > Metazoa > Chordata > Actinopteri > Perciformes > Triglidae > Chelidonichthys > Chelidonichthys spinosus. Next base: position 27,819,313 of record CM056830.1, read on the forward strand.
GAGACAGGCAGGGGGGGGAGAAAGAGAGGGAGAGACAGACAGACAGGGAGAGAGGGGGAGAAGCAGACGGGGGAGGGAGAGAGAGAGAGACAGGCAGGGAGGGAGGGAGAGACAGGCAGGGAAAGAGAGAGGGAGGGAGAGACAGGGCTCTCTGGTGTCGCACTGCCGTTAAACAAATATGAGAGCTGGAAGCCATATAAAGACAAAACATGCTGCTGCAGGGAACACACACACACACACACACACACACACACACACACCCTGAAGCCAACCCAAGAAGGGCATTGCCTGGGGAATCCACTGTGTGTGTTCATTCTCGTGTTAATGTCATTGTGGGGACTTCTCTCTGACCGACACAAGTTGAACTGAGTGGAAAACAACATGTACTTATACACATGTACTAATACACATGTACTACTACACACGTAGTACTTTAATTTCCACCTACTGTAAATGGATTATTGGTGAAAATCTTCCAGAAGCTTGAGTGTCGGACCACCTTTTGTAAAACTGTACGGTTCCTCAGGGTTCCATACTAGGCCCTTTACTGTTTAGCAAGCTAATGGCTAATAACATGTGATTAGCTCGTCCTGCAGTTCAAACACACTTATGTTTGCATTAACAACAATAACATGAAGATGATGATGTCTCTCCTTCCTCCCTCAGAATGTCCGGTTCCAGTCGGTGCTCGGTCTTCATTCATTGGGGGTGTGGCCTCGCTGATCATCCACAACAGTTCACAGCGTGATGATGGCGTTTACATCTGTGTGGCCGAGAACAGCCACGGGAGAGTAGAGAGCAGCGCTAGAGTCCAGGTCAAAGGTTGGAGGTCGTTCAGATGAATGCACATTTCATTCTTAAATGTAAATGCAGTTTAATTTGCTGAGTCTCGAACTACAGTTCTCTTCCCATCATGCTTTAGGGGATGTAAACAGGAAGTGTTTACTAAATTAGTTTCCATAGTTAAGTGTCATTATCATTATCATCATCATCATCACCCTCATCATCATCATCCCCATCATCATCTTCATCATCATCATCATCCTCATCATCATCCCCATCATCATCTTCTTCTTCATCATCATCATCACCATTATCATCACCATCAACACACACACACACACACACACACACACACACACACACACACACACACACACACACACACACACACACACACACACAGGCCAGGAGGTTCCCACAGACCGACCCACTCAACCTTCTAGATGTCCTTCTGTGGACAATAACGGCTTCTTTCCATCCGTCCCTTCTGTTCAACTTCCTCAAATCATGAAACATGGACAACAGGTCACATGACCACGCTGGTAGAAGTCTTTATGATCTACATGAGGCTGCATTATTAATACACGTGCTGTTATTTAGAAGGAGGAGGAGTACACAATACAAAATAATAATAATAATAACATTATATTACATTGAGAGTGGAGTGTGTGTGTGTGTGTGTGTGTGTGTCAGAGTCAGAGAGAGAGAGA
>CM056830.1:27825805-27828305 GCA_029853015.1 Chelidonichthys spinosus
GAGGAGAACTGCTGCACTCTGCTGATCCAGGAGGTTTTCCCCGAGGATGCCGGGATCTACATCTGCCAGGCCTGGAACCAGTACGGAGAGGAGCAGAGCCAGTCCCAGCTCACTGTGGAGGGTACCTCAGAGTCCCCAAGCTAACGGACTCCTTCCTCCTCCACCTTCTCTACCTCTTCCTTCTCAACCTCCTCCACCTCTTCCTTCTCAACCTCCTCCACCTCCTCTACCTCTCCCATCTCCACCTCCTCTACCTCTCCCTTCTCCACCTCCTCTACCTCCTCTCTTCCTTCTCAACCTCCTCCACCTCTTCCTTCTCAACCTCCTCCACCTCAACCTCCTCCACATCCTCTACCTCTCCCTTCTCCACCTCCTCTACCTTTCCCTTCTCCACCTCCTCTACCTCCTCTACCTTTCCCTTATCCACCTCCTCTACCTCTCCCTTCTCCACCTCCTTTACCTCTTCCTCCTCCACCTCTACCTTCTCCACCTCCTCTACCTCTCCCTCCTCCACCTCCTTTACCTCTTCCTTCTCCACCTCCTCTACCTCTCCCTTCTCCACCTCCTTCACCTCTCTCCTCCGCCTCTTCCTTCTCCCCTTCCTCTACCTCCTCCCTTGCAACGTGATCAAAGTGCAGTTAAGTTGTATTTTTTAGAGATTTTTAGGTAACGTGTTGCTATCCAACAGTTCCACCTATCAACAAGTTTAGGCAGAAACAGAACTGTTTGGGGGAGTTGTCATTATGGTTCTGGTCATGCTTTGTGGCAGAGCCCCAGGACGGCGTCCAGCCCTGGTTCATCACCAAACCCAAACCAGTGAGTGCCATGGTGGGTCAACATGTCCTTCTGTCCTGTGCTATCGCTGGAGAACCGTTGCCCCAGTATACCTGGACCAGAATGGACCTGAGCCAACCTGTGACATCTGAAGGAGACTGCAAACAGCTGCAGAAACAGGACATCATCTCACTGTTGATCAGGTCAAAGATCTAAATATTTGTAGCTCCTGGAGCAACACAGATCTAATCAATACTTGATACTGTCAATACTGAGTTAATACTTCCTCTTTCTCTTCTTCATCAGGAACGTTCAAAAGCATCATGCAGGAGATTACCTGATAACCTGAGGTAAGAACACACTCTTTATATTCATATGTATATTAGTAGTCATCATTTTGATAAAAATACAAGCAGTCACAGATGTTGTGTCAACAGCAACATTCTGAAATAATCCTCTATGATCTACAGTATGAAGTTGAAGTGAGGATTAAATTAAATTCCCCCATCCATAAGTCCATCCATGATCTGTCTGTCCACCTCTTCACATACTGTAGTCCTCCATCATATTCATCCCAATGGTTTAACCTTTACTTTAACTGTTTATTTTAAATGTTAAAATATTATCATATAAATAGGTCTTGGGCTGCTTTTAAATCACAAATATGGTGCTAGGACTTTATAGAATGCCATAACATATGGCTGTATGGTAACTGTAAAGCACCCTAAAGGATGCTAGGTAGGGTACTACTCCCCAAGGGAGGGCACCTTAAAGAACACTAGGTAGGGTACTACTCCACAAGGGAAGGCACCTTAAAAAATACTAGGGTGGGTACTACTCCACAAGGGAGGTCACCTTAAGGAACACTAGGTAGGGTACTACTCCACATGGGAAGGCACCTTAAAAAATACTAGGTAGGGTACTACTCCACAAGGGAGGGCACCTTAAAGAACACTAGGTAGGGTACTACTCCACTAGGCAGGTCACCTTAAAGAATACTAGGTAGGGTACTACTCCACAAGGGAGGTCACATTAAAGTATACTAGCTAGGGTACTACTCCATTAGGCAGGTCACCTTAAAGAATACTAGGTAGGGTACTACTCCACAAGGGAGGTCACCTTAAGGAACACTAGGTAGGGTACTACTCCACATGGGAAGGCACCTTAAAAAATACTAGGTAGGGTACTACTCCACAAGGGAGGGCACCTTAAAGAACACTAGGTAGGGTACTACTCCACTAGGCAGGTCACCTTAAAGAATACTAGGTAGGGTACTACTCCACAAGGGAGGTCACATTAAAGTATACTAGCTAGGGTACTACTCCACTAGGCAGGTCACCTTAAAGAATACTAGGTAGGGTACTACTCCCCAAGGGAGGTCACCTTAAATAATACTTGGTAGGGTACTACTCCACTAGGCAGGTCACCTTAAAGAATACTAGGTATGGGTACTACAGCACTGGGCAGGGAACCTTAAATAGCATTAGGATGGGTACCTACCTGTCCAAAGTATCTGAACGTCTGCCTGGCTGTTTGTCAGGAACAAGGTTGGGGACTGCAGTGCTGTGGCCTGTTTGTCTGTCGATGATCGAGAGACAGACAGGACGAGAGGACGAGGGGGAAGAGCAGGAGAGGACAAGAGGTGACACGATAAAATGAGTAAAACCACAGAGTTGTATGTACACTTTACACATCTTTATTAGCATCATGGCTCGACAACTTCCAT
>CM056830.1:27833305-27935805 GCA_029853015.1 Chelidonichthys spinosus
TTCAGTCTGCAGGACAGCCCCTGATCCACTGTGTGTATGTGTTTGTTTACCCTACATAGTGAGGACTCATGTCACATGTTAAAGGTCAGAGGTCACTGAGACAGACAGCTGGAGTTGTAATATATAATGAAACACTGACAGCAAATCTTTTTCTGCAGGATCAATACTTTGACTGTTAATATCACAGTGTGGCATTCACTTATCCTAATATAATAATCTAATATTATAATATTCTAATATGATATTTGCTGTGTTGTATTCCCCTATATATAATATGATGTGTACTGTGTTGTATTCCTCAAGTATATATATATATACAGTATATATATATATATATATATATATATATATATATATATGATATGTGCTGTGTTGTATTCCACTAGTACATATAGTGGGGTTTAGCTCAGGAGGTAGAGCGGGTTGGCTGGCAACCGATCCCCGGCTCCTCCTAGCTGAGTGCCTGGTGTCCCTGAGCAAGACACCTCACCCCAATTGCTCCTGATGAGCTGGCAGTCGCCCTGCGTGGTTGACTCCGCTGTTGGTGTGTGAATGTGTGCGTGAATGGGTGAATGTCAGTCATTCTTGTAAAGTGCTTTGGCTAAAAGCGCTATATAAATGAGGACCATTTACCATTTATATGTGCTGTGTTGTACTCCACTAGTATATATATATGATATGTGCTGTGTTGTATTTCTCTAGTATATATATATGTGCTGTGTTGTAGTATATATATTAATATGAATATGTGCTGCAGTTGCAGGAGGCCTGTGCTCCCTGACGATAGACAAAGCGCTGCCAGAAGATGAAGGGCAGTATAAATGCCGGGCTGAAAACTCAGCAGGCAGATCTGAGAGCTGCTGTATGGTTCTAGTGGACGGTAAGAACCTTCATATAACAGTATGTAACTATGTTATTAACTATGTTAGTATGTAACTATGTTATTAACTATGTTAGTATGTAACTATGTTATTAACTATGTTAGTATGTAACTCTGTTATTTACTATGTTAGTATGTAACTCTGTTATTAACTATGTTAGTGTGTAACTATGTTATTAACTCTGTTAGTATGTAACTCTGTTATTAACTAGGTTAGTATGTAACTATGTTATTAACTATGTTAGTATGTAACTCTGTTATTAACTAGGTTAGTATGTAACTACGTTCTAGTGGATGGTAAGAACCTTCATATAACAGTATGTAACTATGTTATTAACTATGTTAGTATGTAACTATGTTATTAACTATGTTAGTATGTAACTATGTTATTAACTATGTTAGTATGTAACTCTGTTATTTACTATGTTAGTATGTAACTCTGTTATTAACTAGGTTAGTATGTAACTACGTTCTAGTGGATGGTAAGAACCTTCATATAACAGTATGTTACTATGTTATTAACTAGGTTAGTATGCAACTATGTTATTAACTAGGTTAGTATGTAACTACCTTATTAACTATGTTAGTATGTAACTCTGTTATTAACTAGGTTAGTATGTAACTACGTTCTAGTGGATGGTAAGAACCTTCATATAACAGTATGTTACTATGTTATTAACTAGGTTAGTATGTAACTATGTTATTAACTAGGTTAGTATGTAACTCTGTTATTAACTAGGTTAGTATGTAACTATGTTATTAACTATGTTAGTATGTAACTCTGTTATTAACTAGGTTAGTATGTAACTACGTTCTAGTGGATGGTAAGAACCTTCATATAACAGTATGTTACTATGTTATTAACTAGGTTAGTATGTAACTATGTTATTAACTATGTTAGTATGTAACTCTGTTATTAACTAGGTTAGTATGTAACTACGTTCTAGTGGATGGTAAGAACCTTCATATAACAGTATGTTACTATGTTATTAACTAGGTTAGTATGCAACTATGTTATTAACTAGGTTAGTATGTAACTACCTTATTAACTATGTTAGTATGTAACTCTGTTATTAACTAGGTTAGTATGTAACTACGTTCTAGTGGATGGTAAGAACCTTCATATAACAGTATGTTACTATGTTATTAACTAGGTTAGTATGTAACTATGTTATTAACTAGGTTAGTATGTAACTATGTTATTAACTAGGTTAGTATGTAACTACGTTCTAGTGGACGGTAAGAACCTTCATATAACAACAACTGCTGATGTCACATCATGTTTGAATAATGGAAACATTTTCTCAGTTTGTGTAAATATTTAAACCCAACTAAACATTTCTGCTTTGTGTGGCATGTGATAAATAAGTTTTATATTTAATATGAAACGACATCCAGCATCATAATTCATGAGGTAAACATGTTTACAACTTTATCTTTACTTTCATTTATCCTCCTTCAACCGGACTCTGCTCAGATCAGATCAGAAGCATAAGGACCAGGTCCTGTAAGGACCAAGTCCTGTAAGAACCAGGTCCTGTAAGAACCAGGCCCTATAAAACCAGATCCTGTAAGAACCAGCTCCTGTAAGAACCAGGTCCTGTAAGGACCAAGTCCTATAAGAACCAGACCCTATCAAACCAGATCCTGTAAGACCCCGTTCCGGAGGTCTGGTTGGACCGTCCTGTTATTATAGTAAATGGACATAAACAGTGTTTATTTAACAATCATCTCTAAATGAGATTCCCAGAAACCAGTGTGTTGCCATGGCGACGGAGAGCCACTGAGGCTCTGGGAGTTCATAGGAACCAGGTTTCATGTGATTGTTCCCCTGGGGAGCACGAATATCAGCGTGTCACAACAAGAAGCACTGGAAGAGAATTTAACGAATCCTAAAACTTAGAATTCTGTTTTTATTTTTGTTCCTCAAATTATTTATTTTAATAAAACACACTTTCATCATGTCTCCCTACCTGTCTCTCTCTCACCCTGTCTCTCTCCCTGTCTCCCTACCTGTCTCTCTACCTCCCTCTCCCTACCTGACTCTCTCTCTCCCTGTCTCTCTCCCTCACCCTGTCTCCCTACCTGTCTCTCTCTCACCCTGTCTCTCTCCCTATCTCCCTACCTGTCTCTCTACCTCCCTCTCCCTGTCTCCCTACCTGTCTCTCTCTCTCTCCCTGTCTCTCTCCCTCACCCTGTCTCCCTACCTGTCTCTCTCTCACCCTGTCTCTCTCCCTGTCTCCCTACCTGTCTCCCTACCTGTCTCTCTCTCTCTCCCTGTCTCTCTCCCTCACCCTGTCTCCCTACCGGTCTCTCTCTCTCCCTGTCTCCCTACGTGTCTCTCTTTCTCCCTGTCTCTCTCCCTCTCCCTCTCCCTGTCTCCCTACCTGTCTCTCCCTCTCCCTGTCTCCCTACCTGTCTCTCTCTCCCTGTCTCTCTTCCTCTCCCTGTCTCCCTACCTGTCTCTCTCTCCCTGTCTCTCTCCCTCACCCTGTCTCCCTACCTGTCTCTCTCCCTCTCCCTGTCTCCCTACCTGTCTCTCTCCCTCTCCCTGTCTGCCTACCCGTCTCTCTCCCTGTCTCCCTTCCTCTTTCTACCTCCCTCTCCCTGTCTCCCTACCTGTCTCTCTCTCGGCCTCCAGACCCGACAGAGAACTCTCCGGCAGACAAGAAGTCCAAGAAGACGACTCCGACCTCAGAGAGTGAGTTTCCAAAATATGCAGCCGCTTCTTCTTCTTTTGTCCCAATAAGGAGCTGAGGGCCGGTTCACACACTGCCACACACACACACACAAACACACAGACATGCACACACATTTACATTTAGGGCATTTACCAGACGCTTTGTTACAATAAGTACATTTGTGGAAAGAAAGAAAACACAACATCATCGCTGATAAAGTTAGAGTGAAAAATAGAAACTGTGTTAAAGTAGCAGCTGTTCAGCAAGGATACCTTTAGTACTACAGTGCTGTGATGAAAGTACTACAGGTAAGAACATAGAAGTGCATGGGTGAGGGGAGGAGGGGGGGTGGGAGGGGAGGATGGAAGGGGAGGAGGGGGGGGATGGGAGGGGAGGAGGAGAGGTGGGAGGGGAGGGGTGGGAGGGGAAGAGGGGGGGATGGGAGGGGAGGAGGGGGAGGATGTTGTGGTTGTAACGGTCCACAGCTCTTCATGGATCCTCTCCCACTCTTCCTTTTAAGGCCGGCTTTCCTGGCTCCGCCTGATTGGCTCCTCTCTCTCTCTTTCCCGTCTCACTGTCCCTGTCTCACTGTATCGTCTCACTGTCCCGTCTCACTGTCCCCGTCGAACTTTCCCGTCTCACTGTCCTGTGTCACTGTCCCGTCTCACTGTCCTGTCTCACTGTCCCGTCTCACTGTCCCATCTCACTGTCCTGTCTCACTGTCCCTGTCTCACTGTCCTGTCTCACTGTCCCATCTCACTGTCCCGTCTCACTGTCCTGTCTCACTGTCTGTTTATTGATAAGGAAACATGGTTTAGATGAATCTGAGAATGTACGGAGCAGAACCTCTTGTTGTATTTAAGGTTCGTGGGATGTTTGAGTGATGTCAGCTGATGGGAACATCCCTGTTTTCAGATATTTGGTTCCAAACCAAAGTGAAACTGTTGAGCTGATGTTTGTTGTGTTGTGTGTTGTGATGATGAGATTATGATGATCTGAATCAGAGTGAATCAGATGTGAGAAGCTCGTTAAGAGTGAGATTTAGTGTTTTGGTTTTGAGACTCCATCCGGCTCTGCTGCCCCTCAGGAACCTGCATGTAAACAAACACACCAGGAAGAGAAGCAGACTTTCACAATAAGAGCCTCTCTGGTCGCAGTAGTCATAAACATGGATATTTAAAATGAATATGGATATATCTATTAAGTTTGAGTTTTGATTAAATTAAACCTTGAGAAAATCATCCATGAAATAATTTAAATCTGGTTTTATAATTACATGAGATGAAACAACTCAATAAAACGAATAAAAGTAACTAGGTTATTATGTAACTATGTTATTAACTATGTTAGTATGTAACTGGGTTATTAACTAGGTTCCTAGTTCCTACTTCCTGAATACAGGATAAGGGGTAGACGTTGGATGGAGTTTGTTACTAGGTTAATATGTTATTAACTGTGTTAGTATGTAACTATGTTATTAACTAGGTTAGTATGTAACTATGTTAGTATATAACTAGGTTATTAACTACGTTAGTATGTTACTACGTTATTAACTACATTAGTATGTAACTACGTTATTAATTACGTTAGTATGTAACTATGTTAGTATGTAACTACGTTATTAACTACGTTAGTATGTAACTATGTTAGTATGTAACTAGGTTATTAACTATGTTAGTATGTAACTACGTTAGTATGTAACTACGTTATTAACTACGTTAGTATGTAACTACGTTAGTATGTAACTACGTTATTAACTACGTTAGTATGTAACTATGTCCATAACTATGTTAATTACATTATGAATAGTAAAGTACAAGTACTTCAGATGGATACTGAAGTCCAGCGGTTTTCAGTAAACTGTGTTCAATATGTGTTGAACAGTTCTAGATTCTTCCATTTCTGCAGCCGTCAGAATAGATGAAAACCTTCAGGAACTATTTCCTGCGTCCTCAGGATCTATTTTTAGATTGTCCATATTTGGTCATCAGAGACGGCCTGTCCCACATTCTTCTTCCCCTACTTTTTTTTAACCATAAAGAAGTTGAGATGCAGCGTGATGCTTCTGAAATACTGCTGACATTATAAGACGTGACATAAATGTGTTCCTGCTGCAGTTAAATCTGTGATACTCACATATGGAAGAAGAAGGAAGTGAAGAATTGAAACCATAGTTTGTCTCTTTATCTCTCTGAAGGCACGAACTCTGAGAATTGATGAATCATCATTTCTGCAACTCAACAACAGAATCATCGGCCTCCATTTTTCCTCATTGTTCTGCCTTTAAAACGTTGCTCTTAAATCTTTGACCACAACCCTAGAATCATTCTGTCTGTAAAGGAAACTTAAGTGGGATTATGTCAGTGATTTGGATGCACTGCTCCATAGTACAGCAGTGTCAGGATGTCTGCATTTATTTATTATAAATAACTAATAGCTAACCTAGTTACAAACTAACCTAGATCCATTCTAACCTAGTTACATCCCAGTTACTTACTAACCAAGTTACATACTAGTTACATACTAACCATGTTACATACTAACCTAGTTACATCCCAGTTACTTACTAACCTAGTTACATTCTTACCATGTTACATACTAACCATGTTACATATTAACCTAGTTACATACTTACCACGTTAAATACTTATCATGTTACATACTAGTTACTTACTAACCTAGTTACATACTTATCATGTTACATACTAACCTTGTTACATACTAGCCATGTTATATAGTAACCTAGTTACTTACAAACAATGTTACATACTAACCTTGTTACCTACTAACTTAGTTACTTACTAACCTTGTAACATACTCACCATGTTACATACTAACCAAGTTACTTGCTAACCTAGTTACATACTAACCTTGTTACATACTCACCATGTTACATACTAACCATGTTACTTACTAACCTAGTTACATACTTATCATGTTACATACTAACCTAGTTACATACTTACCCTGTTACTAACCTAGTAACATACTAACCTTCTTACCTACTAACCATGTTACATACTAGTTACATACTTACCTAGTTACATACTAACCTAGTTACATACTTACCACGTTACTTGCTTATCATGTTACATACTAGTTACCTAACAACCTAGTTACTTACTAACCTAGTTGCATACTTATCATGTTACATACTAACCTTATTACATACTAACCATGTTATCTACTAACCTTGTTACAAACTAACCTTGTAACATACTAACAATGTTACATACTTATCATGTTACATACTAACCATGTTACATACTAACTTAGTTACTTACTAACCTTGTAACATACTCACCATGTTACATACTAACCAAGTTACTTGCTAACCTAGTTACATACTAACCTTGTTACATACTCACCATGTTACATACTAACCATGTTACTTACTAACCTAGTTACATACTTATCATGTTACATACTAACCTAGTTACATACTTACCCTGTTACTAACCTAGTAACATACTAACCTTCTTACCTACTAACCATGTTACATACTTACCATGTTACATAATAACCTAGTTACATACTTACCTAGTTACATACTAACCTTGTTACATACTAACCATGTTACATACTAACCTGGTTACATCCTAGTTACTCACTAACCTAGTTACATACTAACCTAGTTACATACTTACCACGTTACTTGCTTATCGTGTTACATACTGGTTACATAACAACCTAGTTACTTACTAACCTAGTTACATACTTATCATGTTACATACTAACCTTATTACATACTAACCATGTTATCTACTAACCTTGTTACAATCTAACCTTGTAACATACTAACAATGTTACATACTTATCATGTTACATACTAACCATGTTACATACTAACTTAGTTACTTACTAACCTTGTTACATACTCACCATGTTACATACTAACCATGTTACTTACTAACCTAGTTACATACTTAGCATGTTACATACTTACCATGTAACATACTAACCTAGTTACATACTAACCATGTTACATACTAGTTACATACTTACCTAGTTACATACTAACCTTGTTACATACTAACCATGTTACATACTAACCTGGTTACATCCTAGTTACTCACTAACCTAGTTACATACTTACCATGTTACATATTAACCATGTCACATATTAACCTAATTACATACTTACCTAGTTACATACTTATCATGTTACATACTAACCTTATTACATACTAACCATGTTATCTACTAATCCTGTTACATACTAACCTTGTAACATACTAACAATGTTACATACTAACCATGTTTAAATACTAACTTAGTTACTTACTAACCTTGTTACATACTCGCCATGTTACATACTAACCATGTTACTTACTAACCTAGTTACGTGCTTATCATGTTATATACTAGTTACATAACAACCTAGTTACTTACTAACCTAGTTACATACTTATCATGTTACATACTAACCTTATTACATACTAACCATGTTATCTACTAACCTTGTTACATACAAACCATGTTACATACTAACTGAGTTACTTTCTAACCTTGTTACATACTCACCATGTTACTTACTAACCTAGTTACATGCTTATCATGTTATATACTAGTTACATAACAACCTAGTTACTTACTAACCTAGTTACATACTTATCATGTTACATACTAACCTTATCACATACTAACCATGTTATCTACTAACCTTGTTACATACAAACCATGTTACATACTAACTGAGTTATTTACTAACCTTGTTACATACTCACCATGTTACTTACTAACCTAGTTACATACTTATCATGTTACATACTAACCTAGTTACATACTAGTTAGATACTAACCTAGTAACATACTAACCTAGTAACATACTAACCTAGTTACATACAAACCATGTTACATATCAATCTAGTTACATACTAACCTAGTTACATACTAACCTAGTAACATACTAGCCTAGTTACATCCTAGTTACTTACTATCCTAGTTACATTCTTACCATGTTACATATTAACCTAGTTACATACTTATTATGTTACATACTACATTTACATTTACATTTAGGTCATTTAGCAGACGCTTTTGTCCAAAGCGACTTACAATAAGTACATTTGTCAAGAGAAGGAAACAAAGAAACCACGATGTATCATTGCCGATGCAGTAAGAGCTAAAAATAGAACAAGTGTTAGGTCGTCATCTGAGTAAAGTAGTACTTCAAGAGCAACAGTGCTAAGATGAGAGTGCTATAGGTAAGTTTTTTTTTTTTTTTTTTTTGGGGGGGGGGGGGGATGTCGAGGGAGGGTGTTAGTGGGTCATGCTATGTAGAGGCAAGGTGAAGTCTAAACAGGTGAGTCTTGAGCCTTTTTCGGAAGATGGCAAATGACTCTGCTGTCCTGACATTGGTCGGGAGTTCGTTCCACCACTGAGGTGCCAGAACAGAGAAGAGTCTGGACTTTGCTGAGCGATATTTGTTTGCTTTCAGCGATGGTGGTACCAGCCGGCCAGCTGAAGTAGAGGAGCGAAGTGCTCGCTTCGGGGCATGAGGTTTGACCAGTGTTTGAAGGTAGACAGGTGCCGTTCCATTGATGGCCCCGAAGGCCAGTGTCATCGTCTTGAATTGGATGCGTGCTGCAACAGGGAGCCAGTGGAGGTCACGGAGGAGGGGGGTCACGTGGGAGAATTTGGGTAGATTGAAGATAAGGCGTGCTGCAGTGTTCTGGATACGCTGTAATGGTTTAATCGCAGAGGCCGGGAGTCCGGCCAGGAGAGAGTTGCAGTAGTCAAGGCGGGAGATGACCAGTGCTTGGACCAAGAGCTGCGTTGCATCCTTTGTGAGGAAGGTCCGAATCCTGTGGATATTGTAGAGGGCGAATCTGCAGGATCGGGCCACAGCAGTGATGTTGGGGGTGCAGGATAGTTTGTCATCGAGGATTACACCCAGGTTCCTCACAGTTGCGGAAGGTAATACTGTGATGCCCTCGACAGTGACCGACAGGTCCATGCGAGGGCAGTCTTTCCCTGGGATGAAGAGGAGTTTGGTTTTATTCAGGTTAAGCTTGAGGTGATGTGCAGTTGTCCAGACAGAGATGTCAGCCAGACAGTCCGAGATGCGAGTTGCAATGTGAGCGTCAGAGGACGGGGGAAAAGAGAGGAACAGCTGGGTGTCATCTGCATAGCAGTGGTAGGAGAATCCATGCGATGTGATAACAGAACCTAGTGATCTGGTGTATAGTGAGAACAGAAGCGGTCCTAATACTGAGCCTTGAGGGACACCTGTGTCCAGAGAACAGGGTTTGGACATAGAGCCGTTCCATGTGACCTGAAAGGTGCGTTTTGTCAGGTATGATGTAAACCAGGTGAGAGCAGAGTCGGATATGCCAAGTTCAGCCAGAGTGGAGAGGAGGATTTGGTGGTTGACTGTGTCGAATGCAGCAGATAGGTCAAGGAGAATGAGAACGGAGGAGTTGGATGATGTTTTGGCGTCTCGCAGGGACTCGGTCACTGTGAGGAGGGCCGTCTCAGTGGAGTGAGCAGTCCTGAATCCTGATTGATTAGGGTCTAGGAGGTTGTTCCGCGAGAGATAGGATGACAGTTGGTTGTAGGCGGCACGTTCCAAGGTTTTAGAGAGGAATGAAAGAAGAGATACAGGTCTGTAGCTTTGGATGTCAGTAGCGTCTAGGGTGGGTTTCTTAAGGAGAGGCTTCACGATAGCGGTCTTAAAATCCGCTGGAATGACACCTGAGGTGAGGGAGGAGTTGATCAGGGTGGTGAGGAATGGCAAGATGTCGTGTGAGATGTCCTGGAGAAGAGAGGAGGGAATCGGGTCAAGGGAGCAGGTGGTGGCGCGGTTAGATGTAACAAGTGCGTGGACGTCCTCAGAGGTGAGGGGGCTAAAGCTGGTAAGAACATCCGAGTTGAGAGTTGGGGGAGATGTCTTCTGGGAGGGAATAGGCGTGAATGAGGAGCTGATGTCATTTACTTTCTTGGTAAAGTAAGTTGCAAAGTCATCGGCAGTAAGGGAGGAAGGGGGGGTGGGGGCAGGAGGGGTGAGGAGGGAAGAGAACACGGAGAAGAGTTTCCTGGGGTTGGAGGCAGAAGAGTTGATCTTTGCCAGGTAGAAGGCAGATTTAGCTGCCGAAACAGTTGAGGTGAAGTCAGAGAGGAGGTGGTGGTAGTGAGCAAGGTCCTCGTGCTGGCCTGATTTCTTCCATTTTCTCTCCGACGCTCGCAACAATGATCTGTTGGTTCGCAGAGGTTCAGACAGCCAGGGAGGGGCGGGAGATGATCGCGCCGGTCGTGAGATTGGGGGACAGAGAGTGTCCAAAGAAGAGGAGAGTGAGGACATCAGGATAGAGGAGGCTTCCTCAGTAGACGTTAAGGAGAACTGTTCCGAGGATGGGAGCGAGGAGATAATAGTTGAGGAGAGAGCGGAGGGAGTGAGGGATTTCAGGTTGCGGCGGCTGGTGACCATTCGAGGCGTAGAGTGGAGGGATGAGGTGGGCTTCATGGGGATGGAGAAAGTCACAAAGTGGTGGTCGGACACGGTGAGCGGGGTAACAGAGAGTGCCGAGATGCCACAGGATCTTGTGAAGACAAGGTCAAGTTGGTTCCCGGCCCGATGAGTTGGTGGAGAGGGGGAGAGTGTAAGGTCAAATGCGGAAAAGAAGTCTGTGAATTCAGATGAATGCAGCTTTCCCG
Source organism: Chelidonichthys spinosus (assembly GCA_029853015.1). Lineage (NCBI taxonomy): Eukaryota > Metazoa > Chordata > Actinopteri > Perciformes > Triglidae > Chelidonichthys > Chelidonichthys spinosus. The sequence continues at coordinate 27,844,523 of CM056830.1, forward strand.
GGTGGATGTTGAAGTCACCGAGGACGACGAGTGGTGTGCCATCATCAGGGGAGCAGCTCAGGAGGGCATCCATCTCATCCAAAAAGTCACCAAGAGGACCGGGTGGGCGATAGATCACTATGATGTTGAGTTTGAACGGAAGAATGACAGAGACGGCGTGAAATTCAAGCGTAGATCGAGGTAGGTGGTCGAGAGGAAGGACCTGGTAGGACCATGTGGGTGAGATGAGGAGCTCAGTTCCTCCTCCTCGCCCTGTTCGTCTTGGGGAGTGTGAAAACGAGTAGGCAGTTGAAAGGGCAGCTGGAGTGGCAGTGTTTTCTGGGGTGATCCAGGTCTCTGTGAGGGCCAAGAAGTGGAGAGTCTGCAGGGAGGCATAGGCTGAGATGGTGTCCGCCTTCTTGACTGCAGACTGGTAGTTCCACAGCCCCCCTAGTACTTCAAGTTCCGTACCGGTGGAGAGTGGTGGGTAGCAGAGATTGGATGGGTTACAGCCTCGAGTGAAGGGACTTCGGTAAAATCTTCTCCAGTGCGATGTCCTGACTGGGATAAGACACATGGCTGCGGAGGGGGGGGGGGGGGGTTGAGATGTTATACCTACCTCAATGGGCTACCTCGGTGGACTCCCGCAGATAGACTCCCTTGTCTTTGTTCAGCTGTCTTCGTTCTGATGACCCGGCGCTGCAGCTGACGCTGTAGTGTCAGCCTTTTAAGTGCTCAATTTACCGCAAGTACTGACTGTGGCTCCTCCTTCCCTCTAATCAAGTCTATTCACTACAGGTGAGCTGGCTCAAAACAAGCTGATTGCTCACTTAGCACAGACAGCTTCACAAGAATTTCAACAACAAGCTATCAATACTAGATTAAATGTTACCACTAGCTTTACTCACACAATGCCTAAACTCAAATCTACAATTAGTTTCTGACTTACCAACAAGAGACAAAGCAGCTTCCTTCCTTTCTCCAGACAAAATGTGGTTTGAAGAGAGTTACTGCTGTCCCTTAAGTTCTGACTGTGGCTCCTCCTTCCCTCTAATCAAGTCTATTCACTACAGGTGAGCTGGCTCAAAAACAAGCTGATTGCTCACTTAGCACAGACAGCTTCACAAGAATTTCAACAACAAGCTATCAATACTAGACTAAATGTTACCACTAGCTTTACTCACACAATGCCTAAACCCAAATCTACAATTAGTTTCTGACTTACCAACAAGAGACAAAGCAGCTTCCTTCCTTTCTCCAGACAAAATGTGGTTTGAAGAGAGTTACTGCTGTCCCTTAAGTTCTGACTGTGGCTCCTCCTTCCCTCTAATCAAGTCTATTCACTACAGGTGAGCTGGCTCAAAAACAAGCTGATTGCTCACTTAGCACAGACAGCTTCACAAGAATTTCAACAACAAGCTATCAATACTAGACTAAATGTTACCACTAGCTTTACTCACACAATGCCTAAACCCAAATCTACAATTAGTTTCTGACTTACCAACAAGAGACAAAGCAGCTTCCTTCCCTTCTCCAGACAAAATGTGTTACATACTAACCTAGTTACTTACTAACCTAGTTACATACTTATCATGTTACATACTAACCTTGTTACATACTAACCATGTTACATAATAACTTAGTTACTTACTAACCTAGTTACATACTTATCATGTTACATACTAACCTAGTTACATACTAGTTAGATACTAACCTAGTAACATACTAACCTAGTTACTAACCTAGTAACATACTAACCTAGTTACATTCTAACCATGTTACATACCAATCTAGTTACATACTAACCTAGTTACATACTAGTTACATACTAACCTAGTAACATACTAACCTAGTTACATCCTAGTTACTTGCTGTCCTAGTTACATTCTCACCATGATACATATTAACCTAGTTACATACTTATCATTTTACATACTAGTTACATACTAACTAGTTACTTACTAACCTAGTTACATACTTATCATGTTACATACTAACCTTGTTACATACTAACCTTGTTACATACTAGCCATGTTATATACTAACCCAGTTACTTACTAACCTTGTTACATACTAACCTTGTTACATACTAGCCATGTTATATACTAACCTAGTTACTTACTAACCTTGTTACATACTAGCCATGTTATATACTAACCTAGTTACTTACTAACCTTGTTACATACTAACCTTGTTACCTACTAGCCATGTTACATACTAACCTAGTTACATACTTATCATGTTACATACTAACCTAGTTACTTACTAACCTTGTTACATACTAACCTTGTTACATACTAGCCATGTTATATACTAACCTAGTTACTTACTAACCTTGTTACATACTAGCCATGTTATATACTAACCTAGTTACTTACTAACCTTGTTACATACTAACCTTGTTACCTACTAGCCATGTTACATACCAACCTAGTTACATACTTATCATGTTACATACTAACCTAGTTACTTACTAACCTTGTTACATACTCACCATGTTACATACTAACCATGTTACATACTTACCTAGTTACATACTTATCATGTTACATACTAGCCATGTTATATACTAACCTAGTTACTTACTTACCTTGTTAACTTTGTTACATACTAGCCATGTTATATACTAACCTAGTTACTTACTAACCTTGTTACATACTAACCTTGTTACCTACTAACCATGTTACATACTAACCTAGTTACTTACTAACCTTGTTACATACTCACCATGTTACATACTAACCATGTTACATACTAACCTAGTTACATACTCACCATGTTACTTACTAACCTAGTTACATACTTATCATGGTACATACTAACCGTGTTACATACTCACCATGTTACATACTAACCATGTTACATACTAACCTAGTTACATACTCACCATGTTACTTACTAACCTAGTTACATACTTATCATGGTACATACTAACCGTGTTACATACTAACCTAGTTGCTTTATTCACAGGAATAAAATCAACTTTATTGTTTGCATTTGAAATTAGTTTAATTAAGAAAAATAATCTGCTTGTGTTTCAGGTGAAGCCAGAATAAAGAAACCGACAGGAAAGACGCCTCCGAAACAAGGTGACGCGCACACACACACACGCATGCTCACACATACACACACATGCGCACACACGTGCAGACACACACACAAACACAAACAGACATACACATGCAGCCTGCAGCAGACTTGATTATTGAATATGGATTATTGATTATGGATGTGTCTCCGCAGCTTTACCTCCTCAGATCCTCCAGTTCCCAGAGGACATGAAGATCCTGGCGGGAGAGAAGGTGGAGATCCTCTGCAAGTTCTCTGGAGCTCCGCCCATCACCTGTACCTGGCTGAAGTTCAGGAAACCAGTGAGACTCACACACACACACACACACACACACAGACACACACTGATTATGGGTTATTAATCAGCTGGTGGTCTCATGCTTTGACAGACTGGGAGTGAAGATGGATTGTGTATTGAATTCTGTGTGTGTGTGTGTGTGTTTCTATGTCAGATCAGCGAGGGTTCAGCTGACATCTCCATAGTGAGCAGCGACAGCAGCAGCAGACTGACCATCAGCAGCGGTCAGCAGGAACACTGTGGCTGCTACACCATCGAGCTGAGGAACGGCTCCGGCTCCCGGCAGGCGGCCCTCAACCTCACCATCGTCGGTACGCAGCTCCTCACATGGTTCTGTTTGATCTCAGCAACTATTATGGGATGGATGGTGATGATTAGCTAATGTTAGCATATAACAGCCATCTTGTTCTGGGCTCTGATTCTCAGAGGTTTAATGGTCACACAACTCATATCTGTGTTCACCTGAGTCACCTGCAGTCTGTCACCCCGGTCCTCAGATAAACCAGACCCCCCAGCGAGGGTCCCTGCAGCCTCAGACATCCGACGGGCCAGTCTGACCCTGTCATGGTATGGGCCGACCTACGATGGAGGCAGCGCTGTGCAGTCCTACAACCTTGAGATCTGGGACTCGCTGGACCCTCAGTGGAGACTCCTGGTGTCCTGCAACAGCACCTCCTACAACGTACAGGTGTGTTAGCATTACCCGCTAGAGAAGGAACATGTCCTCAGTACGTCTCTGAACTGAGACCATAATAACGCCTGTGTCCGTCTCTAGAACCTTCTCCCAGAACGCCAGTACAAGTTCCGTGTGCGGGCGCAGAACATCTATGGAGTCGGAGAGCCGAGTGCTGAGTCCGAACCCGTTACTGTTGGACTGGTGGATGATGGTGAGTCATCAGAGACCCGGACCCTCCAGTCCTGCTCCGGCACCACGGAGCTACAACACTGATTTTTATATTTATCATATCATTTATACAGTATCAAAGCTAACCTTAGCTTATGTCAGCTATCAAAGCTAACGTTAGCTAATGGCAGCTTTTATAGCTAACCTTAGCTATTGTCAGCTTTCTTAGCTAATGTTAGCTAACCAGTACAAAGTCAGCTAAACTAAACCAGTACTAAGTCAACTAAACCAGTACCAAGTCAACTAAACCAGAACCAAGTCAACTTAACTAAACCAGTACCAAGTCAACTAAACCAGTACTAAGTCAGCTAAACCAGTACCAAGTCAACTAAACCAGAACCAAGTCAGCTAAACCAGTACCAAGTCAACTAAACCAGTACTAAGTCAACTAAACCAGTACCAAGTAAATTAAACCAGTACCAAGTCAACTAAATCAGTACTAAGTCAACTAAACCAGTACTAAGTCAACTTAACTAAACCAGTACCAAGTCAACTAAACCAGTACCAAGTCAACTAAACTCGTACTAAGTCAACTAAACCAGTACCAAGTAAATTAAACCAGTACGAAGTCAACTAAATCAGTACTAAGTCAGCTTAACTAAACCAGTACCAACTAAGCTCAACCAGTACCAAGTCAACTAAACCAGTACTAAGTCAACTAAATCAGTACCAAGTAAATTAAACCAGTACGAAGTCAACTAAATCAGTAGTAAGTCAACTTAACTAAACCATTACAAACTAAGCTCAACCAGTACCAAGTCAACTAAACCAGTACTAAGTCAGCTAAACCAGTACCAAGTAAATTAAACCAGTACGAAGTCAACTAAATCAGTACTAAGTCAACTTAACTAAACCAGTACCAACTAAGCTCAACCAGTATCAAGTCAACTAAACCAGTACCAAATCACTTAGCCAGCACCAACTACACCATCATCAACTGTACGAACTAGACTAGACCAGTACCAACCAGACCAGTACCAGTACTAGACCGGTACCAACTAGACCAGACCAGTACCAGTACTAGAGTGCATGTGAGTGGACTGAAGTGACTAACTGTTTGTAAATGTGTGTGCTGTGTCTGACAGAGGAAGAGGCGGAGGAGGAGGATGAAGGTACGACGCCCACTCCTGATAACAGCATCACGTAACGTCCACCCCTAGTGATCCCCAGTGACCCCCAGTGACCCCCAGTGACCTCTGACCCCTGTGTTTTCAGACCAAGAGAAGGAGCCAGACTACAGAGACGTGAACATCAGAACAGACGTGAAGGTGAAGGAGCTGTACGACGTGGAGGAGAGGCTGGGAACGTAAGCTCCGCCCACACACACACCAAACCACACACCCACAATGCACCTGTGATGTTGTCCAGACATGCAGCTACCCTCCAGTCAACACCGTCTTCTTGCTCTGTCCTCCTGCTCCTTCCTTCTGCTCCGCCCGTTGTGTGTTCGGCAGATCTGTAGTTGCCGACTGATTTGAATGTCTGAACTTAGTCCAGGTCCAGGTCCCTGAGTGTGCCATGTTTGTGTGACAGGGGGAAGTTTGGTCAGGTGTTCAAGCTGGTGGAGAAGGCGACGAAGAAGGTGTGGGCGGGGAAGTTCATCAAGGCGTACTCGGCAAAGGAGAAGGAGAACGTCCGGCAGGAGATCGGCATCATGAACAGCCTCCATCACCCCAAACTGGTGCAGTGCATCGATGCCTTCGAGGGCAAGTCTGACATCGTCATGGTGCTGGAGATGTACGTACCGCTGATGATGTCATCACAAGGGATTATGTCACTTCCTGTTAACTTACGTTCAGTCTGTCATCGCTTTGTTTTACTCGTAATCTTCCTGAAGGGGGGTTTACGGAGCTTATTACCATGAAAAGTAAATATGCCCTGTGTCTGAAATCACTCCCTACTCCCTATATAGTGCACTAGTTCGTTTCGTAGGGGTGTCCGAATGTGTAGTGAGCATTACTATTCCCCATATAGTGCACTCAAAGTTTCCCACAATGCACCGTGAAAAGTAGTGTACAGCCGATGGTCACTAGCCGAGCAAATTTTACCATCATGCATTGCGCTGAAAGACAAATCGCAAAGGGACGAGAGGAGAGAGACCACGAAAAAGCTGCAGAAATATGAATAATCGTACAATAATAAATGTTAATATTTAATATATGTATTGCAGAGCAGAACAAGACGACACAAACGGCCAAAGTGTGATGTTTTTCTTTATTTACTTTTAAGAAAACGCGATATATATTAATTATTTATATGAGACTTTGGGTGAGCGGCAGCGGCGGCCGGCCGGACAGGCAGCAACGAATATGTATTAAAAAAATAATTATCCTGGTAATTTCTCTGCGTGAGACTTGCGACGAGCCGTTGGCAGAATCTGACACGTATTAATTATGCGTCAGGAACAACGTAAAATGGCCTCATTTATATAGCGCTTTTCTCCAAAGCGCTATAAACCATTCACCCATTCACTCACACATTCACACACCGACGGCGGAGTCAACCACGCAGGGCGACAGCCAGCTCGTCAGGAGCAATTGGGGTGAGGTTTCTTGCTCAGGGAGGCACTCAGCTAGGAGGAGCCGGGGATCGAACCGGCAATCTTGCGGTTACCAGCCAACCCGCTCTACCTCCTGAGCTAAACCTCCCCACGACGTCATCAACGGCGCCGAAAGAAATCCCCCGAGTAGTGTCCGAAAGTGTTTTTTCATTTTGCCTTTGAGTCCACTATATAGTGCCCTCCATAGAACTCCCCTATATAGGGAGTAGGGAGTAGGGAATGATTTCGGACACAGCCATGAAGCTACAGCCAGTGACTTAGCTTAGCTTAGCATAATCACGGGGGAAACAGCTAGCCAACCAGCACCTGCTAATATGACACAGCATTGTGACACATCTCATTTAGATGACACAGCATTTTTAAAACATGACGTAGACTATTTACACCATGACAGCATAATTATGCCATGATGCATCATATTTACAGCATAATGGAGCATATACACGACTTGGTGCGGCATATTTGAAACATGCCGCAGCATAGTTGCAATATGACACAGCATATTTACACCATGACACATCATATTTACACCATGACGCATCATATTTACACCATGACGCAGCATATTTACACCATGACGCCGCATATTTACAACATGACACGCCATATTTACAACATGACACGCAATATTTACACAATGACGCAGCATATTTACACCATGACGCATCATCGCAGTTGTCACAGCAACCAGGTATGTTTCTGTACTAGGATCTCAGGCGGCGAGCTGTTCGAGCGGATCATCGACGAGGACTTTGAGCTGACGGAGCGGGAGGTGATCAAGTACATGCTGCAGATCATCGACGGAGTCAGCTTCATCCACCAGCAGGGCATCGTGCACCTGGACCTGAAACCCGAGAACATCATGTGTGTCAACAAGACCGGCGGCAAAATCAAACTCATCGACTTCGGCCTCGCCAGGCGACTAGGTGACGTTTCATTTTGGGAAATCCTGGATGGATGACGTAGCAACGCTTTGAGCTAAGCTAACGATTGGTCTCTTTTGTGTTTGACAGAAAATGCTGGAACCCTGAAGGTTTTGTTTGGGACTCCTGAGTTTGTGGCTCCAGAAGTGATCAACTATGAGGCCATCAGTTACCCCACGGACATGTGGAGCATCGGAGTCATCTGTTACATACTGTGAGTCAGTAGGTTTACTGCTTCACCTCCGTGTTCGTTCACTGCTGCTAGCAGGGTGTTTGTTTGAGCTTCGTTTGTCGTTGTCCTCGCAGGCTGAGCGGTCTGTCTCCTTTCATGGGCGACAGTGACCACGAGACTCTGTCCAACGTCACCTCAGCCTCCTGGGACTTTGAGGACGAGGCCTTCGATGAGATCTCCGACAACGCCAAAGACTTCATCACCAACCTGCTGAAGAAAGACATGAGAGCTCGGCTCACTTGTGCTCAGTGTTATGAACACACCTGGCTGAAGCAGGACACCAACACCATGAAGGCCAAGAAGCTGTCCAAGGAGAGGATGAAGAAGTACATCCTCCGGAGGAAATGGCAGGTAGATGACAATATGACACAGCATGTATAGACCATGACGCAGCATATTTACACCATGAAGCAGCATATTTACTCAATCAATCAATCAACTTTATTTATATGGCACTTTTCATACTTACAGAAGATCAAAGTGCCTCACAGAAAAAAAAAAAAAAAAAAAGAGGAACAAGGAAACACCATGAAAACCCAGACCTCCCACCCCCACAAATATACACACAGAGATACACCAAGACATACACACTCACACACATACATAGTCATACTCACAGACATTCACACCCACACACAAACATACACATACCCACGCACACCCACACACATACACTAGCTGTTGCTGAGGAGACATGGCTGGGCACCGAGATCTGAGGTGAGGAAGAAGCTACCTTTGGGGGCCGCGCACACCATTTACATTTAGGTCATTTAGCAGACGCTTTTGTCCAAAGCGACTTACAATAAGTACATTTGTCAAAAGAAGGAGACCACAACGTATCATTGCCGATAAAGTAAGAGCTAAAAAATAGAACAAGTGTTAGGTCCTCATCTGAGTAAAGTAGTACTTCAAGAGCAACATTGCTAAGATCAGAGTGTTATAGGTAAGGTTTTTTTTTTTTGGGGGGGGGGGTGTCGAGGGAGGGTGTTAGTGGGTCATGCTATGTAGAGTCGAGGTGAAGTCTGAACAGGTGAGTCTTGAGCCTTTTTCGGAAGATGGCAAATGACTCTGCTGTCCTGACATTGGTCGGGAGTTCGTTCCACCACTGAGGACGTCAGAACAGAGAAGAGTCTGGACTTTGCTGAGCGACATTTGTTTGATTTCAGCGATGGTGGTATCAGCCGGCCAGCTGAAGTAGAGGAGCCATTGATGGCCCTGAAGGCCAGTGTCATCGTCTTGAATTGGATGCGTGCTGCTACAGGGAGCCAGTGGAGGTCACGGAGGAGGGGGGTCACGTGGGAGAATTTGGGTAGATTGAAGATAAGGCGTGCTGCAGCATTCTGGATACGCTGCAATGGTTTAATCGCAGAGGCCGGGAGTCCGGCCAGGAGAGAGTTGCAGTAGTCAAGGCGGGAGATGACCAGTGCTTGGACCAAGAGTTGCGTTGCATCCTTTGTGAGGAAGGTCCGAATCCTGCGGATATTGTAGAGGGCAAATCTGCAGGATTGGGCCACAGCAGTGATGTTGGGGGTGCAGGATAGTTGGTCATCGAGGATTACACCCAGGTTCCTCGCAGTTGAGGAAGGTAATACTGTGATGCCCTCGACAGTGACCGACAGGTCCATGCGAGGGCAGTCTTTCCCTGGGATGAAGAGGAGTTCGGTTTTGTTCAGGTTGAGCTTGAGGTGATGTGCAGTTGTCCAGACAGACAGTTCGAGATGCGAGTTGCAATGTGAGTGTCAGAGGACGGGGGAAAAGAGAGGAACAGCTGGGTGTCATCTGCGTAGCAATGGTAGGAGAATCCATGCGATGTGATAACAGAACCTAGTGATCTGGTGTATAATGAGAACAGAAGCGGTCCTAATACTGAGCCTTGGGGGACACCCGTGTCCAGAGAACAGGGTTTGGACATAGAGCCGTTCCATCTGACCTGAAAGGTGCGATTTGTCAGGTATGATGTAAACCAGGTGAGAGCAGAGTCGGTTATGCCAAGTTCAGCCAGAGTGGAGAGGAGGAATCATGGTCCATGACTGCAGGGGGCGCCGCCACAGGGACCACCCCAGCCCAGGCATGAACTCCATGAAGCAGCAAATTTACATGATGTGGCATATTTCCACCATGACGCACGTTTATACCATGATGCAGCATATTTCACCATGACACAGCATATTTACCCCCATTAAGCAGCATATTTACACCATGAGGCGGCATCTTTACAACATGACAAAGCAGAATGTTATCATACTCTCACAGTGTGACAGTAGAAGAATAAAGTTGCGGTACATAAGAAAAGAAGAGAAGAGAGTTAGAGTGATAAAACAAGACAATTTCAAATATTTCAAATATCTCATCTGCTGTTGGACACAAGTGAGTTCATATTCATGTTGGTATCTTAACTTCTTTCTTAACTTCCTTACTTCCTGTACGTTCATCAGCTTGTTTCAGAGAAAGCAGATTAAATATCAGGCCAGAAGAAGCTAAACAGATAACTAACTGAAGTCACATGGCAGAGCTTATCCTCCAGGGACCATGTGACCCTTTCTTCTTATTTGTGGCAGAAAACGGGGCACGCTGTCCGAGCCATTGGCCGGCTGTCGTCCATGGCGATGATGGCGGGCGTCAGCGCCAAGAAGGGCTCACCCACCGAAGGTACGACCGCTGAAGCCCACGCCGGTGCTGTGGTCGCACTGTTGTGGACTTGTTTACAACAAGTGTGTGTGTGTGTGTGTGTGTTCAGAGGACAACCAGTTCCTGGAATGTTTGGAGTACGAGCAGAAGGCTGAGTGCAAACCAACGTTCAGCTCCGTCATCAAAGATGTGGAGGTGGTGGAGGGCAGCGCCGCCCGCTTCGACTGCAAGATCGAAGGTACGACATCGTTAACATCCTCATCTCCAATCTGCATCCTACTGATCCTCACCTCCAATCTGGAATCTATTGAATCCCTCTTGTGAATGTTAACGTCTCTACTTGGTTCCTGATCTCCAGGTTTCCCGGATCCAGAGGTAGTTTGGTACAAAGACGAGCAGCCAATCAAAGAGACGCGACATTTCCAGATCGACTACGATGAAGAAGGAAACTGCAGTCTGGTCATTTCAGAGGTCAGAGGTCATCTCATTTATTATTCAGTGTACCTGCCATGTGTCATATGACCTTCCCCAGCTTGGTCCACATCTCACATGTTGAAATGTAGACCAACGGGACCTCCTTCTGCTGGTCTCCTCCTGCAGGTGTCCGGCGACGACGACGCCAAGTACACGGTGAAGGCGGTCAACAGTCTGGGGGAGGCGACCTGCACCGCCGAGCTCCTGGTGGAAGTTATGGCAGGGGAGGAGGAGGAGGAGGAGGAATAAAGCAGTGCTGGTCTGGACACCCACAGGAGGAGGAGGTGCTGCTCCTCTTCATCCTGTCAGACCTCATATAGATTACAGCTTGTGATTGGACGACCAGTGGGCGGGGCTTGTCACGAGACTCCTCCCCTAATAGTGTAACTATAGTAACGTTAATAACTGTTAGTGACGTCTGTGTGATAAGCCCCGCCCACCTGAAACCTGGAGAACAGAAGCCCCGCCCCTCCCAGTTTAGCCTCTGTTCATTGGTGGGTTTCCTCCCTCAGTTTACTTCATTGTCTTTTTTAGACGTTCTAGCAGTGAGTGGCTAGAGAACCTCAGCACATAGACGTTCTAACAGTGAGTGGCTAGAGAACCTCAGCACATAGACGTTCTAACAGTGAGTGGCTAGAGAACCTCAGCACATAGACGTTCTAACAGTGAGTGGCTAGAGAACCTCAGCACATAGACGTTCTAACAGTGAGTGGCTAGAGAACCTCAGCACATAGACGTTCTAACAGTGAGTTGCTAGAGAACCTCAGCACATAGACGTTCTAACAGTGAGTGGCTAGAGAACCTCAGCACATAGACGTTCTAACAGTGAGTGGCTAGAGAACCTCAGCACATAGACGTTCTAACAGTGAGTGGCTAGAGAACCTCAGCACATAGACGTTCTAACAGTGAGTTGCTAGAGAACCTCAGCACATAGACGTTCTAACAGTGAGTGGCTAGAGAACCTGAGCACATAGACGTTCTAACAGTGAGTGACTAGAGAACCTCAACACATAGACGTTCTAACAGTGAGTTGCTAGAGAACCTCAGCACATAGACGTTCTAACAGTGAGTGGCTAGAGAACCTCAGCACATAGACGTTCTAACAGTGAGTGGCTAGAGAACCTCAGCACATAGACGTTCTAACAGTGAGTGGCTAGAGAACCTCAGCACATAGACGTTCTAACAGTGAGTGGCTAGAGAACCTCAGCACATAGACGTTTTAACAGTGAGTGGGTAGAGAGCCTCAACACATAGACGTTCTAAAGACAGACATGTTGTTTGTTTTAGAGGAAACACACGGATGAACATATGCTAGTCCTGAACTACACGCTAATGCTGACCAAATGTGAAAACGCCTTTTCATTCAATCAATAACACTCAGCTGCAGCTTGGGGCCCTTCATCAAAGACTCATGGGAACTGTAGTTCTACTGGGCGTCAGACTACAAGGCCAACGACGTGTTGGCGCTGTAGCTAACAGTGTGGTGGAGACACCTAGCTAGCTACTGTTGTGTAATGTAATCATGAGTTAGCTCATTAGCTCGTGTTTGTCAGCTTATAGCTAACTTATGCTAATATGACTTTAATCATTTGTTTCAACCAGAATACAATTTGTACTCAGTTGTAGTCCGTTTGGTAGCTAATGTTAGCATAGCAACTTTAGCACAGCTTTCCTTAATTAGTGCCTTAATTCTAGTAGAGCAAACTGTGTGAATATGAGGCTCCGAGAACTGTGGTGAAGATGAGCTCTGTAACCACCATATTTGTAGTCTCTAATCGAGCCACTCCAAGTTTGTAGTCTCTAATGGAGCTGCTCCATGTTTGTAGTCTCTAATGACCGTTCACATCCGATGAGTCCAGCTGAGAAACGCTGAACGTCTCAGTTTGTTTCTTCTCTTCTGTTTGAGCACTTTTCTTGTCATGTTTGTATTTTTGACTTCAACATCAGGTTTAAAACTATCTTCCCATCAACATCAGCTCCGCCTTCACACCGCTTGCCTTAAAGTGCCAACCGTCTGGCTGGTTTCCACACGTTTACATGTGGGACAGAATCCGTCCTTTTGCTGCCTTGAACACGTTTCAGTTTCTCTTAATCGTGACTCGTATCTTATTTTGTATTATGAGATCTTCTAACTATGAGATAAAATCAATGTTCCAAGATTCAAGACAATAATTTCACAATAAGTAAACAAATATTTTAAAATTTTTCCTCAAAATTGAGAAATGTGTATCTTGTAAATGTCAATTTTGTGCAGATTTTGTCATTTAACAACAATGAGATGTTGTACTGGACTGTTAGAATTGTGAGTTATTAAGATTAATTTCATGGAGCTCATGAATTATTGTGAGTTTCTAGAGATACGCATCTCATTTAAGACATTTCAAGAAAAAAAGACATTAAAAATGTCTACATCTGCAGCTCCTGGTGACCTTTGACCCCCACAGTAAAATAATAATAATGTTTGTGTTCACGCCAACGTTGAAGTTGTATCTTGTTTTTTTTTGCCACATTCCAGCTGTTCGTTTGTGCTTTAAATCATTTATTTTGAGGTTTTCAGGGCTGATTTCAACCAAAGACGCTTCTTTAACTTTTCACACGTGTGTTTGTGTGTGAACATCTAATGTAGAAACTTTACAATCTGCCTCTTTGTGTGTGTGTTTGAAGAATGTTTTATTTAATGCACTGATTCATATTTCTGATATCATCATTTAATGTGTCACATTGTTACAACTGAACCAGCGATGAACTCGCTCCTCGGCTGGTGTTTCCTGTTAGAAGTCTCGTTTTTATAAATATATATATATCAGTTTGATGAACTGCAGATGACATGTACGAGAACACTACGGCGTAATAAATCAATAAATCTATCACAAAACCAGACAGCTGCTGTGTGTGTATAAATACTGATGTATTCAGGACACAAACAGTTCACTCAGAGTAACTAAGCCACGTCATCCTTTTTCACAATGATGCTGCAAAAAAAACAAAAAAACTCCCATCAAATACTAAATACTGGATCAGGACTCGTATGGAAGGAGTCGGTCAGGAGTGAAAACCTGGACCAGGGGAGCTTAAGTCCACATTCAAAATTTACTAAGAGACCAAATAAGAGAGAGGAAATTCTGTTGTTTCTGCAGTTTAAGCACATAAATAAATAGAGACAGTAGAATAAATACATAAGATGTATGTTTAAAATACAAATCAGAATAAAAGAGTAGTATTTTACAGCTAAATTATTAGCACTGTTGCTCTTGAAGTACTACTTTACTCAGATGAGGACCTAACACTTGTTCTATTTTTAGCTCTTACTTTATCAGCAATGATACGTCGTGGTTTCTTTGTTTCCTTCTTTTGACAAATGTACTTATTGTAAGTCGCTTTGGACAAAAGCGTCTGCTAAATGACCTAAATGTAAATGTCTCATGACACCAGAGCTGCGTTTCAATAACGGTTTGAGTCGCCCTCGCTCACTCGCCCTTGCTATGACGTCACACGGAGGCCCCTTGGAGGGCGGAGGGAAAGAGGGCGGAGGGGGAGTGAAAGGGGTAAATGGAACACACCTGCCCTCGTTCACTAACAGCTCAGACAATCATGGATCAACCACACATTGTTGGAGTAGCGCTATACTGCCTATTCCAAATTACACAGAATATGCAGAGACTCATTTCATTGAGACGAAGACGTATTCTGTTCTTGATGGCAATACGTCGGCTTATATACTTACACTTGTAAACGGTGGGCTCTGCCATAACTCTGCAACAGACAGTCTAATTGCATAATTTAAGAAAATGAATTAAATTGAATTAATTTTCTACTTTCTTCTTTCTTCTTCTTCCTTGGTGATGAATAGACAGCAGACAATGGTGTTTGAGGTTCATAATCGCCACCGCATGGACATATTTTTCGTGCACCACTGCAATGCATTGTGGGTGATATACAGCTCTGAAGTGACTATCGTTGTTCACTCGATCACTCAGCCCTCAAGGGTCGATCTCACGGAGTTCACTTCAGCTGTTCAGGGAATTGGAACAGCTCTTAAGATGGCGGCGGGGATTCCCCCGAGGGCAAGTGCTTAGGGCAAGTGAGCGAGGGCGACTCAAACCGTTATTGAAACGCAGCTCAGGAAGTCTCTCCCTCAGCTGCGGTTGTTGCACGTTTCCAGCAGAGGGCGCTGTCAGATGACATGCGCACAGAAACGACAGGAAGTGCGCATGTGCGTGAATTGTGGCGACAGATCCGATGCGGAGTAAGGAACGACGGTAGGAGTCGGAGCTGCTGTTGATCTGCTGTTGCCCGGAGAAGCGATGGCCGGCACCGCGCTGAAGAGACTCATGGCGGAGTATAAACGTGAGCGAGCCGAACCGAACCGGACCGGCCGTGTTGTAACACCGCAGTCAGCCAAACGGAGAACTTGTGATGTTAGCATACGGGCTAAGCTAACACTCCAGTGTTTTCCTCGTCGCTTCGCTGTTTGAAACTTCTTATTAAAGGCTGAACTGCGACCCGAGCCCGCGGAGGGATACCCCGTTAGAGAAGACGCTGTTAGCTCGACGGCGATGATGACACTGTGAATGGTGTGGAGCTGGTTCCTGAACTAGGACCAGTTTAACAGCAACGCGGCGCAGAGACGCTGCTTGTTTGTAGCCGAAATAAAGATCGGAGCTCGTGAACGCGCCAGGAAACGTGCGCGCCACCGCTGCGATGCGAACGGCTCGTTGCGTTTTGATAGTCGTAGTTTTGACCGTTTTTTACGTGGAGTTTGGTGAGTGCGAGTATACTAGAGCTAGCTTTACTAGCGCGGTTAGCTAGGATGATTTAGTCCCGCTTTAACATTACTGAGGTTAATGTGACGTGACTGTTAGCACACATCAACGCTTCCACTCATGGACACCTAAAGGTCAGAGGTCACAGCCTGACAGATAACCTGTGTTTGTGTTTCAGAGCTGACTCTGAATCCGCCGGAGGGGATCGTTGCAGGTGAGACGTCGGAGTTCACTCATTCTTCATCACTTTAGTCTCCTTGAACTTTTAAATCGTGATATGAATCCACTCATTCCAACTGCGTCATTCTATTCATCACAGTGAAGTGTTTGTTCCTGCAGGTCCAGCCAACGAGGAGAACTTCTTCGAATGGGAGGCTCTCATCATGTGAGTACCATTTGGTCGCCATGGAAACCAACATGTAAACAAGATGTGTCTCTGTAGTACACATGCAGGTCTGGCTCAGAAGGTCTGGCTCAGAAGCTCGATTTGTGGATTAACTCCCTCCTCCGAAACCTGTGATACCACAGTAACCACATCACATGCTAAACGGGAGGCGCCTAGAAAAAAACTAACGTCCCTCATCCCAATCCACCCGTAGCGCTGTTTTAACACACACATCCTATCGTCGGATTATCGGAGGTATTAATAATTGTATCGGATTTATCGGGATGACGTCATAATTCCTATTATCGGGCCGATAATTATCGGTCCGATAATTATCGTGCATCCCTAGTAGTATAGTAGCAGTAGTAGTAGGAGTAGCAGTAGTAGTAGTAGTAGTAGTAACAGTTGTAGTAGTAACAGTAGTAGTATAGCAGTAGTAGTAGTAATGGTAACAGTAGTACTAGTAGTATCAACAACAGTAGTACTAGTAGTAGTATAGCAGCAGGACTAGTAGTAGTAGTTACAGTAGTAGTAGTAGGAGTAGTAGTAGTATAGCAGTAGTAGTAGTAATGGTAACAGTAGAACTAGTAGTATCAACAACAGTAGTAGCAGTAGTACTACTAGTAGTATAGCAGCAAGACTAGTAGTAGTAGTTACAGTAGTAGGAGTAGCAGTAGTAGTAGTAGTAACAGTAGTAGTAGCAGTAGTAGTAGTAACAGTAGAAGTAGTACTAACAGTAACAGTAGTAGAAGAGTCATAGGAACAAGCAGACGTGTGTGGGTGCTCTCAGTGGTCTCTGGTGGTCGCTGGTCCCAGTGGTCTCTGGTGGTCTCTGGTCCTAGTGGTCTTTGGTTGTCTCAGTGGTCTCTGGTCTCAGTGGTCTCTGGTGGTCTCTGTTTCAGGGGTCCTCAGGACACGTGTTTTGAAGGCGGAGTGTTTCCTGCCCTCCTCAGCTTCCCCTCTGATTATCCTCTCAGTCCTCCCAAGATGAGGTTCACCTGCGACATGTTCCACCCCAACAGTAAGTACCGTTGTCACGGTGACGCTCGTCTCCACTTTGAACCTGTCGGGGCACGCTAACAGCATGCTAACAGCACCGTTAGCTTGCTGCTAGCATGTCGTTAGCATGCTGTCATTAGTGCTGAGATTAGTGGACTGCAGACTGAGCGATGATGTCACAACAGGGAGACAGTCTGAGCACGCTCTGTACTAATTAGAGGACGGGACTCTGCGGTGACCCATCATCATCATCATCACCATCATCATCACCACCACCACCATCATCATCACCACCATCATCATCATCATCACACGCCAGAGTGGCCCGGAGCTGAACTTCCTGCTCCTCCTCCATCAACAAACACATGAAGAAGAGCGCTCTAACTCTCCGTCCCTACGGAGCAGGAGGAACAGTGAGCTGTCCTCAGCAGGATCAAACATCGTATCCGCTGCCCTCCCTAGCCACCCGCCTGTTACAGGTTGAAGGTTTGATTCCTGCTGCTGTTCCAGCCTGTAGCACCTCCATGACAGGCAGCCGACAGGAAATGCTGATCACAGCCGGATAACACAGCGTCAGATGTTTAATGGCAGGTTGAACCAGATTCACTGATAATCTGGTTTCCTGCCTCACCTGAAAAACCTTCACACAGGCAGGAGGTCTGAACAAGACTGAGGCTGAGACGGCCATACAGAGGGAAGTCTTCACCAACAGGTCTTCAGGGAAGTCCCCGAGTCTTCAAAGACGTCGCCACTTGAAAAACGTCTCATCGAGGAGATGCAACATATAACATCCACTTTCAGCGTAAATAAAAGTGTAAAACTAGTCTTGTTGGAGACTTTATGAACCTTCAGTTCTGTGACGGGACTGAACCACGGACTGGTTCAGACCG
This sequence comes from Chelidonichthys spinosus, assembly GCA_029853015.1. Classification (NCBI taxonomy): domain Eukaryota; kingdom Metazoa; phylum Chordata; class Actinopteri; order Perciformes; family Triglidae; genus Chelidonichthys; species Chelidonichthys spinosus. Next base: position 27,862,627 of record CM056830.1, read on the forward strand.
TGTAGCCCTGAACAGACTGGTTCAGACCGTGTAGACCTGAACAGACTGGTTCAGACCGCGTAGACCTGAACAGACTGGTTCAGACCGCGTAGACCTGAACAGACTGGTTCAGACCGCGTAGCCCTGAACTGACTGGTTCAGACCGCGTAGACCTGAACTGACTGGTTCAGACCGCGTAGACCTGAACAGACTGGTTCAGACCGCGTAGACCTGAACTGACTGGTTCAGACCGCGTAGACCTGAACTGACTGGTTCAGACCATGTAGACCAGAACAGAACAGACTGGTTCAGACCATGTAGACCAGAACAGAACAGACTGGTTCAGACCGTGTAGACCTGAACAGAACAGACTGGTTCAGACCGTGTAGACCTGAACTGAACAGACTGGTTCAGACCGTGTAGACCTGATACTTTAACACTAACTGGTGTCCTCCTGTAGTCTATCCAGACGGTCGGGTGTGTATCTCCATCCTTCATGCTCCGGGTGATGATCCAATGGGATACGAGAGCAGCGCCGAGAGGTGGAGTCCGGTCCAGAGTGTTGAGAAGATCCTGCTCTCTGTAGTTAGCATGTTAGCAGGTAAACCACAGACCACATGTTATATATGATCCATGTTTGTAGTTTGTATCTTAGCAGGTAAACCACAGACCACATGTTATTCATGATCCATGTCTGTAGTTAGCATGTTAGCAGGTAAACCACAGACCACATGTTATTCATGATCCATGTTTGTAGTTTGTATCTTAGCATGTAAACCACAGACCACATGTTATTCATGATCCATGTCTGTAGTTTGTATCTTAGCATGTAAACCACAGACCACATGTTATTCATGATCCATGTCTGTAGTTAGCATGTTAGCAGGTAAACCACAGACCACATGTTATTCATGATCCATGTTTGTAGTTTGTATCTTAGCATGTAAACCACAGACCACATGTTATTCATGATCCATGTCTGTAGTTTGTATCTTAGCAGGTAAACCACAGACCACATGTTATTCATGATCCATATCTGTAGTTTGTATCTTAGCAGGTAAACCACAGACCACATGTTATTCATGATCCATGTCTGTAGTTTGTATGTTAGCAGGTAAACCACAGACCACATGTTATATATGATCCATGTCTGTAGTTATCATGTTGGCAGGTAAAAACAATTGCATGTTATACATACTCCCTTGTATTCTCCCTTCCTCCCCGTCTCCTCCTTGCCTCCCCGTTTCCTCCTTGTCTCCGCCCTCCCTCCCTCCCCGTCTCCTCCTCGCCTCCTCCCCTCTCAGAGCCCAACGATGAAAGCGGGGCGAACGTCGACGCCTCTAAGATGTGGCGTGAGGACCGAGACCAGTTCTACAAGCTGGCCCAGAAGATCGTTCGGAAGTCGCTGGGTCTGTAGAGACCTCCTGGGGGTCTCCTGGTTTTCGTCCCTTTAAACCTGCAGCATCACTCCACCTCTCGCTGGAGAATTGAGTATCGTCACCATGGTAACAATAAGACACAGTACTGCTGAGACGGACAGATCAATAAACTGATGGAGGGACGGTTACAGGGGAAGACCAGTCAACAGAGTCATGTGATCATTCTCACAGTGACATCAGCAGCAGCTGTGTGTAGTGCCTCACACGGACATCATCATCATCATTATTAGTACTATGATGACTATAATGCATGCATGCATTAACACACTGGTCACACACAAACACTGATGACCAGCAGCAACAATCAATATTTTAGGCCCTAAAACTGATCATCAAAATAATCAATAGTAATGGAATATTAAAAATAAGTAGACAAAATAAGTATAAGCCCCAATAGAAACCATGAACAAGTGCAGGCAGGTATGATGTTCAAGTTTAGACTTTATTTTGAAAGTCCTAGAGGAAGAAAGTCTGTTAGCAATCAGCTGAGCCTTAATGATGACCCTTTCACAATAAAGGTTTATTAGACAACTGTAGACAGTGAACTAATGAATCTGTTGATTAGATGCTGCGTTCACTGGAATACAGTAAATGTGTTTTTCTTATCTAACATAAAGTGTGTAAAACTCTAGTTCCTGTTGTCGTCATCGTACTTCCTGTTGCATCATCGCTAATGAGACAAAGTTCATCAACATTAACATTCTTATGATGTCATTCATATGATGGAACAGTGAATGAATGTTTGAATCGTTGAGGTAGATGGACACATTTTATATGACCTTTTATTTCCATAAAACAATGTTTGAACAGGATGAACTGATAATCGATGTACTGATCATGTAGATGATTGATCAGCCCGTCTTCGTGTTCCTGCTGCTGTCGGTCTGATGAACCGACGCTGGTTTCACTCTGAAGACAATGAATCCGTCTCCTTTAGCCTCCCTCAGTTACACTTCAAGCACTTTATCCATTGTCCCGTCTGTCCCCTGGAGGACAATTAAACCCGTCTGTTCCCCGTGGGATGATTGTCCCCGTCTGTTCCCTGAAGGACGATTGAACCCGTCTGTTCCGTGGAGGACGATTGAACCCGTCTGTTCCCTAGGGGACGATTGTCCCCGTCTGTTCCCTGGAGGACAATTGAACCCGTCTGTTCTCCGGGGGATGATTGTCCCCATCTGTTCCCTGGAGGACGATTGTACCGTCTGTTCCCGGGGGACGATTGTCCCCGTCTGTTCCCTGGAGGACGATTGAATCAGTCTGTTCTCCGGGGGACGATTGTCTCTGTCTGTTCCCTGGAGGACGTTTGTCCCCATCTGTTCCCTGGAGGACAAGCTGATATAATTTTGAGAAGGATGCTGGATATCTGGAAGCTGAAATGACGGTCATTTTCATTCAACTTGTGATTTACTGTGAAAGAAAAATAAACTGAGGGAAGAAAGCAGACGTGTTTGAGTAATTGAACTGAAACACAAGTTTCTTGTTTTGGATTTGAACCAGCAACCCTCCTGTTGGTTCAGTTGTATCTGCAGTTGTATCTAACTTTGTAGTTTAGTCGTCTCAACCTAACTATGTTGTTTAGTCTCAACTTACTATGTCGTTTAGTGGTTTCAACCTAACTATGTACTTTAGCGGTCTCAACCTAACTATATAGATTAGTGGTCTCAACCTATCTACGTAGTTTCGTGGTCTCAATCTAACTATGTAGTTTAGTCGTCTCAACGTAACTATGTAGTTTAGTGTTCTCAACCTAACTATGTAGTTTAGTGTTCTCAACGTAACTAGGTAGTTTAGTGGTCTCAACCTAACTTTGTTTTTGTTTTTTTTAAGGATGAAAGAAAAATAAACTGAGGGAAGAAAGCAGACGTGTTTGTGTGATTGAACTGAAACAGTTCTTGTTTTGGATTTGAACCAGCAACCCTCCTCCTGTTCGTTCAGTTGTATCTGCATTTGTATCTAACTGTGTAGTTTAGTCATCTCTGTAGTTAAATCGTCTCAACCTAACTATGTAGTTAAATTGTCTCAACCTATTTATGAAGTTTAGCGGTCTCAACCTAACTATGTTGTTTAGTCTCAACCTAACTATGTTGTTTAGTGGTTTCAACCTAACTATGTAGTTTAGCAGTCTCAACCTAACTATATAGATTAGTGGTCTCAACCTATTTACGTAGTTTCATGGTCTTAACCTAACTATGTAGTGTAGTCTCAACCTAACTATGTAGTTTAGTGGTCTCAACGTAACTAGGTAGTTAAGTCATCTCAACCTAACTATGTAGTTTAGTCGTCTCAACCTAACTATGTTGTTTAGTCTCAACCTAACTATGTAGTTAAGTCATCTCAACCTACCTATGTAGTTTAGTCATCTCAACCTATGTAGTTTAGTCGTCTCAACCTAACTATGTTGTTTAGTCTCAACCTAACTGTTAGTCGTCTCAACCTAACTGTAGTTTAGTCGTCTCAACCTACCTATGTAGTTTAGTCGTCTCAACCTAACTATGTTGTTTAGTCTCAACCTAACTATGTTAGTCGTCTCGACCTAACTGTAGTTTAGTCGTCTCAACCTACCTATGTAGTTTAGTTGTCTCAACCTACCTATGTAGTTTAGTTGTCTCACCTAACTAGTTTAGTCCTCTCAACCTAACTATGCAGTTTCGTGGTCTCAACCTAACTTTGTAGATTAGTGGTCTCAATCTAACTATGTTGTTTAGTCTCAACCTAACTATGTAGTTTAGCGGTCTCAACCTAATTATATAGATTAGTGGTCTCAACTACGTAGTTTTGTGGTCTTAACCTAACTATGTAGTGTAGTCTCAACCTAACTATGTAGTTTAGTCGTCTCAACCTAACTATGTTAAGTCATCTCAACCTAACTATGTAATTAAGTCATCTCAACCTAACTATGTAGTTAAGTCATCTCAACCTAACTATGTAGTTAAGTCATCTCAACATAACTATGTAGTTTAGTCGTCTCAACCTAACTATGTTGTTTAGTGGTCTCAACGTAACTAGGTAGTTTAGTGGTCTCAACGTAACTTTGTTTTTTTTTAAGGATTTTTTTTCCCGGCTAGAGTGCCGTTTAAGCCTTTTATTATTTTATATAGACAGTGTGGAAATAGGGAGAGAGAGGGAGAAGACATTGTTGGAAACTGATCCCGGGCCGGGAGTCGAACCCGGGATCGCTGTGTCGAGGACCTTGAGCCTCTGTACATGGGGCGGCTGCCCTAACCACTGTGGCCGCCCCCTAACTATTTGGTTTTGTGAAGTAAACCGAACTGAAAGTGTACTTTGGTTGTATCGGAACACAGTTTTGTAGGAGGCCGAGCTGGTGACTTGACAGCAGCAGCTGAGGCTCATGGGGGTTGTAGTATTGATCGTGACATGACAGCAGGTTAAATGCTTTCTTCTCTGAGAGGCTCATAGTACAAATGAGAGAGTGGAGAGCACCTGAGTCAGTGTCTGTTCAGGTGATGTGTGTGTGCTCAGCAGCTTCCTGTCCGGACCTGCCTCAACAACAACACACAGCATCAAAGAGGAGATGCCACCATCAGTTAGTGTTCAGACGGGCCATTAGTGACATACTGTTATTATTACCGTGTGTGTGTGTTTGTGTGCATATATACAGTATATAGATATATATTTCATGGCTGTCAAAACATTAAACATTTTAATCAGATTAATCCTGGGCAGCTGGATTTAACGTGATTAATCAACAGTAAATATTCCCTAAATCTCTCCATCTTCTCTGTTTGTTGTGAGAACAGAAAGACAGAAGGTGTGTGTTTGTGTGTGTGTGTGTGTGTGTGTGTATATATTAGGGCCGGGACTTTAATGCATTAATTAAGATTAATGAATTACACAAAAATTAACGCATTTTAATCACACTTATTTTTGCACCGTGGAATGTTTCTCACTGGATGAGTTTCAGGCGGACCGATTATATACTGGAGCACCAACTAGCGTTCATGACTTCAGACAACAACAAACCACAGTGACCATGAACGAAGATGAAGCTGATGAGACCGCGTTGGTTGGCCCCGTGGATGGGAAATGTTATAAAAACGAACGGATGGAAGCGTCGATAAGAGCATGGTTGTGTGAAAGCTATGCAACAAGGAATTCACGTATCACCGCAGCACATCGAGCCTCAAGTATCACCTCAATGCTAAACATATAGCAGCTAGCGTGGACGTTAGCGTGGACGCTAGCCCGACTCCGAGTACAAGGACCCACACCCGAACCCACACTCCACCAGATGCTATTGCTACACTTTTTGCACTAGTCTGTTGGACTTGGTTGAACAAAAATAAACAATATTTTGTTGCTTAAGCTTATGTATTCAGTCATTATTCAATGGCATACTAAAAATCAATGTGAAAAAAATTACTTCACATTGTTCTCAGGTCAAATTTATATGCGATTAAAATGCAATTAGTTAATTACAAAGCCATATATATGATATGTATATATATAGATACATAATATTGTGAAGCCTCTACAAACGGATACAAACCACTGTTTATGACCGAGTAGAAATACTTACATATGAGTACTAATGTGAGTAGGTAGAGTAGGTGATTCTATTCATTGACACTTTCTGTTGTATTACTTGAAATCCTTGTAAAAACGACTGTAAAATGTTCAATGCCCAATGAAAAACGTTGGGCCTGAGAAAATAATTGGACGGGGTTTGTACAGCCTACCTGTCTGTCAACGCTTACTTCCTGGTTTCACTCTACTGATCTCGAGCCCCCCGTTGAGCGTTCTGGGGCGGGACTTCGCACAGAGGTCTGGACGAAGGGGGCGGGACTTCGAACAGAGCTCTGGACTTCGAACAGAGGTTTGGACGAAGGAGCGGGACTTCAAACAGAGGTCTAGACGAAGGGGGCGGGGCTTTGAACAGATGTCTGGACAAAGGAGCGGGACTTTGAACAGAGGCCTGGATGAAGGGGCGGGGCTTTGAACAGATGTCTGGATGAAGGGTGGGGCTTTGAACAGAGGGCTGAATGAAGGGGCGGGGCTTTGAACAGACTGAATGAAAAAAAACCTTACCTGTAGCACTTTGATCATAGCACTGCAAGAGAGCTAGCAAGATTTGAAAATAGCACCTCCTCCTGCCTCCTCTAAGTCCCTCCCATCCCGTCAGTGAGTCCGTCCAAGCTGATTCTTCCGGCATCAGCGAGACATGAAGGCTGTGCACTCGTGCTTAGGCGGGGAGGGCGGGTGCAGAACTAGACATGAAGGCATCTGATAGTTTTTTTACTCCGACCAATCCGCGCCCTTCGGTGCGAGGGGCGCAGGTTGGTTGTTTGTTTTCTCAGTCCCACGGCGGCCACAGAGCTCTGTTTAATTCCGTTCCTTTTCCTGATGACATAATGTACTGATCCCTCTGAAATTAGACGGGCCATTTCACCCAGTGTAACAAAAAGTGCTTCTGAACAGGATTACATACCCCATCTTTAAGTATGTTTGCTGAAGTGCTACTACTTTACTCAGACGAGGATCTAACACTTGTTCTATTTTTAGCTCTTACTTTATCGGCAATGATACGTTGTGGTTTCTTTGTTTCCTTCTTTTGACAAATGTACTTATTGTAAGTCGCTTTGGACAAAAGCATCTGCTAAATGACCTAAATGTAAATGAAGGGGTTGGGGCTTTGAACAGATGGCTAAACGAAGGGGGCGGGGCTCTGTCAGTTCGGCAATGCTTTCTAAGTCAAAATGTCGGTCATCTAGTAGGTCATTTTTCCAAATGACCTTCTCAAACTTTCATATCCCTTCTAACAGTAGTTCTATAGTTCTAACAATAACTTCAACATTCCACTTTGTGTTTTCCTGATACAAACAGAGCAGAGTTTGCAGTAGATATATTAATAATTAACTCTTTCACCTTCTGTCAGTTACACAGTTAAAAGATATCTAGATACAGTATCTATACCTCTCTCTCCTCCCCTCTCTCTCTCCCCCTCTCTTTCCCCCCTCTCTCTCACCCTCTCTCTCTCCTTTTCTCTCTCTTGCCCCTCTCTCTCTCCCTGTCTCTCTCTCTCTTCAGCTCCTCCCAGTCTTTTATGTTTAAATGTGGGTGAGCGAGCTGCTCTCAGGTAAACGGTGTTTCACCTGAACCTGAACATCACCTCGAGCAGTGACATGAGAGAAGATCTCAAATCCTTGTCCTGGTTTTATGTGTCTGAAGGTTTTCATGGACCTTCGCAGACCACTGAAAATAGAACAGAACTCAGAAACTAGGTGGTTACTGGACTCATGTGAAGGAAAGAAGACCAGAGGAGAACCAAAGACCAGAGGAGGACCAAAGACCGGACGAGGACAGAAGACCAGGGGAGGACCAAAGACCAGAGGAGGAGCAAAGACCGGAGCAGGACCAAAGACCGGAGGAAGACCAAAGACCGGAGGAGGACCAAAGACCAAAGTTGGACAAAAGACCGGAAGAGGACCAAAGACCGGAGGAGGACCAAAGACCAGAGGAGGACCAAAGACCAGAGGAGGACAGAAGACCGGAAAGACCGGAGGAGGACCTAGAGGGAGAATATTGGATCAGAACTGTGGCGGCTGTGTTCCCCTCAGACCCTGATCAAGGTTTGATTCTTCATTTCTGACTAAAAGCTTAATGAATGCTGCAGATGTGTTAGAATAATAATAATAATAGTAATAACTTTATTTATTCTGACAGAGTGGTCTGGTCTGGAGCAGGCTAGCTCCACAGGATAAATCTCCATGGTAACTTATGCTATTACATATGCAACATGCTTTCAGTCTACCAGATCACAGCAGATAACTTCAGCCGGGATGAAGGGAAACCCCGGCTTAATCCCTGATCTCAGGTCTTTGGATGGAGCTCAGACTTACTAGCACCTCTTCCAACACATCTCCATCTGTTAGCTTTAATTAGACTTTAGATTTTAATTTTTAATTGTTTCATCCACTGTACGTAACTGTCCCATTTTTTTTTTGTGTGTGTGTGTGCATGTGTTGTCCTAACTGTGTGACGGAAGCCCACTTTTAAACTGCAACACAAGTTTACCTACGGGTACGAATAAAGTAACCTGAACCTGAACCTGACCTTAGATTTCATGTGAGCCGCTGTTTCTGAATGTGTTACAGTCGCTAAACATTACTTTAATTTGTATTAAAGTTGCCCATGAAGATCGTCTCTCATGAAAGGTTTCTATCCCAGTGGTGTTCTCACTAATCTGTAAACAGAGTCCCCTGATTGTACAGCTGACAAACATGTTGACACACACGAAACCCCGTTGCTAGGCAGCCATAAGAGTTTACAGCAGTCCTGGTTTACAAAAGTGTGATGACTAATTCCTGATTGATAGAAATGTTTACATGCATTAAAGAAGAAACTATGAATATGTTTGAAAAATGAGTTAAGATCTCATAATCATAGAATCCTTCATGTTCATGGGAACAAGCCAACTGACATTTTTAAATGCTGGTCTGTAAGCATCTTTAGGTCGACAACGTTTTATTTTCTGAAGCGGGTTTTCACCAAAACCAAAGAAAGAAATTTGGATCAAGAAGCTAACTCAGAGCTAACAGGAGCTAGATGCTAACTCAGAGCTAACAGGATCTAGAAGCTAACTCAGAGCTAATAGGATCTAGAAGCTAACAGGAGCTAGATGCCAACTCAGAGCTAACAGGATATAGAAGCTAACTCAGAGCTAACAGGGTCTAGAAGCTAACTCAGAGCTAACAGGAGCTAGATGCTAACTCAGAGCTTTTATACTTGTTTTATTTTCTTGTTTTTTTTCTTTGTTTTTTACGATTATTTTTTAAAGCTTACTTTCCAATGCTTTTAATGTTTTATGTAAAGAACTTTGAATGACCTTGTTGTTGCGTTGCAAAACAGGATGTAGATCACATGATCACATAATCCTTCATCCCATGTTCAAACCCATCATCACGTTGTTCTATATTTGTTGCACTAAAGTTTCATATCACATAAATGTATCACCATCTAAATGTCTAAATCTTTGTGTCAAATGTCTTATCGTGATATCGTGAATGTCACAATATAAATCTGACCTCTGACCTTTTAAAGTTCTAAATGAAATGTCTATGAATGTCATTTAACATGTTGAACATTTCCAGAAGTCTGAAGTAATCTTCTACTTTGACCTTCTTGTTCTTCAGGTTTGCCGCTGAAACAAAATACCTTTCCACCTGGACCAGGATCTGGTCTGTTCTGGTCCTCGTGTCCATGCGTCTGACCGTTAGGGAGCTGATGAAGGATCTGTGCCGGTGGGTATCAGTGCTGCTGGAACAAACCCAAACCCTGGACCTCATCTGGATTATTACTGATGTTCTCCTTTCACAGATGAGTAAACACTGAGGAGGATCAGGACTCTGATTGGATGCTTCCCCGTGCAGCTTGCCTGTCACTCACAACATGACGGTGATCGGCGAAGAGGCAGACCGGCGCGGTGGAATCAAACCCACGCTGTTGGCATGATGTTGATGTCTGGCTCCCTGCTCCTCACCTGGGCGCTGTTAACCACCAGAGTCCGAAGCCAGAGCTGGAGACCCTGTACAGGTATGAGGACCATAAGAGTCCACCAGATGGATCTAGGTTTCCAGTTTAGCGTACTTCAGCACAAAGACTGGAAGCAGTTGGAAGCTGCTGGCTGAGGTTTGTTCCAACCTTCTGGAAGTGGTTGTTGCTGTTAAAGTTATGATTTTGTTCAAAATATGAAATAGGCGATACCATCAACGGTATAGAATAAGTGGACAGTCGACCTGATGTCACCGATGGTTTGTGGACTATGTCGCCATCCCTCCCTTGCCGGTTCAGGTGTTTCAGGCAATTCTGTGCTGCTTTGTTGGTTTTTATCTCTTTGAAATGTGAGATGTGTTTCTGTGCATGTCGTCCCCTCCCTCCATTCATCCTCCATCCATTCTCCATTCATCCTCCATTCATCCTGTTGTAGCAACAGAACACACTGACTCCTCAGAGGAGCTTGAAAGGAATTCCAGCTGAAGAACTACCATGGAGCTGCCGTCGTCAGAAAGAGATGAATGTCCCTCTGAGTTCATATAACCTCTGTCACCTTTCACATCTGGTCTTAAGGCTTGGTTATGCTTCCGCGTAGTGATCACGCAATGGCCAAGCAGTTGCTGGGAGACCGTGATGGTTCTGCGTTGGGTTTACGTGTCGAAATGCAATTCAATGTCACACCGGTAAAGGGCGCTATGTTTTTTGTAAAGACTGACCGACCGACCGAGACTCTTGACGTGACTGGGTGACGGGGTGACTGGGTGACGGGTTGACTGGGTGACTGGGTGACTGGGTGACGGGGTGACTGGATGACTGGGTGACGGGGTGACTGGGTAACTGGGTGACAGCTTGACTGGGTGCCGGGTTGATGGGGTGAAGGGGTGACTGGGTGACGGGTTGACTTGGTGAAGGGTTGACGGGGTGAAGGGGTGACAGGTTGACTAGGTGACGGGTTGAAGGGGTGATGGGGTGACTGGGGGACTGGGTGACGGGTTGACGGGGTGACTGGGGGACTGGGATACTGGGTGACGGGGTGACGGGTTGACTGGGTAACGGGATGATGGGATGACTGAGTGATAGGGTGTCTGGGTGATGTGGTGACAGGGTGACTAGGTGATGGATTGACTGGGTGACTTGGTTGAAGGGGTGATGGGGTGACTGGGGACTGGGTGACGGCTTGACTGGGTGACGGGTTGACGGGGTGAAGGGGTGACAGGTTGACTTGGTGACGGGTTGAAGGGGTGATGGGGTGACTGGGGGACTGGGTGACGGGTTGACGGGGTGACTGGGGTACTGGGTGACGGGGTGACGGGTTGACTGGGTAACGGGATGATGGGATGACTGAGTGATAGGGTGTCTGGGTGATGTGGTGACAGGGTGACTAGGTGATGGATTGACTGGGTGACTGAGTGACGGGGTGATGGGGTGACTGGGTGACTGGGTGACGGGTTGACTGGGTGACGGGGTGACGGGGTGACTGGGTAACGGGATAATGGGATGACTGAGTGGTAGGGTGTCTGGGTGACGGGGTGACTAGGTGATGTGGTGACAGGGTGACTAGGTGATGGGGTGACGGGTTGACTGGGTGACGGGGTGACTGAGTGGTGGGGTGACTGGGTGACGGGGTGACTGGGTGACAGCTTGACTGGGTGCCGGGTTGATGGGGTGAAGGGGTGACTGGGTGACTGGGTGACGGGTTGACTTGGTGAAGGGTTGACGGGGTGAAGGGGTGACAGGTTGACTTGGTGACGGGTTGAAGGGGTGATGGGGTGACTGGGGGACTGGGTGACGGGTTGACGGGGTGACTGGGGGACTGGGGTACTGGGTGACGGGGTGACGGGTTGACTGGGTAACGGGATGATGGGATGACTGAGTGATAGGGTGTCTGGGTGATGTGGTGACAGGGTGACTAGGTGATGGATTGACTGGGTGACTTGGTTGAAGGGGTGATGGGGTGACTGGGGACTGGGTGACGGCTTGACTGGGTGACGGGTTGACGGGGTGAAGGGGTGACAGGTTGACTTGGTGACGGGTTGAAGGGGTGATGGGGTGACTGGGGGACTGGGTGACGGGTTGACGGGGTGACTGGGGTACTGGGTGACGGGGTGACTGGGTAACGGGATGATGGGATGACTGAGTGATAGGGTGTCTGGGTGATGTGGTGACAGGGTGACTAGGTGATGGATTGACTGGGTGACTGAGTGACGGGGTGATGGGGTGACTGGGTGACTGGGTGACGGGTTGACTGGGTGACGGGGTGACGGGTTGACTGGGTAACGGGATAATGGGATGACTGAGTGGTAGGGTGTCTGGGTGACGGGGTGACTAGGTGATGTGGTGACAGGGTGACTAGGTGATGGGGTGACGGGTTGACTGGGTGACGGGGTGACTGAGTGGTGGGGTGACTGGGTGACGTGGCATTGAATAAGCAAGATAGCAAGCTAACTAGCTAACTAGCCAGCTGCTAAATGAGTCAAACTGAACATTTTAATGCTTCATCCACTCTCCGGGCTAGTTCTGGTCCCCGTCGGAAGCTCCTTTCTCTCAGCAGATAGTCAGTCAACAACACTGATTCACCAGATTATTTGATTTTATGATGGTATAATATCACTTGCTCAAGGTGTTTCTTTCATTTCCAGGCTGGACCAGTCTATCTCCGGGGTTAGTGTCTCTTTAAGAGATAATTTATATATTAATCATCCGGCTGAAATGAGTGTTTACAATAAAGTTAAGTTTGATGGTCAAATGATACAGATATTCCACTTTTAACATCCAGGAGACCTTTTGTTCTGTCGTTTTTCTTCCTCAGACTTGTTGCCTCTTGACCTGCTGGCCGGAGCCCTGCCACGCCCAGGACAAGCCCCACCCCCACAGGTAGGACAGGTGAATGATGAAAACTGAGGGATGTGTAAGGAAGATAAAAATGACAGCAGAACGGATGGTGGCAGATGACAAATGATCAGTCAAATGACCAATCAGGTGCAGTTGGTTCAGTCCAAAGCGTCCAGAGGTCTTCGATTGGCTGGCGCCGTGGCAACAGAACTTAGTTTCCCCGCCTCTAAAATCTTCAGCAACTGTGACTTCTTCCCTGCTGAGTTCTCATTGGTCATCACCATCAAGATACCAAGTCTGAGACAGAAGGTGAACGAGTAGAACTGAATAGAACCTGGTCTGGTCTGGTTGGGGTCTAGTTCACTCTGATCTGACCTGTTGCTGTCTGTTTCCAGCGAAATGAGTACATCTTCTCTGTGGTGGAAGAGGGATCTGATTCCATGTTGCTGGGGTTACGTGTCTCAGACAACCGCCTCCACTTCCTGTCCACGGACTCCAGTCTAGGTGGGCGGAGCCGACTGAGCTTTAAGGATGTTGGACTGGATGATAACCGCTGGCACACCGTGGTACTGGCCATCACTGGACTGTACGCCACGCTGACCATCGACTGTGGACTGCCTCTAGAGCTGTGAGTCATCATCAGACCCCTTCAGACTGGATCAGTTGGGTCCAGTTTAGTTAAGTCCACTTCAGTGTAGCCTGGTTTTATCCTGGTTAGCCTTGTTCAGTCTAGCTTAGCCCTGGTTTACTTAAGTTTAGATGGAATCAGTCTGATTAAGCCTGATCTTCACTTCACTTCAGCCTTGGATCAGTTCAAACTAGTCTGGTCCAGTTCAGCTTTGTTTAGTCTCGTTCATTTCCTTCATAACCTGGTTTAGTCCAGCTCCGCATGGTTTACTTCAGTTCATTCTGGTCCAGTTATTCTGTAAATCAACCACATTATTCAAAACCCTGACTTGTAGAACTTGTAGACCAGAATCCAGGGCTCTCTTCTGACAGAACAGGAAGTCAGACTCTTGCATTAACTGGTTTCCTGTCTTCCAGTAAACAGGTCCAGTCGTTCCCCGGTTCTCTCAGTACCAGAGGCTCCAGGTTCTTCATCGGCAGCCGGAGGACGTCAAGGGGACGCTTCTCTGTGAGTGTTTTTAGGATCAGGACCTCACAGACCTTCAGGCGTCTAGACTCCCAGAAGCTTTAAAGATGATTTTTCTTTAATGGAGCTTTAAAACATGTTTTTGACGATTGGTGTTTCTGAATAATGGGCCTTCAGACAAAACACAGTTAATTCACACCGGAACCGGTTTCTTCAGGGTTTACTGCGTCAGCTGGTTCTGCTTCCTGGTTCAGATGCCACGTCCAGACTCTGCCCGACCTCTGACCCAAGCCTGGCCGAGCTGTCCATCCCCCAGGTCCTAAAGTCCACCCCACTCCAGTCCGACCACCATGGATCAGTTTACCCATACGGTGAGCAGGACTGGTTGAACTGTAGCGGTTGGTTGAGAGATGTAATGATGGGTCATAATGTCATGTGATCCAGCAGTATGACGATAGAGGGGAGCCATCTTGCTGGTCCAATGGCCCATTATCCCCAAAACCCACTTTACTTTATAGAACTTGGTACACAAAAGTGCTGTTCAACTTAAACATCCAGAACTGAATGATTGACATATTTTAACTGGATTTTAGGATAACGGACAGTCAGACTGTCAAACTGTTGGGTTTCAGAATAATGAGCCTTCAGACCGATGTTCCCCCCAACAGAGGATGGTAAACATGTATGGAACACTATCACATAGCTTTCACCCGGATCACACCACTAGATCAGCTTCACATGGGGGTGTTTCACTGCTCTCAGCTTCCAGTGTTGCTGCTTCAGGGTGTGATGGTATCAGGGATTCAGTAACCTGACCTACAACATGACTGACAGGATGGAAGAGCTGCTTCCTGTGTGTGTGTGTGTGTGTGTGTGTGTGTTTGTATTTGATTGACAGCTGGAGTCTTTCCTACCGTTTGATGTGTGTTGTGACTGACAGGTGCTGACAACATGCTACAGGTGTGTTCTTGTTATTGTGTCCAGATGTTTAATTAATAACACAACATCATATTTGATAAACTCTCCATATGTTCTTATGTCTAGTAACGTCAGTAAAGCTGTCAGGTGAAAGTATTAGAGTTGAAGTGTCATTCAAAGTACATGTACTGAAGTACAGCAGCTAATTTGTTTCAGGTCTCATCACACTATAAAACTTGTTGTTGGTGTGGTGGTGGTGGTGTCTTAGAGGCGGAGGCCAGAGTGACTCTGGGAAATCCTCCTCCGTGTTCTGGACCAGAACAGGGTCAGCTTTGGTTCAATGCTCAGAGGAAAGACCTGCTGATCTGTGATGGGCTCACATGGAGGACTCTGCTACAGAGTGAGTCTGAAGTCCTTCACAGGTCCTTCACCATTATTATTATTGTTATTGTTATTATAATGGTTGTTCTTATAATACGAATATTTGTAAAACCTTCAAATAAATGTGTGTACAAAATATATTAGTGATTTTATTTCAAAATATATGTGTCCCAAAAATGATAAAATGTGCGAGAATGAAGATATAACAAAACTGTAATTTCAAGAAGTCGTACTTTAAGAAATTAGGCATATTATGAAATATATTAATATATTATGAAAAAGTTGTAATTCGATGAAAAGAATACTGCATTCAAATGTATTTGTATTATGAAACAGACTTCTACAAAGAACAGTTCTGTTTGAGATAAAGGGGGTTTGAATGAAAAAGAATGATCATCATGAACAGAAGGTTGAAATATTCAAGGTGCAGGTCCGGAGCGCTTGGACTACGTGGAGGACCACCAGGATCTATACACCAGCTCAGAAACCTTCGACGTTGAAATCTTCTCCATCCCGTCTGAAGGTCTGTTCATGGCTGCAGCCAACAGGTACTGAACCAGGGATGGACCAGGAAGTCCTGCTTTGTTAGGTCTGTCTGCAAGACCACAAGATAACTGCTGTTAAAACGCTGGTTTTCTGAATGGAGTCTGGTTGATGGTGCTAGGCTACGCTAACATTGTAGCTGCTCCATCAACACTCCAAATAAGGTCATCTAGACATAAATACAGCAGAGACCTTGTTGTTTGGACCACAGACAGTCTCTGGTTCTCCACATAGTCTGGTCTGGTCTCTGGACTAATGTGGTCTACTATCTAGACCTCTGGGGGACCACAGACAGTCTCTGTGTCCTCCACATAGTCTGGTCTCTGGACTAATGTGAGCTACTATCTAGACCTCTGGGGTACCATAGACAGTCTCTGGTTCCTCCACATAGTCTGGTCTCTGGACTAATGTGAGCTACTATCTAGACCTCTGGGGGACCACAGACAGTCTCTGGTTCTGGTCTGGTCTCTGGACTAATGTGAGCTACTAGCTAGACCTCTCGGGGACCAGACAGTCTCTGGTTTCTTCACATAGTCTGGTCTGGTCTCTGGACTAATGTGAGGTTCTGTTCTAGACCTCTGGGGGACCATAGACAGTCTCTGGTTCCTCCACATAGTCTGGTCTGGTCTCTGGACTCATGTGGGCTACTATCTAGACCTCTGGGGGACCACAGACAGTCTCTGGTTCCTCCACATAGTCTGGTCTGGTCTCTGGACTAATGTGAGCTACTATCTAGACCTCTGGGGGACCACTGACAGTCTCTGGTTTCTTCACATAGTCTGGTCTGGTCTCTGGACTAATGTGAGTTCCTATCGTAGACCTCTGGTTTCTCCATGTAATCAGGTTTGTGAATACAACAGGTAAGGGTAATTCTATCGGAATACATTTTAACCATCCCAACCCTGTTCCTGGTCCTGCAGGGACTCCCGTCCTGGTTCCGGACTCTATAAATGGAGGAATGGTTCGTTCCAGCTCCACCAGAACATCAGCACTCAAGAGGCTCGAAGCTGGAAACACTTCACCATCGACGGCAAGGTGAGAAGGTGATGTTGGTCTTCAGACCAGGTGGTTCACGTCTCCGTCCCCCTTTCCAGCCTGTTGAGTGTTGAACCTTTAAGAACCTACACCTGGCGGTGTGACAGGGTTTCCCTTAAAAGAGGGCCACACTGGGTCCCCTTCTGGTTTCATTTCATAATAACCGTGATGTTTAAGCAGATCCATCATCGTGTTTCTTCTCCTCAGGTTTTCCTGGTCGTGGCGAACTCCAGGGAGGCGGAGCCTGAGCTTTCAGTCATCTACCAGTGGAATCAGCGGCGGCGGCGTTTCCTCCGCCACCAGACTGTGGAGACGCACGCCGCTCTGGACTGGGAGGCCTTTCAGATCCACAACCACAGCTTCCTGGTGGTGGCCAATCACAGACGAGGTAAGCAAAGGCTTCAAGACTCAGAACCCAGATCTCAGGGTCCAGGACTCACAGACCAGGTATCAGAGTCCAGCTTTCAGACCAGGGTTCAGGTCTCAGGGTCTAGGTCTCAATTTCCAGGTCTCAGGGTCCAGGTCTCAGAGTCCAGGTCTCTGGGTCAAGATTTCAGGGTCCAGATCACAGAGTCCATGTCCAGGAAAGTACTTCAATACTTAGTAGTTATGCGTCTCCACAGTCTGGTGGCGGAGGAAACGCCGCCGCCGCTGATTCCACTGGTAGATGACTGAAAGCTCAGGCTCCGCCTCCCTGGAGTTCGCCACGACCAGGAAAACCTGAGGAGAAGAAACACGATGATGGATCTGCTTAAACATCACGGTTATTATGAAATGAAACCAGAAGGGGACCCAGTGTGGCCCTCTCTCGCCTGGTTTACATCATACCTGACAAACCGCACCTTCCAGGTCACATGGAATGGCTCTATGTCCAAACCCTGCTCTCTGGACACGGGTGTCCCTCAAGGCTCAGTATTAGGACCGCTTCTGTTCTCACTATACACCAGATCACTAGGTTCTGTTATCACATCGCATGGATTCTCCTACCATTGCTACGCAGATGACACCCAGCTGTTCCTCTCTTTTCCCCCGTCCTCTGACGCTCACATTGCAACTCGCATCTCAAACTGTCTGGCTGACATCTCTGTCTGGACAACTGCACATCACCTCAAGCTCAACCTGAACAAAACCGAACTCCTCTTCATCCCAGGGAAAGACTGCCCTCGCATGGACCTGTCGGTCACTGTCGAGGGCATCACAGTATTACCTTCCTCAACTGCGAGGAACCTGGGTGTAATCCTCGATGACCAACTATCCTGCACCCCCAACATCACTGCTGTGGCCCGATCCTGCAGATTCGCCCTCTACAATATCCGCAGGATTCGGACCCTCCTCACAAAGGATGCAACGCAGCTCTTGGTCCAAGCACTGGTCATCTCCCGCCTTGACTACTGCAACTCTCTCCTGGCCGGACTCCCGGCCTCTGCGATTAAACCATTACAGCGTATCCAGAATGCCGCAGCACGCCTTATCTTCAATCTACCCAAATTCTCCCACGTGACCCCCCTCCTCCGTGACCTCCACTGGCTCCCTGTTGCAGCACGCATCCAATTCAAGACGATGACACTGGCCTTCAGGGCCATCAATGGAACGGCACCCTTCTACCTTCAAACACTGGTCAAACCTCATGCCCCGAAGCGAGCACTTCGCTCTTCTACTTCAGCTGGCCGGCTGGTACCACCATCGCTGAAATCAAGCAAATGTCGCTCAGCAAAGTCCAGACTCTTCTCTGTTCTGGCGCCTCAGTGGTGGAACGAACTCCCGACCAATGTCAGGACAGCAGAGTCATTTGCCATCTTCCGAAAAAGGCTCAAGACTCACCTGTTCAGACTTCACCTTGACTCTACATAGCATGACCCACTAGCACCCTCCCTCGACACCCCCCCCCCCCAAAAAAAAAAAAAAAAAAAAAAAAAAAAAAAAAAAAAAAAAAGAAACTTACCTATAGCACTCTGATCTTAGCACTGTTGCTCTTGAAGTACTACTTTACTCAGATGAGGACCTAACACTTGTTCTATTTTTAGCTCTTACTTTATCGGCAATGATACGTCGTGGTTTCTTTGTTTCCTTCTTTTGACAAATGTACTTATTGTAAGTCGCTTTGGACAAAAGCGTCTGCTAAATGACCTAAATGTAAATGTAAATGTAATGTAGTTGTACTTACAGTAGTTGTAGATAACATATAAATGCAGTTAAAGTAGTTGTAGTAAAAGTATTGATGGTGCAGTAAAATGTTGAACTATTATGTCTGCTACTATGCTCTGGATCAATATGCTTGCTCCAGTAATGTGTTACTTACATGTTTTTATTGTCTTCTATAAGATCTTCAGATGTCCTGGGAGGACCACGTATCTCCTGTTTTCAGCTGATCATTTTGGAAGAGTTTATTTAGGAGAAACGTCCACAAGTTTCAACATATATACAGTATTTGATTAAATGTAGAAAATGACTTGTGGAGTTCGCCAAGACTCTATCCTGGGGCCTCTTGTGTTCCCACTATCGCAGATTAAACAACAAAATGTCTTCTCTTTGACAGACAACTACAGGTTTATGTAATCACTGAGGTACATCCAACAAATCAATGACATGTAATAGGATCAAAAGCTCCAGAACAGCAACTTAAGAGTCGTAGAAGGAAGACTCTTCCTGTTAAGTGAAGGAGATACGTGGTTTTCACCCGACACCCTGTGAGCTCTGTGAAGAGTTCAGAGAGTTCAGAGCTCGTATCTCCTCGTCTGTCTGCGTTTTATAGAACCATCAACATCAAACACACCTCCACCTGCACATTCATGTGGTGTGTGTTTGTGTGTGTGTCTGTGTGTGTCTGTATGTGTGTGTGTGTGTCCTGTGAAGATAAAACACTCATTGATCTGAACTGAAAAGGAGGAAAGATTGTTTATGATCCGGCCCTCTGAACGAAAGAAAGGAAGAAAGGAAGCTGGTGCAGGTGTAGCTGTGGTTCACAGTTTAAAGGGACAGTCCAACATAACTTCTCCAGTTAGATATTACTGTTGGCTACACCAAACAAATAATAATTATAATAACATTGACAGGCTGCTGATTGAAAAGTGTCTCTGTGTCCTCAGCCAGAGACTCCAACCACAACATCCACAGTGTGATCTACAGGTGGAACCGGAACACAGAGGTACCACTGTCCGATCCTCTCCTGTCCTGATCCATCCCCCCATCTAGTCCTGACCTCTCAAACACTTCCCGATCCTCTCCAGTCCTGATCCATCCCCTATCTAGTCCTGTCCTCTCAAACACTGTCTGATCCTCTCCGGTCCTGATCCATCCCCCATCTAGTCCTGTCCTCTCTTCCATCCCTTCAGCTGTTTGAGGAGAACCAGACCCTGTCCACTTCCGGAGCGTATGACTGGGAGTTCTTCTCCGTTGGACCATACCACTTCCTGGTGGTGGCCAACACCTTCGACGGCCAGACGACCACCATCAGCTCCACCGTCTACGTCTGGCTGGACGGCTGCTTCCAGACCTTCCAGAGCATCCCGGTCAGTGTCTGTCATCTTTGTCATGTAGCAATGAAAGCAGCAGGTCTGGCTCCAGGACTCTCTGTGATGTCTAGATCACCATCCAAACCGGATGGAGGTGAGTCTCTACCTGTACAGGTGGAGGTGAGTCTCTACATGTACAGGTGGAGGTGAGTGTCTACCTGTACAGGTAGAGGTGAGTCTCTACATGTACAGGTGGAGGTGAGTCTCTACATGTACAGGTGGAGGTGAGTCTATCTGTACAGGTAGAGGTGAGTCTCTACCTGTACAGGTGGAGGTAAGTCTACCTGTACAGGTGGAGATGAGTGTCTAAATGTACAGGTGGAGGTGAGTCTCTACATGTACAGGTGGAGGTGAGTGTCTACCTGTACAGGTGGAGGTAAGTCTACCTGTACAGGTGGAGATGAGTGTCTAAATGTACAGGTGGAGGTGAGTCTCTACATGTACAGGTGGAGGTGAGTGTCTACCTGTACAGGTGGAGGTGAGTGTCTACCTGTACAGGTAGAGGTGGGTCTCTACATGTACAGGTGGAGGTGAGTCTCTACATGTACAGGTGGAGGTGAGTGTCTACCTGTACAGGTGGAGGTGAGTCTCTACATGTACAGGTGGAGGTGAGTCTCTACATGTACAGGTGGAGGTGAGTGTCTACCTGTACAGGTGGAGGTGAGTCTATCTGTACAGGTGGAGGTGAGTCTATCTGTACAGGTGGAGGTGAGTCTATCTGTACAGGTGGAGGTGAGTGTCTACATGTACAGGTGGAGGTGAGTGTCTACCTGTACAGGTGGAGATGAGTGTCTAAATGTACAGGTGGAGGTGAGTCTCTACATGTACAGGTGGAGGTGAGTGTCTACATGTACAGGTGGAGGTGAGTCTCTACATGTACAGGTGGAGGTAAGTCTACCTGTACAGGTGGAGGTGAGACTCTACATGTACAGGTGGAGGTAAGTCTACCTGTACAGGTGGAGGTGAGTCTCTACATGTACAGGTGGAGGTGAGAGTCTACCTGTACAGGTGGAGGTGAGTGTCTATCTGTACAGGTGGAGGTGAGTGTCTACCTGTACAGGTGGAGGTGAGTCTATCTGTACAGGTGGAGGTAAGTCTACCTGTACAGGTGGAGATGAGTGTCTAAATGTACAGGTGGAGGTGAGTCTCTACATGTACAGGTGGAGGTGAGTGTCTACCTGTACAGGTGGAGGTAAGTCTACCTGTACAGGTGGAGATGAGTGTCTAAATGTACAGGTCGAGGTGAGTCTCTAAATGTACAGGTGGAGGTGAGTGTCTACCTGTACAGGTGGAGGTGAGTGTCTACCTGTACAGGTAGAGGTGGGTCTCTACATGTACAGGTGGAGGTGAGTCTCTACATGTACAGGTGGAGGTGAGTGTCTACCTGTACAGGTGGAGGTGAGTCTCTACATGTACAGGTGGAGGTGAGTGTCTACATGTACAGGTGGAGGTGAGTCTCTACATGTACAGGTGGAGGTAAGTCTACCTGTACAGGTGGAGGTGAGTCTCTACATGTACAGGTGGAGGTAAGTCTACCTGTACAGGTGGAGGTGAGTCTCTACATGTACAGGTGGAGGTGAGAGTCTACCTGTACAGGTGGAGGTGAGTGTCTATCTGTACAGGTGGAGGTGAGTGTCTACCTGTACAGGTGGAGGTGAGTCTATCTGTACAGGTGGAGGTGAGTGTCTACCTATACAGGTGGAGGTGAGAGTCCACCTGTACAGGTGGAGGTGAGTGTCTACATGTACAGGTGGAGGTGAGTCTCTACATGTACAGGTGGAGGTGAGAGTCTATCTGTACAGGTGGAGGTGAGTCTCTACATGTACAGGTGGAGGTGAGAGTCTACCTGTACAGGTGGAGGTGAGTGTCTATCTCTACAGGTGGAGGTGAGTGTCTACCTGTACAGGTGGAGGTGAGTCTATCTGTACAGGTGGAGGTGAGTCTATCTGTACAGGTGGAGGTGAGTCTATCTGTACAGGTGGAGGTGAGTGTCTACCTATACAGGTGGAGGTGAGAGTCCACCTGTACAGGTGGAGGTGAGTGTCTACATGTACAGGTGGAGGTGAGTGTCTACATGTACAGGTGGAGGTGAGTGTCTACCTATACAGGTGGAGGTGAGAGTCCACCTTTACAGGTGGAGGTGAGAGTCTACCTGTACAGGTGGACTCACCTCCTACCTGTACATGTAGGAGCTCACCTCACCTGTACATGTAGACACTCACCTCACTGTACAGGTGGAGGTGAGTGTCTATCTGTACAGGTGGAGGTGAGTGTCTACCTGTACAGGTGGAGGTGAGTCTATCTGTACAGGTGGAGGTGAGTCTATCTGTACAGGTGGAGGTGAGTGTCTACATGTACAGGTGGAGGTGAGAGTCTATCTGTACAGGTGGAGGTGAGAGTCCACCTGTACAGGTGGAGGTGAGTGTCTACATGTACAGGTGGAGGTGAGTGTCTACATGTACAGGTGGAGGTGAGTGTCTACCTATACAGGTGGAGGTGAGAGTCCACCTGTACAGGTGGAGGTGAGTGTCTACATGTACAGGTGAATCTTTAGTTTAGTCCCAGCCTCCCCCTCTGGACTCGTGTCTGTGTGGCTGATGTTTGACTCGGATGTTTTCCTGGTCTGACGTTGTCCTGGTCTGACGTGGTCCTGGTCTGTCTTTCTGTCTCTGAGACCAGTTTGTCTGTGAGACAGCTTCATGTTTCCTCCTCCTGTAATAAGCAGCAGGAAGTCCTTCAGTAAAAAGCTAAACAGCAATAAAACTGAAAATATGATGAAAGCAGCTCTTTAAAAATCAGATTTATGAAAATGTCTTTTAATTTTTCTGCTCAGTTAGTTCATGAGGCTCCAAACTAAACCCTGCAATTAAAACCCAGGAACCAGAGGAGTGTGTGTGTGTGTGTGTGTGTGTGTGTGTGTGTCGGGGGTTTCCAGCAGCACTGTTAGGACTCGTCCGTCGGGGCGGATCGTCTCACTGAAGACTTTTATTGTGAAACCACAGAAACATGTTAAAGCTTCATGAAAAGCAACTGAACCTTTAATTCCACTGTGAGACCAGGAGACCACATGAAACTGTATGAATGGGTTTAACAGTCACTGATCTGCAGATCTCCTCCTCCTTCACATGCTAACAACAGAGGAGAACCCTGTTGGCGCCCTCTACAGGCTGCAGGAGTCATTACACACTGAGGGTTATTCCATTAAAAAGGATCCAAACAGAATTAAAAGTTATCAATCAAGTTGAATATTCAAACGTGGAACTGAAGGTACGTAAACCACCACAACAGGACCAGGATCACAAACCCCTAAGGGTCATTCCGTGTCATTTCATCAAATGCCTCCCACCTTACCATCTCAGAATGTCCTGAAAAAATTCAAGTACAAAGACAAACTTGTTAATAGAACAAATCCAAAATATTAGGTCTCTACTGTCAACAGTTTTCTCATGAAACATCATTGAATGAAGGGTAGTTTAGACGGTTTTGGCATCATGCTCTGAAAAGCCATTTTTAAACAGCAATATCTGGAAAACTATCTCACCTGTGGCCTTCAAACAGCTTAAACATTCTACAAAATATGGTTTCTCTCAGATGATTAGTTTCACAGATATTAAGGCTCAAAAATGGAAGTCAACACATCTTTGCCCAACTTCAGAGTCATATTCCAAAAAACTGACAACACGTATCAGGTCCAAACTTACTTTTTTTGAAAGATCATATTCTTGTTAAAATCATATTTTTGAAGGCCGCAGGTGAGATAGTTTTCCAGATATTGCTGTTTAAAAATGGCTTTTCAGAGCATGATGCCAAAAACCGTCTAAACTACCCTTCATTCAATGATGTTTCATGAGAAAACTGTTGACAGTAGAGACCTAATATTTTGGATTTGTCCTATTAACAAGTTTGTCTTTGTACTTGAATTTTTTCAGGAAATTCTGAGATGGTCAGGTGGGAAGATTTTCAGAAATTTGATGAAATGACACAGAATGACCCCTAAACAAACAAGCCCCCAAACTAGATTTTGGACTCGTCCTTGACGTAGACTCAGACCCATTTGAGCTCTGTCTTGACTCACCTGGTCTTGACTGAAATGTAAGTAATTTTGGTCTAGCTCTTGTTCTCAGACCTGACCCCCTTGGGTTTTTTCTTGATGCTTGATAAAACTCAATTGGTCCTGGTCCTAAGCTGATCTAGAGCCCATTTCGACTTGAGCTTAACTCAGTGTTGACCCTAAATTTAGATTTGACCTTAGCCCCCATTAGACTTTGGTCTAGACCTGAACCTCCTTTGAACTAGATGTTGAGTCCATCTCAAGACTAATTTGAAGTCTACCTTTCCAGCCAGTCTGGACTCAGCCTGAGTTGTAAAGTTTTACATGCTGTTAGAGGATCTGACTCTTTATCCCAGTGTCTTCTGGGTAATTCTGTGATCCAAATAGACGATTAAACTGTGTTTCCTGTCACATGGTGTTGATCCGGTTCCCAGTTCATGGTCCTACTTTGGTTGCTCCTCTCTGCAGACGGTGGGAGCGACGGACTGGGAGACCTTTCAGATCGATGGCAGGTTCTTCCTCGCTGTCGCCAACAGTCAGAAGGTCTCGGAGCGTGGTCCAAATCTCTACAGCATCAACTCCACTGTGTACGAACTCAACACCCTCACCAGGACCTTCATCCGCTTCCAGGACATCCTGACACACAGGTGAGATCCATAGAGGGGGGTCCGTTACAAGGGGGACCGTAGATTATTTTACTCATTTAATGATCTGCCTCTCGTTCTTCGACAAGCATGAACATGTGACTTGCCGGCGGTAGACCGGTAGACTGGTAGACTGGCGGCCGGCGGTCCGGAGGATGATGACATGTAGATGATTGAGAACAGAGAAAAAGTAACACAAAGCCTTGAAAGTGTCCTCTAAAGAGACTGATGTGGTGGTGGTGGTGGTGGTCTGCAGCGCTGTAGACTGGGAGTTCTTCACCATCGGAACAGACTACTTCCTGGTTGTGGCCAACTCTCATGACGGCAGTTCGTACTCACTGAACAGTGTCATCTACCGGTACAGACTTCCTGTTTCCTGCTGTCTGTTGGTTTCTGTTGGTGTCTGTTGGTTTCTGTTGGTTTCTGTTGGTTTTTGTTGGTGTCTGTTGGTGTCTGTTGGTTTCTGTTGGTTTCTGTTGGTGTCTGTTGGTTTCTGTTGGTACTTTTATTGTGAAATAAAAGGTACTTTTATTGTGAAATAAAAGTACTCCTTCTCCGGACAATTGTATTATCCCACCCATAGCATTTATTTATCTGTAAATGTATATACTGTATTTATTCATTTATTCTTATACATAGCTTACTGCCCTTATTCTATTTCTATTTTTTCTATTTCTATTTTTACTGTTTTTGTGTGTGTTGTACTTGAGAGCAAAGGTTAACCGTAGTCAAATTTCTTGTTTGTTATACAAACCTGGCCCATAAAGTTGATTCTGATTCTGTTGGTTTCTGTTGGTTTTTGTTGGTTTCTGTTGGTTTCTGATTGTGTGTGTTGGTTTTTGTTGGATTCTCTTTGTCTCTGTTGGTTTTTGTTGGTTTCTGTTGGTTTCTGTTTGTGTCTGTTGGTTTCTGTTGGTTTCTGTTGGTTTTTGTTGGTGTCTGTTGGTTTCTGTTGGTTTCTGTTTGTGTCTGTTGGTTTCTGTTGGTTTCTGTTTGTGTCTGTTGGTTTCTGTTGGTTTTTGTTGGTGTCTGTTGGTTTCTGTTGGTTTCTGTTGGTGTCTGTTGGTTTCTGTTGGCTTTTATTGTGAAGTAAAGTTACTCTTTGTGTGTGTTGGTTTTTGTTGGATTCTGTTTGTGTCTGTTGGTTTTTGTTGGTTTTTGTTGGTTTCTGTTGGTTTCTGTTTGTGTCTGTTGGTTTCTGTTGGTGTCTGTTGGTTTCTGTTGGTTTGTGTTGGTGTCTGTTGGTGTCTGTTGGTTTCTGTTGGCTCCTTCTCCGGACAATTGTATTATCCCACCCATAGCATCTATTTATCTGTAAATGTATATACTGTATTTATTGTTTTTGTGTGTGTTGTACTTGAGAGCAAAGGTTAACTGGAGTCAAATTTCTTGTTTGTTATACAAACCTGGCCCATAAAGTTGATTCTGATTCTGTTGGTGTCTGTTGTGTGTGTTGGTTTTTGTTGGATTCTGTTTGTGTCTGTTGGTTTCTGTAGGTTTCTGTTGGTGTCTGTTGTGTGTGTTGGTTTTTGTTGGATTCTGTTTGTGTCTGTTGGTTTCTGTAGGTTTCTGTTGGTGTCTGTTGGTTTCTGTTGGTTTCTGTTGGTTTCTGTTGGTTTTTGTTGGTTTCTGTTGGTTTCTGTTTGTGTGTGTTGGTTTTTGTTGGATTATGTTTGTGTCTGTTGGTTTTTGTTGGATTCTGTTTGTGTCTGTTGGTTTCTGTTGGTGTCTGTTGGTTTCTGTTGGTTTCTGTTGGTGTCTGTTGGTTTCTGTTGGTACTTTTATTGTGAAATAAAAGTACTCCTTCTCTGGACAATTGTATTATCCCACCCATAGCATCTATTTATCTGTAAATGTATATTTATTCATTTATTCTTATACATAGCTTACTGCCCTTATTCTATTTCTATTTTTTCTATTTCTATTTTTACTGTTTTTTGTGTGTGTTGTACTTGAGAGCAAAGGTTAACTGGAGTCAAATTTCTTGTTTGTTATACAAACCTGGCCCATAAAGTTGATTCTGATTCTGTTGGTGTCTGTTGGTTTTTGTAGGTGTCTGTTGGTGTCTGTTGGTTTCTGTTGGTTTTTGTTGGTTTCTGTTGGTTTCTGTTGGTTTCTGTTAGTGTCTGTTGGTTTTGTTGGTTTCTGTTGGTTTCTGTTGGTTTCTGTTAGTTTCTGTTTGTATGTGTTGGTTTTTGTTGGATTCTGTTTGTGTCTGTTGGTTTTTGTTGGTTTCTGTTGGTTTCTGTTTGTGTATGTTGGTTTCTGTTGGTTTCTGTAGGTTTCTGTTGGTGTTTGTTGGTTTCTGTTGGTTTCTGTTAGTGTCTGTTGGATTCTGTTTGTGTCTGTTGGTTTCTGTTAGTGTCTGTTGGTTTCTGTTGGTTTTTGTTGGTTTCTGTTGGTTTCTGTTTGTGTGTGTTGGTTTTTGTTGGATTCTGTTTGTGTCTGTTGGTTTTTGTTGGATTCTGTTTGTGTCTGTTGGTTTTTGTTGGTTTCTGTTGGTTTCTGTTTGTGTGTGTTGTTTTTTGTTGGTGTCTGTTGGTTTCTGTTGGTTTTTGTTGGATTCTGTTTGTGTCTGTTGGTTTCTGTTGGTTTCTGTTGGTTTCTGTTGGTTTCTGTTGTGTGTGTTGGTTTTTGTTTGTTTCTGTTGGTTTCTGTTTGTTTCTGTTGGTTTCTGTTAGTGTCTGTTGGTTTTTGTTGGTTTCTGTTGGTTTCTGTTGATTTCTGTTAGTGTCTGTTGGTTTTTGTTGGTGTCTGTTGGTTTCTGTTTGTGTGTGTTGGTTTTTGTTGGATTCTGTTTGTGTCTGTTGGTTTTTGTTGGTTTTTGTTGGATTCTGTTTGTGTCTGTTGGTTTTTGTTGGTGTCTGTTGGTGCTGCCTTTGTGTTTCAGATAGTGATCTAATTTTGTGTTTAGGTGGCAGGGCTACGAAGGCTTTGTTCCGGTCCACAGTCTGCCAACGTTCGGCTGTAGAGACTGGGAGTACTTCAGCACTGACGAAGGTTCCTTCCTGGTGTACTCCAGCGCCACCTCCAGGCTCAGCAAGGTCTTCAAACTGAGGACCTACTGAATGAAACTCCCTCCTGCAGCATCACATTTCAGCCTCTGTAAGAGCGTTGACTCTGCTGCAGGAGTCCAGGCGGACCCTGTCCAGGAGGACCCCTGTCCAGGCGGACCCCTGTCCAGGCAGACCCTGTCCAGGTGGACCCTCAATCCTCTTCACTGAATCTGCTGATTGATATTTGTAACGATTCCTATGAATGCAGCTTTGGACTCAGGACTACTTTTCAACCTCAACATGTTAGACCTGGTCCATGGAAACAACAAGGAACTGAAGAAGTTCTTGTTAGCGAGATTGCTAGCTAAGATGCTAAGTGAACACTGACTTCAGTCTAATTGGAGAGACATGCTCGTACAACCTACACAGCTAATAAGCTACGCTAGCTTCCTCCTTCTCTCTGGCTCTCCGTCCAATCAGAGTTGAGCTCTGTGAGCAGCTTGTTATTGGTTGACGGGTCAATTGAAAGCTCATCAAAGTTGAACTAAAGAAACTTAATTCAAAGTTCAATTTGTCAGATCTGCAGATCAATGAATCATTTTACACATTTCATACATGTTATGTTCTTAACATGTAATGTTCTGTAATTAACTAATATTTGATATTTGATGATGTTTCTGATAATATATCTGATATGTTGTAAAGGAGGATTCGTCATGTGAGCATCAGCGTCTAATATGACTGTATGACGCTGTGATTTGTTTATATAAGTAACAATAGATGATGACCTGCAGGTGTCTTTTAAACTATGCCGTAGGTCAAAACAGTCCTTCATTTGATGTCTTTTATAGTCATAATGTATTATTGCTCATGATTAACGACTCTTAAGCTGAGACAGAATTTATAAATCTGAATATTGCAGTTTTATCCAACTTTAGTATTTCATGTTAATTCTTTTCATTATCTGATGTCTCTGAATCTGAATTTCTTCCCAGTTTTCTATGATTTCACCTTGTTTGTATAATTCTTACATCAACACATGAATAAACAAATATAATTTCACATTATTATTGCTGCTGTAGATATTCAAGATATAACATCACTGTGATATATTATATCACAGTGATGTTATATCTTAGTTGTAATTTGTCAGATTTGATCATCCCTGTGATTGATAATGTCATCACTTCCTCCACACCTGATAATACACACATATAAATAGATGTGTTTTCACTTACAGGAAGAAAACAAAACATTGTACATTGCTTAGTGTAATAAATAATATGAAAAGAATACATAAAAGTGTGAAAAGTTTTAGAAAAAGTCCCAATGACTGACAGCATCCAGTAGAAATTAAAAATATAATATAGAGCATCTGTTAAAACAATATATCAAATAGTTGGATCTATTTTTAAATGTAAATCGAAATATCCTATTTTATTTTTGTATGTCAATTATTTGTTGATTGATTTTTATTTGATCTTAAAATGTTGTTGTTATATTTAGTTTCATTCATTCTGATACTTTGGAAATGAATATTTTCATTTGGATTATTATTTATTTGGGTGTTTTATTGAGAATCTTCGGCAGGTGTCGCTGTTGGGATATAGAAGACGTGTTTCCTGTCACGTGACCGCTACGTCACCGCGGTGAAAGGTCATGTTTCCCGGTTTGAATCCGCTAACAACAGATTGTTTCTAACAACAGGTTGCTTCTGTCCGTTGTTTCTCGTTTCTTCAAATGTTTCCGACGGTTTGTGAGTGACGGTTCCGCTTCACGTCATCCTCACGTCATTCTCACGTCATCCTCGTCTTCCTCTTCAGCAGGTAACGACGCTACGAACTGTATTTATGCAGTTAGCATGCTAGCCGCAGTATGGACTTACTTCCCCTAACTCACACTCATTCAGCCTTTAGACCCGGTCCGGTTCTGGAGCAGCCTGGTCCAGTCCGGTTCTGCGCAGGCTGGTCCAGTCCGGTTCTGCGCAGGCTGGTCCAGTCCGGTTCTGGACCATACTTAGAACAGGTTCAGATCTTCTGCTGTCTCTGCAGTTTAGCAGATTAACACACAAGCTGATTATAAACCACTGTGCTATATACTACTACCAGTAGTACTACTATATACTACTACTACTAGAACTACTATATACTACTACTAGTACTACTGTATACCACTACTTCTAGTACCACTTCTACTATATACATGGGTACATGTGTCCAGTATAATGTTTATAGACTCATGTTCAGTTGACCGGTGTTTCTGTGATACAGTAGTTTAACAACAATCACGGGAGAGCATCATTTAGTCATTACGCAACAAATAGCTGGAATAACCTTCCTGAACTCTGACCACTTTTAAAACTAGACTGAAAACGTTTATGTTCACCATAGCTTACTGCTAAATCTTTTAATGTCTGCACTGTTTTTAATTATTGTAAATATGTTTTTATTCTCCTTGTCTTTCTGTAATGCATTTTTAATTTTGCCTTTATTTTCTTTTAATTCTTAAAAAAAAAATTCACTTTGTTGTATGATATGAAGCACTTTGTGTCTGCCTTGTGTATGAAATGTGCTATACAAATAAAGTTGCCTTGCCTTGCCTTGCCTAATACTAATACCACACGGTAAAAATACTGTATTACAGTTAAAGTTCTAATCCACAGTAAAAATACTGTGTTACATTTAAAGTACTAATACCACACAGTAAAAATTCCTTGTTACAGTTAAAGTGCTAATACTGTGTACTCTCGGTTTAAACTTGCTGTCCTGCACTGAAGACAATTTCGACCTGCCAGCATGCAGTCGGAGCTGCTGATTGGATGGCAGCAAGAGAAGGCGGGGCTTAAGCAGGAGGTGTGCCGTCTGCAGGAGGAGCTGGCGGAGAGTCGGGCAGAGAGGGAGCAGCTGGAGTCCAGGAGCAGAGCTCTGCATGACAGGGTGAGGAGAGGGGGGGGGGTCACGTGATCATCAGGATCAGTCTTTACAGCTCACTCTCTCTCTCCAGCTGTGCCAGTCAGTGTCTCCCTCGCTCGGCCTCTCTCTGAGGGGAGAGGCAGAGCAGAGAGACTGGAGGAGGAGGGTGAGGGAGGGGCGAGAGAGGGAGGCCAGACAGGCTCTGCTCATCCACCGACTGCAGAACAAGGTGGGACCACTTCTTAGTAGTATAACTATACTACAAGTATTACTGTATCAGCAGCAGTATTATCAGCGTGTTGTAGTACTGACGGTATTCATGGTATCTGCAGGTGTTGGAGTACAGAGACCGATGTCAACATCTGGAGCTGCAGGACCAACAAAGTCAGCTGCTCAATACTGAGGTCAGTACTGCTGATACTACCACTGTACTACTCCAGATGTTGTGTATTGTAGTGTAACTGTGGTACTCCAGATGTTGTGTATTGTAGTTTTACTGTGGTACTCCAGATGTTGTGTATTTGTTCTGTAGTGGAGGATCAGAGATGAACACAGTGACTCTCTGGAGAGCGCCCTCATCAGGCTGGAAGAGGAACAACGGAGGTGTGTATCAACTTCGTGCTGTGTGTGTGTGTGTGTGTGTGTGTGTCACCTGTGTCTATTTGTCTCTCTTCAGGTCAGTCAGTCTGTCCGACAGGAACACTCTCCTCCGGGAGCAGTTCAGCCAATCAGAAAAGGCCAACCAGGCCCTGAAGGAGGACCTCCAAAAGCTGACAAATGATTGGACCAGAATGGTGGAGGAGGCGGGGCAGAGAGAGGATGATTGGCAGAGAGAGAGAAAGGTCTGTAGCTGTGTTTCTGTCTTTGTTCTGACTGATCCACCTTACACATCAGACTGAAGTGTGTGTGTGTGTGTGTGTGTGTGTGTGTGTGTGTGTGTGTGTGTGTGTGTGTGTGTGTGTGTGTGTGTGTGTGCAGTGTCGGTCAGATCATGTGGGTCAGCAGCAGACTCGGTTGCTGTCAGTCTGGAGGTCTGTGGTCGCGCTGAGACGACACTGTCACACGGTCAAAACCGCCACCGACAGGTACGTCTGTCTGTCTGTCGGACTGTCTGTCTGTCTGACGTGACGATGTTGACCAGTGTGATAGAAGTTGACCGACATGGTGATGTTTACCAACATGACAGAAGTTGACCAACGGGACAAATGTTGACCAACGTAACAATCTTGACCAGCGTGACAGAAGTTGACAAAGCGTGACGGAGTTGACCAACCTGTCTCTCTGTCTGTAGGGATCTGTGGCAGTTGAGGGCAGAGTTTTCCCGTCTGTCCACCTGTCTCCTGTCCAGCTGTGACTCTGTGACCTCCTCCCTCAGGCTCAGTGCTCCTCCCATCAAACCCTTCTCCGCTGTGCCTCCCCCTCTTCATCCCCCTTCCTCATGTCCTCCTCTGTCCTCCACCCTGGTGCTCCCTCCTCCGGACTCCTCCCCATCTCTTCTCATCTCCGACTCCACCCTGGGAACCTTCTCCTTACGAGAGATGGAGCAGGAGGAGCAGGAGAGGTGGGATGAGAAGGAGCGAGAGATTTCAAAGTTGAAGATTCTTCATGAGACCAAAGTTCTTCAGCTGACAGAACGGTAAGTCCTCCTCCTCCTCCTCCCCATGTTTCATCCGATCTCACCCTATCTCATGTCCTGGTATTGTCTCACCAGCAGCTCTCTGAAGACAGATCCTGGATCTGTAACTGTGTGTTTCATAAAAAGACCTTCTTGTGGGCGGGGCCATCTATGGCGTTCTACACTGTATAATTTAGCCTAGCAGACGCAAGTCTGTCTCTTAGTTTCTGCAGGAAAATACACAGAGACCATCTTCTACCTGTCTGTTTGTACACTTAGCTGTCTGTCCACCTGTCTGTCTGTCTTCAGGATTGAGGAGCTGTCTCACTCGCTGCAGGACAGTCGGAGGGAGGTGGAGAGACATGGAGACACAGAGAGGAGCCTCCAGTCTGTCAGTCAGGCTGTGGTCAGCCTGGTCAGTTCATTCTTACACAACACACTCACATTCAGACTTCAATGAGTTCCAGGTGGAGCAGCTACAGTGTTAGCATCAGTAAAAAGTGCTGAGTCATGCTGTATTAGGTCTGGCTGCAAGAAAACAAGCTAACTACTGTTAAAAAACACTGGTTTTCTGAATGGAGTCTGGTTGATGGTGCTAGGCTACGCTAACATTGTAGCTGCTCCATCAACACTCCATATAAGGTCATCTAGACATAAATACAGCAGAGACCTTGTTGTTTGGACCACAGACAGTCTCTGGTTCTCCACATAGTCTGGTCTGGTCTCTGGACTAATGTGAGCTACTATCTAGACCTCTGGGGGACCACAGACAGTCTCTGGTTCCTCCACATAGTCTAATCTGGTCTCTGGACTAATGTGGGCTACTATCTAGACCTCTGGGGGACCACAGACAGTCTCTGGTTCCTCCACATGGTCTAATCTGGTCTCTGGACTAATGTGGGCTACTATCTAGGCCTCTGGGGGACCACAGACCCAGGAGACAACATCTGGTTCCTCTGTTTAGGATTCAGAGGCGTTAGGATGACAGGATCTCAACTTAACATGAAAATTAATTTGAATATGAGACAAATTTAGCGTATTTGCATCATTTGTGCTGCCTGGCATGAATTTGTGGGTTTGCATCGTGCAACTGTTCACAAAGTCCATGCAGACACACCTTGATGTGTACAGAGGTTAAAGGTCGCAGAGGTCAGTGGGTGTGTTGTGACTGTGTGTGTTGTGTCTCCAGTCCAGAGTCCTGAACAGCAGCAGCAGGTCTCTGTGTGTCTCCCCAGACAGCGTCCTCAGTCTGGACCTGTCTCACCTCCTGTCTGTCCTGTCTCACACTGAGAGCGTCCTGCAGTGGAGACAAGAGGAACTACAGGTCAGTCTAACGAGAGCAGCAGGCATTCGCTTCTGAGGTCAGTGGTCACGAGGGGGTTCCTCAGTCTGATCTCTGTGTTTCAGGGGGCGGAGCTTACTCTGCATCGAGTCAGAGAGGACAAAACATCTGCAGAGCTCCGAGTGAAACAGCTGGAGGACAACAACAACCAGCTGCTGCTCACACACACACACCTGAGCAGGTACACACACAACACACACACACACACACACACACCCACCTGAGCAGGTACACAAACACACACACACACACACCTGAGCAGGTACACACACACACGCACTTGAGCAGGTACACACACACATACACACACACACACACACACACACCCACCTGAGCAGGTACACACACACACACACACACACACACACCTGAGCAGGTACACAAACACACACACACACACCTGAGCAAGTACACACACACACACACACACACCTGAGCAGGTACACACACACATACACACACACACACACACACACACACCCACCTGAGCAGGTACACAAACACACACACACACACCTGAGCAGGTACACACACACACACACACCTGAGCAGGTACACACACACACACACTTGAGCAGGTACACACACACACACACACACACACCTGAGCAGGTACACACACACACACACTTGAGCAGGTACACGCACACACACACACACACACCTGAGCAGGTACACACACACACACACTTGAGCAGGTACACGCACACACACACACACACACACACATGAGCAGGTACACACACACACACACACACACACACCTGAGCAGGTACACACACACACACACTTGAGCAGGTACACACACACACACACACACACACACAGACACACAGACACACACACACACACACACACACTTGAGCAGGTACACGCGCACACACACACACGCTCTTGAGCAGGTACACACACACACACACTTGAGCAGGTACACACACACACACACACACTTGAGCAGGTACACACACACACACACACCTGAGCAGGTACACACACACACACACACACTTGAGCAGGTACGCACACACACACACACACACACACACACACACCTGAGCAGGTACACACACACACACACACACACACACACACACACCTGAGCAGGTACACACACACACACACACACACACACACCTGAGCAGGTACACACACACACACACACACACTTGAGCAGGTACGCACACACAAACACACACACACACACACACACACCTGAGCAGGTACACACACACACACACACACACACCTGAGCAGGTACACACACACACACACACACACACACACACCTGAGCAGGTACACACACACACACACACACACACCTGAGCAGGTACACACACACACACACACACACACACACACACCTGAGCAGGTACACACACACACACACACTTGAGCAGGTACGCACGCACAAACACACACACACACACACACACCTGAGCAGGTACACACACACACACAAACACACACCTGAGCAGGTACACAAACACACACACACACACACACACACACACACACACACACCTGAGCAGGTAAGGAGGCTGAACAGATATTAGTTTCTTGTTCTGATCTGTGTGTGTGTGTATGTGTGTGTCACAGGGAGTGTGAGGCCTCGTCCTCGCTGCATCTGCAGCTGGAGGAGGTGCACAGGAGGGAGGAGGAAGTGCAGAGCAGGGAGGAGGAGGTGCACAGGAGAGAGGAGGAGGTGCACAGGAGGGAGGAGGAGGTGCAGAGAGACAACTGTCTGAGGAAGGAGAGAGACAGACAGGAGGACAGACAGCTGGAGACACTCAGACGGTAATACTGTAATATTTATTATCATTGTGACTAGGGCCCGACCGATTCATCGGCCTGCCGATTTAATCGGCCGATTATAGCCTTTTTGAAAATAATCAACATCGGCCAAAAGACGCCGATTACAACCGATTTTTTTTTATTTTTATTTTTTTATGTTGTTGCGCTTAGTATCCAGCAGAGTGCGCTCCTACTCCATTCTACTTAAAGGGGCGTTCACGCCGAACGCGATAGACGCGAATTGAGCGGCGACTCTACATTGAAAACCAATGTAAATGGCGCGATGACACGCGATTCAGGCGGAGGCGGCGCGAATGGAGCGTCTGGTGCGAATGGAGCGTCTGGCGCGATGAGACGCGGCGCGAATAAAGTTGAAAATATCGAACTTTTCAGGCGGCATCGTGCCGCGACATCCAATCAGCGACGAGTTCAAGCCGACAGACAGATGAGCTGAGATGGACGGGATGCATTACCAAACCCGACTCGGGAAGACGGCCTCACACCGTCCATGGGCTGAGCCTCGATCAGAAGGACTCAGGCCCCCGCGCGACACCGGACAATCGGTCTTCCGTACGCCACATTTCCCACGTCCGCCCGCCCGGACGGGGATTCGGCGCTGGGCTCTTCCCTCTTCGCTCGCCGCTAGTGAGGGAATCCTAGATAGTTTATTTTCCTCCGCTTAGTAATATGCTTAAATTCAGCGGGTTGTCTCGTCTGATCTGAGGTCGAATGTGGCCCCGACTCTGGGGAGAGGTGCGAGGGACGTGGCTCCCGGAGGAGGCTCACGGACTGACGCGAATGAAGCGCACGGTGAGACCATACTGCTCAGTGCGCACGTGTTAGTCACTGCTCACGAGCGCAGCACATTGGGAGTTATTTATTTATTTATTTATTTTACATTTGATTGCGGTAGCTTATTATAAATGCATAATTTGTAAATAAGGTATATTTATGTATAAGCCTTGCAGATGGAAAATGCTTTATATCCGAGTTTCAAAATGCCCCAAGTAACTTAAGAAATATTTTTTAAAACTTTATTTTATTGACAATAAGATAAGGCTGTATTTGCACTCATTTTTGACTGTAAATGTATTCTAAAACACTCAAAGGTTCTGCATTCAATTCACATATTCGTCAAAAGTGTTAAAAGTATATTTAAGGTATCAAAAAATACGTTTTATATGCTTTTTTTTTTTTTTTTAAATAATCGGCCGATTAAATCGTTATCGTAATTTTTCTCTGAAAATAATCGGCATCGGCACTCAAAAATCAATATCGGTCGGGCCCTAATTGTGACAGGCCGATGTGTGTATCGTCATGGAAACATGAATATGATGTAAAACAACAGCTCGCTTTACAGCAGCTGTTTAAACGTGTATTGTATGTAGTATGTTTTCATGAACAGAGCCTGGTTGGGTTTCAGAGCGGAGGCTGAACTCCTGGTCCAGGTCCAGGTCCAGGTCCAGGAGCACGTCCAGCTGACGGAGAGAGAAAGTCTTCACCGGATGGAGATCTACACTCTGAAGGTGATGGTTCAACCAGACCACCACAGAAGAGTTCTTTCATTCATTAATTTCATTCTTCATCTTCTGTGTAGGGGGCGCTGGAGAGGCAGCAGCTGGACAGACGGAGAGCAGAAGAAGAAGCTGCTGACGCCAGAGACGCCCTGCAGAAGGTTTCTAGTCTCCACTGATCTCACAGAAACAAGATGACCACATCAGAAATGTGGTCATCATCTTGGTTTAGTTTTTATGATCATTTATTATTATTATAGTTTTTATCATTATCATCATAATAATAATACTAATAATAAGTATTATTAGTATTATTATCTCATCATTCAATGTTTACTGACGTCTTAATCTCAACTATTTATTTCTGTATGTCTCCCCTCTCCCCTGTGTCCTTCATCCTGTCTCCCCTCTCCCCTGTGTCCTTCATCCTGTCTCCCCTCCTGTCCTCCCCCTTGTCTCCCCTCTCCCTTGTCTCCCCCCTTCTCCCCCTCCTGTCCTCCCCCTTGTCCCCCTCTCCTTTCTCCCTTCCCCCCTGTCTCTCCCTCCCCCTTGTCTCCCCCTCCTGTCTCCCCTCTCCCCTGTGTCCCCCCGTCTCCCCACCTGTCTCCCCCACCTGTCTGCCCTCTCCCCTTATTCCCCCCCTGTCTCCTCCTCCTGTCTTCCCTCCTGTCCTCCCCCTTCCCTCTCCTCTGTGTCCCCCCCCCCCATCTCCCCACCTGTCTTTCTCTCCTGTCCTCCCCCTTGTCTCCCTCTCGCCTCCCGTCTCCCCTCCTGTCTTCCCCTCTGTGCCCCCCCTCTAGTCCAGGGAGACGGTCCTGTGTCTCTCGTCCTCTGAGTGTGTGTTACAACGGGAGGTGGAGGAGGGACGCGACGCTCTGGACAAGATGGCCGCCCTGAACTCATGTCTGGTTTCTGACAAGAGGGATCTGAACCAGCAGCTGCTGCAGGTACGCCGCTGTCTGTCAGGATGATGCCCGGCTCATCGGCTCCGGGGTATCACATGTGTGTGTGTGTGTGTGTGTGTGTGTTTGCAGCTGGAGTGTGAGCTCTCAGACAGCCAATCACAGCTGCAGGAAGCAAGGTCAGAGGTCAGATCTCTGCAGAGAGAGTTCAAAACCCTCAACCTGGACTACAGCCGGCTCAGGTGAGTTCGGTTTCCACAACACAATGTTTGTAACAGAATCCTTAATCCTGAATACAAACCTGGAATCCTAACTATAAACATTTAATCCTGATTATAATCATTAATCCTGATTATAAACATTAATCCTGATTAGAGTCCTTAATCCAGATTAGAATCATGTTTCCTGATTAGAAAAGTTAATCCTAATTAGAAACATTAATCCTGATTAGAAACGTAATCCTGATTGGAAACCTTAATCCTGATTAGAAACAATAATCCTAAATTCAAATGTTAATCCTGATTAGAATCATGTTTCCTGATCAGAAACCTTAATCCTGATTAAAAATGCTAACCCTGATTATTAACGGTGTATCACAGTAATGATGTGTTGTTCAGAGCACAGAGGGAGGTGGAGGTCAACATCGTCCGTCAGCTGAGAGAGAAGGAGAAAATAATGGAGGAGAAGCAGAGACAAGTGGTCTCTCTGGAAGAGGAGAGAGGGAGGGATGGACGTCAGCTGGAGGAGGTGAAAAAGAGGAACTGATGCGACAGTATCATACCTGTGTGATGTACCATATATGATGCGTGTGTGCTCCTCAGCTGTCCTCCCAGCATGCCTCAGTGTGCATGGAGCTGAAGGAGGCGCAGGAGCAGCTACAGCAGGGAGTGGAGGAGGTGAGGAGGAGAGAGAGGCAGCAGGAGGAGCAGCAGAGGGAGAACAAGAGGCTGCAGGAGGAGCAGGAGTGTCTGCAGAGACACAGGGAGCAGCTGGAGGAGGAGCTGCAGGAGCTCAGGTACTGAACTCACCTGAAAGTCTACATGTGAGCTGAACTCACCTGAGAGTCTCTCTCTCTCTCTGGTTCTCCAGGTGTCTGTCGGTGTCTCTCCACCAGCAGCTCAGTCAACAACAGAAGCAGCTGTCTCAGACAGAGGTCAACAGATGTCAGCAGCAAACTCTCATCCAGACTGTGAAGCAGGTCAAGGAGGCCCTCCAAGGTCAGTGTTATAGGAGAGACCAGATCCTACTGGGGCCCTCTAGGGTCAGGGTTTATAGGAGAGACCAGATCCTACAGGGGCCCTCCAGGGTCAGGGTTTATAGGAGAGACCAGATCCTACAGGGGCCCTCCAAGGTCAGTGTTATAGGAGAGACCAGATCCTACAGAGGCCCTCCAGGGTCAGTTTTTATAGGAGAGACCAGATCCTACAGGGCCCCTCCGAGGTCAGTGTTATAGGAGAGACCAGATCCTACAGAGGCCCTCCAGGGTCAGTGTTATAGGAGAGACCAGATCCTACTGGGGCCCTCTAGGGTCAGGGTTTATAGGAGAGACCAGATCCTACAGGGGCCCTCCAGGGTCAGGGTTTATAGGAGAGACCAGATCCTACAAGGGCCCTCCAGGGTCAGTGTTATAGGAGAGACCACATCCTACAGGGCCCCTCCGAGGTCAGTGTTATAGGAGAGACCAGATCCTACAGAGGCCCTCCAGGGTCAGTGTTATAGGAGAGACCAGATCCTACAGGGGCCCTCCAAGGTCAGTGTTATAGGAGAGACCAGATCCTACAGGGGCCCTCCAGGGTCAGTGTTATAGGAGAGACCAGATCCTACTGGGGCCCTCTAGGGTCAGGGTTTATAGGAGAGACCAGATCCTACAGGGGCCGTCCAGGGTCAGGGTTTATAGGAGAGACCAGATCCTACAAGGGCCCTCCAGGGTCAGTGTTATAGGAGAGACCAGATCCTACAGGGGCCCTCCAGGGTCAGGGTTTATAGGAGAGACCAGATCCTACAGAGGCCCTCCAGGGTCAGTTTTTATAGGAGAGACCAGATCCTACTGGGCCCCTCAGGTTCAGGTTCAGGTTCAGGTTACTTTATTCGTACCCGTAGGTAAACTTGTGTTGCAGTTTAAAAGTGGGCTTCCGTCACCCAGTTAGGACAACACATGCACACACACACAAAAAAAAATGGGACAGTTACGTACAGTGGATAAAACAATTAAAGTGCTCCAGTGCTAATCCAAATTTGGACACTTAAAAACTGACCAACATAATTAAAATATAATAAAACCCTGATAAATTGATCTAAAAAATCAACAAATAAATAAATAACACATACAAAATTAATGTTGTGCAAATATAGCAGTTTCTACAGCTTGTTCTTCAGCATGATTGCAGCTGGAACAAAGCTGTTTTTAAAACGCTTGGTTTTAAACCTTGGAACTAAAAACCTTTTTCCAGAAGGGAGTAGCTGAAACTCTTTGTGCAAAGGGTGCAAACGGTGATTTAAAATAGACTCGGTTATCCGCTGTACCTGTCTAGTGTACAGGGAGGCCGGGTTCGGCTGAGATTCACCAGTTAACTTACTGGACCATTTCAC
This sequence comes from Chelidonichthys spinosus, assembly GCA_029853015.1. Taxonomy (NCBI): domain Eukaryota; kingdom Metazoa; phylum Chordata; class Actinopteri; order Perciformes; family Triglidae; genus Chelidonichthys; species Chelidonichthys spinosus. Next base: position 27,903,227 of record CM056830.1, read on the forward strand.
CACCTGATTGAGTGAGTTCCTGTTCTTAATAGAGAGACTTCCAAACCATGAAACCAAAGAAAAGGATACAATAGATTCGATAAAAGCACGATAAAACAAGGTCATTATGGTTTTATCCACCTGGAAAAAGAACAGTTTCCTCAGACAGTGAAGACGCTGGTGTCCCTTTTTACACACAGCAATACAGTTTTCTTCAAAATTCAGTTTAGAATCAATTATTGTTCCAAGGTATATGTATGAATCCACATATTGCACCGGTTGTGTTTTTATTGTTGTGACATCGTTAGGGGAAGCATGTTTTCTAAAATCAACGATCATATCTTTTGTTTTGAGTATGTTTAGTTGAAGATGTGACTCCTCACACCACTTCACAAAATCCTCTATTATTGGGCCATGACCAGTCTCATTTTTCTGGAGGAGACTAACAATAACAGAGTCATCTGCATACTTGATTATGGTCCTGTTTGCATATTTACTTTGACACATGTTGGTGTACAGGATGAAAAGTAAGGGTGACAGCACACATCCCTGTGGTGAACCAGTAGAGGAGCAAAGTTGGCTGGAAAGTACTCCATTAACCCTGACTCTCTGTGTCCTTTCAGTTAAAAAATCCACAATCCAGCCCACAAGATTAAAACCTAGGTCGAATTGTTCTAAAAGCCGGCTCGCCAGGATGTGTGGTTGGATTGTGTTAAAAGCTGATGAGAAGTCCACGAAAAGGAGTCGAGCATGAGACCCACTTCCCTCCAGGTGTTTAAAAAGCAAGTGGAGCAAAGTGACAGTGGCATCCTCTACACCCCTATGTGGCCTGTAGGCAAACTGCATGGGGTCAAGTAAATGCTCAGTTTTTTGTATGATTTCTAACCTTACCAACTTCTCAAAATGCTTCATTATAATTGATGTAAGAGCCACCAGTCTAAAATCATTAAGGGTTTTTGGACCACTCGATTTAGGGACGGGGACTATAACAGCATCCTTCCAGACTTTAGGAACATGCTGTGTCTGCAAGGATGTATTAAAAATGTAGTGAAATATAGAGCTCAGCTCTTTTGCACAGGATTTAAGTAGTTGACCACATATATTGTCAGGGCCTGTACTTTTGTTGACCTTTGTCGAGTTAAAAACCTTTAAAATATTATTTTGCGATAGTTGAAAGTGCTGTTTTTCTTTTAGTTTCAAACCAAGCTCCTGAACTTCATGGCTAAAATCAAGGGTATCAAAACGACTATAAAAGCAATTAAGAGCATCAGCAAACTCAGTGTCCGACTTAAAGTCCACTAGAGAGAGACGGTTGCTGTGTCTCTGATTCTGGAGGCCCGTTATGGTTTTCATGCTAGACCATGCTGAGCCCAAATTATTGGCAGCCATTTTATTCTCCAAATCAGTCTTATATTTCTGTTTTGCTTTACAAATTTCAATTTTCAGCTCTTTAGTCGCCACATGTAACTCAGAGACTGATCCGCTCTTAAAAGCAAGCCTCTTTTTCTGCACATTAGATTTAACAGAACTATTCACCCATGGTTTATTGTTTGGAAATATTTTCACCAACTTGTATGGTATAATTGTGTCTCTACAGAAGGCAGTATATGAACACACTACATCAGCCAGCTCGTCCAAGTCATCACCACAGGACTGTTTAAACATTTCCCAATCCGTGCTCTCATAACAGTCCCTTAGACAGTCCACAGCTTCTTCTGTCCAGTCCTTTTTTACCCTAATTTGAGTTTTTTCTCTCTTTAAAACAGTTTTGTATTTTGGCAGTAGATGCACACAATTATGATCAGCTGAGCCCAGCGGGGGAAGAGGCAGTGATTTGTATGCATCCCTTACTGATCCATAACAGAGATCAAGCGTCTTATCCCGCCTGGTTGGACAGGTGACAAATTGCTGAAAGTTTGTGAGTGTCTTCTTCAGGGACACATGGTTAAAATCACCTAGAATGAAGTTGGGCGCATCTGGTGAAATTGACTGTAATTTTTGCACCACATCAAAGATAGTGCTAGATGCAGAGGCAGCATTCGCCTTTGGATGTATATAGACTGCTGTTAAAAAGATTTGAGGAAACTCGTGTGGCAGATAAAAAGGACGCAATGATACAGATAAAAGTTCAATGTCCGACGTGCAGATGCGTTCTCTGACAGTAACAGCGCTACAATACTGTTTGTTTACATAAAAACATACCCCGCCCCCTTGCGTTTTGCCTGTCACTTCAGTCTCTTGGTCCAGGCGAATAGGTTCTCCGAAGCCGTCAATGGACAGGTCGCCGTCCTTGTCCCTGTCAGTGAGCCATGTCTCCGTGAAGGCCATTAAGCTGCATTTCTATAGTCTTTCTGGAACCGAACATTTCCCTGGAGTTCATCCACTTTGTTCCTTAGCGATTGGACATTCCCCATTATCATGGAAGGCAGAGGGATCCGTGTCAGCTGTTTCCTGAGGCGCAGTCTGACACCCCCGCGTTTGCCCCGTTTCCTCCTCTTCTCCTTGATCAAGCCACGGTTTTGGTCGGGTTTCTTCCGAATACATTCTGGCAGCTGTATTGTGGCATCTGACACGTCAGCTCCATTCACAAAGTTCAATTGTAGCAGCGCATCTCTGCTGTATTGTATCCACACTCGGTCAACAGCGCCATTGACATCGCGAACAATAAGTAACGAAAGCAAGATCCACAGTGTGGCCAAGTAAAAGAGATCCATCTCAGATTAGCAGCACGAGGAGCACTCAAAATACATTTAAAACAAGTTTCAAACAAGTTAAAACACAAAACACACGGACGCCACACTCTCACTGCCGGTCGCTGCGTGCGCATGCGCCCCCGTCAGTGTTATAGGAGAGACCAGATCCTACAGAGGCCCTCCAGGGTCAGGGTTTATAGGAGAGACCAGATCCTACAGGGGCCCTCCAGGGTCAGGGTTTATAGGAGAGACCAGATCCTACAGGGGCCCTCCAGGGTCAGTGTTATAGGAGAGACCAGATCCTACAGGGGCCCTCCAGGGTCAGGGTTTATAGGAGAGACCAGATCCTACACCCGGTTGGCCCTTCCAAGGTCAGTGTCTTATAGGAGAGACCAGATCCTACAGGGTCTCCATCCAGGGTCAGTGTTATAGGAGAGACCAGATCCTACAGGGCCCTCCAGGGTCAGTTTTATAGGAGATGACCAGATCCTACAGGGGCCTCTCCGAGGTCAGTAGTTATAGGAGAGACCAGATCCTACAGGGGCCACTCCAAGGTCAGTGTTATAGGAGAGACCAGATCCTTAAACAAGGGCCCTCCAGGGTCAGTGTTATAGGAGAGAACCAGATCCTACTATGCAGGCCTCTCCAGGCGTCAGGTTTATAGGAGAGACCAGATCCTACAGGGGCCCTCCAGGGTCAGGGTTTATAGGAGAGACCAGATCCTACAGGGGCCCTCCAAGGGTCAGGGTTTATAGGAGAGACCAGATCCTACAGGGGCCCTCCAGGGTCAGTGTTATAGGAGAGACCAGATCCTACAGGGGCCCTCCAGGGTCAGGGTTTATAGGAGAGACCAGATCCTACAGGGGCCCTCCAAGGTCAGTGTTATAGGAGAGACCAGATCCTACAAGGGCCCTCCAGGGTCAGTGTTATAGGAGAGACCAGATCCTACAGGGCCCTCCAGGGTCAGTTTTTATAGGAGAGACCAGATCCTACAGGGCCCCTCCGAGGTCAGTGTTATAGGAGAGACCAGATCCTACAGGGGCCCTCCAAGGTCAGTGTTATAGGAGAGACCAGATCCTACAGGGGCCCTCCAGGGTCAGTGTTATAGGAGAGACCAGATCCTACAGAGGCCCTCCAGGGTCAGTGTTATAGGAGAGACCAGATCCTACAGAGGCCCTCCAGGGTCAGGGTTTATAGGAGAGACCAGATCCTACAGGGGCCCTCCAGGGTCAGGGTTTATAGGAGAGACCAGATCCTACAGGGGCCCTCCAGGGTCAGTGTTATAGGAGAGACCAGATCCTACAGGGGCCCTCCAGGGTCAGGGTTTATAGGAGAGACCAGATCCTACAGGGGCCCTCCAAGGTCAGGGTTTATAGGAGAGACCAGATCCTACAGGGGCCCTCCAGGGTCAGTGTTATAGGAGAGACCAGATCCTACAGAGGCCTCTCCAGGTCAGGTCTTATAGGAGAGACCAGATCCTACAGGGGCCCTCCAGGGTCAGTGTTATAGGAGAGACCAGATCCTACAGGGGCCCTCCAGGGTCAGTGTTATAGGAGAGACCAGATCCTACAAGGGCCCTCCAGGGTCAGTGTTATAGGAGAGACCAGATCCTACAGGGCCCTCCAGGGTCAGTGTTATAGGAGAGACCAGATCCTACAGGGCCCTCCAAGGTCAGTGTTATAGGAGAGACCAGATCCTACAGGGGCCCTCCAGGGTCAGTGTTATAGGAGAGACCAGATCCTACAGGGCCCTCCAGGGTCAGGTTTATAGGAGAGACCAGATCCTACAGGGGCCCTCCAGGGTCAGTGTTATAGGAGAGACCAGATCCTACAGGGGCCCTCCAAGGTCAGGGTTTATAGGAGAGACCAGATCCTACAGGGGCCCTCCAGGGTCAGTGTTATAGGAGAGACCAGATCCTACAGGGGCCCTCCAGGGTCAGGGTTTATAGGAGAGACCAGATCCTACAGGGGCCCTCCAAGGTCAGTGTTATAGGAGAGACCAGATCCTACAGGGGCCCTCCAGGGTCAGTGTTTATAGGAGAGACCAGATCCTACAGGGGCCCTCCAAGGTCAGTGTTATAGGAGAGACCAGATCCTACAGGGGCCCTCCAGGGTCAGTGTTATAGGAGAGACCAGATCCTACAGGGGCCCTCCAAGGTCAGTGTTATAGGAGAGACCAGATCCTACAAGGGCCCTCCAGGGTCAGTGTTATAGGAGAGACCAGATCCTACAGGGCCCTCCAGGGTCAGTTTTTATAGGAGAGACCAGATCCTACAGAGGCCCTCCAGGGTCAGTGTTATAGGAGAGACCAGATCCTACAGGGCCCTCCAGGGTCAGTGTTTATAGGAGAGACCAGATCCTACAGAGGCCCTCCAGGGTCAGTGTTATAGGAGAGACCAGATCCTACAGAGGCCCTCCAGGGTCAGTGTTATAGGAGAGACCAGATCCTACAGAGGCCCTCCAGGGTCAGGGTTTATAGGAGAGACCAGATCCTACAGAGGCCCTCCAGGGTCAGTGTTTATAGGAGAGACCAGATCCTACAGGGGCCCTCCAGGGTCAGGGTTTATAGGAGAGACCAGATCCTACAGGGGCCCTCCAAGGTCAGTGTTATAGGAGAGACCAGATCCTACAGAGGCCCTCCAGGGTCAGTGTTATAGGAGAGACCAGATCCTACAGGGGCCCTCCAGGGTCAGGGTTTATAGGAGAGACCAGATCCTACAGAGGCCCTCCAGGGTCAGGGTTTATAGGAGAGACCAGATCCTACAGGGGCCCTCCAAGGTCAGTGTTATAGGAGAGACCAGATCCTACAGGGGCCCTCCAGGGTCAGTGTTATAGGAGAGACCAGATCCTACAGGGGCCCTCCAGGGTCAGGGTTTATAGGAGAGACCAGATCCTACAGGGGCCCTCCAGGGTCAGGGTTTATAGGAGAGACCAGATCCTACAGGGGCCCTCCAAGGTCAGTGTTATAGGAGAGACCAGATCCTACAGGGGCCCTCCAGGGTCAGTGTTATAGGAGAGACCAGATCCTACAGGGGCCCTCCAGGGTCAGGGTTTATAGGAGAGACCAGATCCTACAGGGGCCCTCCAGGGTCAGTGTTATAGGAGAGACCAGATCCTACAGGGGCCCTCCGAGGTCAGTGTTATAGGAGAGACCAGATCCTACAGGGGCCCTCCAGGGTCAGTGTTATAGGAGAGACCAGATCCTACAGGGGCCCTCCAGGGTCAGGGTTTATAGGAGAGACCAGATCCTACAGGGGCCCTCCAGGGTCAGTGTTATAGGAGAGACCAGATCCTACAGGGGCCCTCCAGGGTCAGTGTTATAGGAGAGACCAGATCCTACAGGGGCCCTCCAGGGTCAGGGTTTATAGGAGAGACCAGATCCTACAGAGGCCCTCCAGGGTCAGGGTTTATAGGAGAGACCAGATCCTACAGAGGCCCTCCAGGGTCAGTGTTATAGGAGAGACCAGATCCTACAGAGGCCCTCCAGGGTCAGTGTTATAGGAGAGACCAGATCCTACAGGGGCCCTCCAGGGTCAGGGTTTATAGGAGAGACCAGATCCTACAGAGGCCCTCCAGGGTCAGTGTTTATAGGAGAGACCAGATCCTACAGGGGCCCTCCAGGTTCAGGGTTTATAGGAGAGACCAGATCCTACAGGGGCCCTCCAGGGTCAGGGTTTATAGGAGAGACCAGATCCTACAGAGGCCCTCCAGGGTTTGTGTTTATAGGAGAGACCAGATCCTACAGAGGCCCTCCAGGGTCAGTGTTTATAGGAGAGACCAGATCCTACAGGGGCCCTCCAGGTTCAGGGTTTATAGGAGAGACCAGATCCTACAGGGGCCCTCCAGGGTCAGGGTTTATAGGAGAGACCAGATCCTACAGAGGCCCTCCAGGGTTTGTGTTTATAGGAGAGACCAGATCCTACAGAGGCCCTCCAGGGTCAGTGTTATAGGAGAGACCAGATCCTACAGGGGCCCTCCAGGGTCAGGGTTTATAGGAGAGACCAGATCCTACTGGTAGTATCAGTTGTATTTATAGTAGTAGTATCAGTAGTATTTATAGTAGTAGTATCAGTAGTATTTATAGCAGTAGTAGTATCATTATTATTCATAGTAGTAGTAGCAGTATCAGTAGTATTTATTGTAGTAGTACTATCAGTAGTATTTATTGCAGTAGCAGTATCAGAGGTATTTATACTAGTAGTATCAGTAGTATTAACAGCAGTTTTCCTGTGCTTTTATTGTGAAGGGGAGATCGAGTGTCTCAGAGGAGAGCTGGAGAGAGAGATGGCCGGGAGAAAAGACGAGCGGGAGGCGCTGAAGGAGGAAACGGAAAGGCTGAAGGAGGAGCTCCGGGAGAGGAGAAGGGAAGAGGAGGAGAGGGATTCATGTCAAAGAGAGAGGGAGGCGCTGAAGGAGGAAACAGAGAGGTTGACAGAGGAGGTGGAGGAGCTTCGGCGGAGGGAAGAGGAGGAGGAGAGGGAGTCCTGGCAGAAAGAGAGGGAGATGCTGAGCGAGGAGCTCGGGACAAAGGACGGAGAGGTGGAGGCGCTGAGGAGGCGCATAGAGGGACTGATGGAGGAAGAGGGAGAGAGACAAAGGGAGGTGGAAAGGCTGAGGGAGGAGGTGACAGAGAGGGAAGCGTGTATCAGTAATATGATGGAGAAACTACAGCGGGCGGAGGGAAAGAAGGAGAGACTGGAGGAGGAGTTAAAGATGAAGGAGGTGAAGAGGGAGGAAGAGATGCAGGTGCTCAGTGACCGGATGGAGAGATTAGAAAAAGAGAAGGAGGCGAGGGAAGAGGTGATGGAGAGACTGAGGAGCGAAGCAGAGGAGGTGAAAATATGGAGGAGGGTGCAGGAGTTGGAGGATTTCAACAGACTGAGAAAAGAAACCTCTGAACTAGAGGAGGAGAGAAGAGAGAAGGAGAGACTGCAAGAGAAAGAGGAGGAGGAGATGAGGCAGCATGAGGAGGTGGACCGACTCAGGGGCGAAGTGAGGAGGGCAGAGGAGGAGGTGAAGAAGCTAATGGAGATGGTGGGGGAGGTGGAGCTGCTGAGGGTGAGGCTAAATGTGGCCAAGGAGGAGTGTGAGGAGATGAAGGAGGAGGTGGAGCGGAAGGAGTGCAGCCTGGAGCGACAGATGAGCGCCGTGAGGGAAAGGGAGGAGGAGTTGGAGGAGCTGAAGGAGCAGCTGAGGCTGGCGAAGGAGCAGCTGAGGCTGGCAAAGGAGCAGCTGGAGGAGGTAGGAGGGAAGCATCAGGAGGTGAGTGACAAACTGCAGCAGAAGGAGGTGAAGGAGATGCAGCTTGAGCTGCTGCTGAAAGAAACCCGGGCGCTCCTGGAGAACGAGAGGAGGGAGAGAGGAGAAAACAATGTCAGAGTCTCCTCCCTGGCCAGGGAGCTGCAGGCGGCCCGGGCCAAAAGCGAAGGAGCAAGGAGGACAGCCAGAGAGAGGGAGGAGTCCCACGACAGGCTGGAGGAGGAGTTGAAGGAGTGTAGGGAGAAGGTTGACAAGAGTGCGAGGGAGGTGGTGAAGCTTCATCAGAACCTGAAGGAGCGAGATGAGGAGGTCGAGCACCTGACAGTCGCACTGGAGGAGAGAGAGGAGGAGAATGGCAGAGAGAGGGAAGCACTGAGAAGAACAGAGGCAGAAAGGAGGAGAAGGCTGGACAACAAGTTGATGGAGGTGGAAGAGGAGAAGAGAAGGCTGGGGGAGAAAGTGAGACAGTTGGAGGAGGAGTTGGAGGAAGAAAGGGAGGCACTGAGGAGAGCCGGAGAGCAGGGGAGGAGGTTGGAGGACATATTTGCAGATGTGAGGAGGGAGCAAAGAGAGGAGTTGAGGAGGACTGAGGAGGAGAAGAAGAAGCTGGAAAACAAACTGAAAGAGATGGAGGAGGGAAGGATGGGAGATGAGGAGGTGCTAAGAAAGGTGAGGGAGGAGAAGATGAGGCTTGAGGATGAACTCAGGGAGGTGAAAGGGGAGCAAGGGAGATTGTTGGATGCTGAGAGAGGTCAGCACCTCCTAGTGGAAGAGAGAGGGAGGTCCAGAATGAGAGAGTTGGAGGAGGAGAAGGCGGGACTGTTGCTGGAGCTGAGGAGGAGGGAGAGGGAGGTGACGACTCTCAGGCAGGAGGTGCAGAGTGAGAGGGATAAGGACCAGGAGGAACTGAGAAGGACTGAGAAGGAGCTGACTGCTCTCAGAGAGGAGGTGAAAAGAGAGCAAAGGGAGATGGAGGCCCAGGAGGAGCTGAGGAGGACCAGGAGTGAGTGGGAGGTGTCTGCACTTAAAGAGGAGGTACAAAAGGAACAAAGGGAGAAGATGGAGGCACAGCAGGAGCTGAAGAATAGGACAACATATGTGACATCTCTCAGAGAGGAGGTGCAGAAGGAGCAGGTACAAGATACACTAATAAGGACAGAGAAGGAGGTGACGGCTCTCAGAGAGGAGGTGCAGGAGGAGAAAAACCATGTACAAGAGACCTTAATGAGGACAGAGAAGGAGGTGACGGCTCTCAGAGAGGAGGTGCAGAAGGAGAAGGAGAAGGTACAAGAGACATTGATGAGGGCAGAGAAGGAGGCGATGGCCCTCAGAGAGGAGGTGCAAGAGGAGAAGAACCAGTTACAAGAGACCTTAATGAGGACAGAGAAGGAGGTGACGGCTCTCAGAGAGGAGGTGCAGAAGGAGAAGGTACAAGAGACATTGATGAGGGCAGAGAAGGAGGCGATGGCCCTCAAAGAGAAGGTGCAGAAGGAGCAGAATGCGAAGGAGCAGGTACAAGAGATGCTGATGAGGACAGAGAAGGAGGTGACATCTCTCAGAAAGGAGTTGCAGAAGAAGAAGGAGCAGATACAAGACACCTTAATGAGATCAGAAAAGGAGGTAAATGCTCTCAGAGAGGAGGTGCAGAAGGAGCAGGAGGGGAAGAATCAGATACAAGAGACGTTGATGAGGACAGAGAAGGAGCTGACTGCTCTCAGAGAGGAGGTGCAAGAGGAGAAGAACCAGTTACAAGAGACCTTAATGAGGACAGAGAAGGAGGTGACATCTCTCAGAAAGGAGGTACAGAAGAAGAAGGAGCAGATACAAGACACCTTAATGAGATCAGAAAAGGAGGTAAATGCCCTCAGAGAGGAGGTGCAGAATGAGCAGGGGGAGAAGAACCAGATACAAGAGACGTTGATGAGGACAGAGAAGGAGGTGACGGCTCTCAGAGAGGAGGTGCAGAAGGAGAAGGAGAAGGTACAAGAGACATTGATGAGGGCAGAGAAGGAGGCGATGGCCCTCAGAGAGGAGGTGCAAGAGGAGAAGAACCAGTTACAAGAGACCTTAATGAGGACAGAGAAGGAGGTGACGGCTCTCAGAGAGGAGGTGCAGAAGGAGAAGGAGAAGGTACAAGAGACATTGATGAGGGCAGAGAAGGAGGCGATGGCCCTCAAAGAGAAGGTGCAGAAGGAGCAGAATGCGAAGGAGCAGGTACAAGAGATGCTGATGAGGACAGAGAAGGAGGTGACATCTCTCAGAAAGGAGGTGCAGAAGAAGAAGGAGCAGATACAAGACACCTTAATGAGATCAGAAAAGGAGGTAAATGCTCTCAGAGAGGAGGTGCAGAAGGAGCAGGAGGGGAAGAATCAGATACAAGAGACGTTGATGAGGACAGAGAAGGAGCTGACTGCTCTCAGAGAGGAGGTGCAAGAGGAGAAGAACCAGTTACAAGAGACCTTAATGAGGACAGAGAAGGAGGTGACATCTCTCAGAGAGGAGGTGCAGAAGAAGAAGGAGCAGATACAAGACACCTTAATGAGATCAGAAAAGGAGGTAAATGCCCTCAGAGAGGAGGTGCAGAATGAGCAGGGGGAGAAGAACCAGATACAAGAGACGTTGATGAGGACAGAGAAGGAGGCGAAGGCTCTCAGAAAGCAGGTGGTGAGGGATAAGGCCCAGGAGGAACTGAGAAGGACTGAGAAGGAGCTGACTGCTCTCAGAGAGGAGGTGAAAAGGGAGCAAAGGGAGACGGAGGCCCAGGAGGAGCTGAGGAGGACCAGGAGTGAGTGGGAGGTGTCTGCACTAAAAGAGGAGGTACAAAAGGAACAAAGGGAGAAGATGGAGGCACGGGAGGAGCTGATGAAGAGGACAAAAGATATGACATCTCTCAGAGAGGAGGTGCAGAAGGAAAAGGAGCAGATACAAGAGACATTGATGAGGGCAGAGAAGGAGGTGATGGTCCTCAGAGAGGAGGTGCAGAAGGAGAAGGAGCAGGTACAAGAGACATTGATGAGGGCAGAGAAGGAGGCAATGGCCCTCAGAGAGGAGGTGCGGAAGGAGCAGAAGGCGAACGAGCAGGTACAAGAGATGCTGATTAGGACAGAGAAGGAGGTGATGACCCTCAGAGAGAAGGTGCAGAGGAGGACGGAGGAGGCCCAGGAAGAGCTGAGAGGAATGCAGCAGAGCGTTGAGGTGGTGAAACTGAGCTCCCTGGAAGAGGAGGAGCAGAGCTTCGGAGAGGAGAACCTGCATACAGTTGTGGAGGAGCTGACAGCCAGAGCCAAGGCCCTGGAGAGGAGGGAGTTGATGGAGGAGCTGAAGGAGGCCCAACACGTGAAGGAGAAGGCAGAGGAGAGGTGGAAGAGCAGAGTGGAAGAGATGGAAGAGGAGCAGAAGGTGAAGCTGAAAGCTCTGTCAAATCAAATCCAGACACTAAGGGAGAGAGAGGAGGAGTGGAGGTCAAGGGTGGAGGAGGCGAGGGGGGAAGCAGAGCAGGCGAGGAGGGAGGCGGAGTTGAGCCACACTGAGCTGAGCCGGGTCAGAGCCATGGTGGCCATGTTGGAGGGGCAGAAAACCCAGAGAGAGGAGATGGATGGACGGAGGAGGACACACCAAGATACAGGTGACAAGGAGAGAGGAGGAGGAGCAGCAGGAGGAGAGGTGAGGTGCTTTCTAGGGTTAGGTTGTCGAGTCTTGATGGAAAAGTCATGACATTTACATGTTTCACTGTTTATTCTTCCTGAGGACCAGGGGGAGGAGCAGCAGGGGGAGGAGCAGCAGGAGGAGGAGCAGCAGGAGGGGCAAATGTCTCTGCTGCAGGACAAAGAGGAGATCCGGAGGCTGCTGAGGCAAAGAGAAGCTGAGGTAACAGTTTAATAATAGAGCCACTTCCTTTACTGCAGTAGAAGTACGACTCAAATCAAAGTTTACTGATAAAAGTACAATCAGGATGCTGAAAAGAGTAGAGTAGATCTTTATTGCATGGGGGACGACATCGACGAAACACAGTTCTTATAACAGAACTGAGTCCTTTAACTGCTGGTCCACTTTTTGGTCCACATTAAGGGGGCTGGGTTTGGTCCGTTCAAAGAGGACTACATGTGAAAACACCCTGAGACCAGGTTTGACTAAGGTCGGCTGACTCAGTGCTGTGGTGGAGACCAAAACCAGATGAACAAGTGTACCCCTGAAATCCAGAAAATCATTTAGTTAAACTAGCTTCTCAAGATTTTACTTCAAAAGGAAATTATTTAGTATTAAATTATCTGGTTTCCCAGTGATTTAGTAGTAAATTATCTAGTTTCCCAGTGGTTTAGTAGTAAAGGATCTGGTTTCCCAGTGGTTTAGTAGTAAAGGATCTGGTTTCCCAGTGATTTAGTAGTAAATGATCTAGTTTCCCAGTGATTTAGTAGTAAATTATCTGGTTTCCCAGTGGTTTAGTAGTAAAGGATCTGGTTTCCCAGTGGTTTAGTAGTAAAGGATCTGGTTTCCCAGTGGTTACGTTGTAAAGGATCTGGTTTCCCAGTGGTTTAGTAGTAAATGATCTAGTTTCCCAGTGATTTAGTAGTAAATGATCTAGTTTCCCAGTGATTTAGTAGTATAGGATCTGGTTTCCCAGTGGTTTAGTAGTAAAGGATCTGGTTTCCCAGTGGTTTAGTAGTAAAGGATCTGGTTTCCCAGTGGTTAAGTTGTAAAGGATCCAGCTTTCCGAGTGATTTAGTAGTAAAGGATCCAGCTTTCCCAGTGGTTTAGTAGTGGTTTAGTAGTAAAGGATCCAGCTTTCCCAGTGGTTTAGTAGTAAAGGATCTGGTTTCCCAGTGGAGTTTAGATGGTTTATCAGATAAAGGATCTGGTTTCCCAGTGGGTTAGTAGTAAAGGATCTGGTTTCCCAGTGGTTTAGTAGTAAAGGATCCAGTTTCCCAGTGGTTTAGTAGTAAATGATCTGGTTTCCCAGTGGTTTAGATGGTTTAGTAGTAAAGGATCTGGTTTCCCAGTGGTTTAGTAAGTAAAGGATCTGGTTTCCCAGTGGTTTAGTAGTAAAGGATCTGGTTTCCCAGTGATTTAGTAGTAAATGATCTAGTTTCCCAGTGGTTTAGTAGTAAAGGATCTAGTTTCCCAGTGGTTTAGTAGTAAATGATCTGGTTTCCCAGTGGTTTAGTAGTAAAGGATCTGGTTTCCCAGTGGTTTATAGTAAAGGATCTAGTTTCCCAGTGGTTTAGTAGTAAATGATCTGGTTTCCCAGTGGTTTAGTATGGTTTAAAGGATTGTTCCATCTGGTTTCCCAGTGGTTTAGTAGTAAAGGACTGGTTTCCTGGTTTCCCAGTGGTTAGTAGTAAAGGATCTGGTTTCCCAGTGGTTTAGTAGTAAAGGATCTGGTTTCCCAGTGGTTAAGTTGTAAAGGATCCAGCTTTCCGAGTGATTTAGTAGTAAAGGATCCAGCTTTCCCAGTGGTTTAGTAGTGGTTTAGTAGTAAAGGATCCAGCTTTCCCAGTGGTTTAGTAGTAAAGGATCTGGTTTCCCAGTGGTTTAGTAGTGGTTTAGTAGTAAAGGATCTGGTTTCCCAGTGGTTTAGTAGTAAAGGATCTGGTTTCCCAGTGGTTTAGTAGTAAAGGATCCAGCTTTCCCAGTGGTTTAGTAGTAAATGATCTGGTTTCCCAGTGGTTTAGTAGTGGTTTAGTAGTAAAGGATCTGGTTTCCCAGTGATTTAGTAGTAAAGGATCTGGTTTCCCAGTGGTTTAGTAGTAAAGGATCTGGTTTCCCAGTGATTTAGTAGTAAATGATCTAGTTTCCCAGTGGTTTAGTAGTAAAGGATCCAGCTTTCCCAGCGGTTTAGTAGTAAATGATCTGGTTTCCCAGTGGTTTAGTAGTAAAGGATCTGGTTTCCCAGTGGTTTAGTAGTAAAGGATCCAGCTTTCCCAGTGGTTTAGTAGTAAATGATCTGGTTTCCCAGTGGTTTAGTAGTGGTTTAGTAGTAAAGGATCTGGTTTCCCAGTGATTTAGTAGTAAAGGATCTGGTTTCCCAGTGGTTTAGTAGTAAAGGATCTGGTTTCCCAGTGGTTTAGTAGTAAAGGATCTGGTTTCCCAGTGGTTAAGTTGTAAAGGATCCAGCTTTCCGAGTGATTTAGTAGTAAAGGATCCAGCTTTCCCAGTGGTTTAGTAGTGGTTTAGTAGTAAAGGATCCAGCTTTCCCAGTGGTTTAGTAGTAAAGGATCTGGTTTCCCAGTGGTTTAGTAGTGGTTTAGTAGTAAAGGATCTGGTTTCCCAGTGGTTTAGTAGTAAAGGATGTGGTTTCCCACCCAGTGGTTTAGTAGTGGTTTAGTAGTAAAGGATCTGGTTTCCCAGTGGTTTAGTAGTAAAGGATCTGGTTTCCCAGTGGTTTAGTAGTAAAGGATCCAGCTTTCCCAGCGGTTTAGTAGTAAATGATCTGGTTTCCCAGTGGTTTAGTAGTGGTTTAGTCGTAAAGGATCTGGTTTCCCAGTGGTTTAGTAGTAAAGGATCCAGCTTTCCCAGTGGTTTAGTTGTAAATGATCTGGTTTCCCAGTGGTTTAGTAGTGGTTTAGTAGTAAAGGATCTGGTTTCCCAGTGATTTAGTAGTAAAGGATCTGGTTTCCCAGTGGTTTAGTAGTAAAGGATCTGGTTTCCCAGTGGTTTAGTAGTAAAGGATCTGGGCCCTCATTTATAAAGCTTGCGTACGCACAAAACGGGGCTGGAAATGTGCGTACGCCACTTTCCACGCAAATGTTGTGATTTATAAAAACCAAACTTGACGGGAAAGTGTGCGTACCCGTAAGCAAACTCTGAGGCATGCGTACCGGTACGCACATTCTGGAGACTGGAAGGGAATCAGCAGTAAACGTGAGAAGAACTATATATTTTTGATGACTCGCACACATTTAATTACACTCCATATCATACGTTAGATCCGCGTTATCATGATGAACTCCAGCAATGTTTTTGACGCTTTTAATGAGTGATCGTTTTTTTCATATTAACACCTTCTTTTAAAATCTGACTTGTATCTTAAATCAAAATAATTTTGAAATAATGAATCAGCGCTGTCACCGCAGGAGGAGGAGACGGCCCAAATGCATGTAATACAGGATACAACAAATACCCTCCATTAGATCCCTGCAGAACACAGCGGGAATAACTAAATATTCTCCTTATTTATGTGCATATATCATCAACACACATACATACAGCCATTAAGCCATCGTATAATTGTTACACTTATCCTCGTTTTTAAACCACCAGAGTGCAGAGGAAATGCGCTATAATGAGTGGCACGCTCATGCGCGCTCAGTCTTGGAGCGTGGAGAGCACAATTTTACCAAACTTCAGGAGGCAGACTCTACCACTCGGCAAAGGTGGTAGAGTCCCCAGCATGATGAGCCTCGGCCCCCTGCCCGACTGGAGGGGTATCCTCAGGGCGCAAGAATCCTTGAGGATGTTATGCGTTTGTAATATAAGGAAGACAACAATCAATGTTCATTGTAAACGTATTATTTTATTAATCGCAGTGCGCGTTTGCCGTAGCTCATCTGCAACGTTGTTGATGGCGGTGATTGTGTCTCGCTGAAGTTGCAGTACGGCATCAGTGTGCACCCGACCGCTTGATGTGCCATGCGCCCGGGGTGCGCTGCTTTTGCGCCGGACCCGGACACTGTGCCGAGGGCCCGTTACCGTCACCCTCCTCACCGTCACCCTCCTCTACGCCACCCTCCTCACCGTCACCCTCCTCACATCACCCTCCTCACCGTCACCCTCCTCACATCACCCTCCTCACCGTCACCCTCCTCTACGCCACCCTCCTCACCGTCACCCTCCTCACATCACCCTCCTCACCGTCACCCTCCTTACCGTCACCCTCCTCACCGTCACCCTCCTCTACGCCACACGCTGCAGACTCTGGAAGGACAAAAACTATTTAACGTTTTGTTTTATATACAATAAAAGTTTAAAATCTGTTTACCCTTATCCCTCTGGTCTCAGTCGCGTCTGTCTCCCTCCTTTTCGGACACAATCCCCGTCAAAGTCACATCAAAATCAAACCTCCTCAAATACTCGAGCAATACATTAAATCCATTTTAGGAGCAGAAAGATGTCATTTACCTTCAGATCGGACGACTTTTTCGTAAGTTCCGCCACCGTCCGCTCCGTCCGCTCCGTCCCACTGACGCCGTTGACAGCAACAGCAATGTGTTGCCACTCTTACTGCATCTTTTTCTTTGTGATCCCGCTGCTGTGACCACTAAATTAAATTATTGTCCGGGCCTCCACCTCCCCAACAAGTGTCTCTTTCTCCGTTTCTGAAAAGTTACGTTTCTTCGCTTTTTTTCTGACCTGCCGCCGTGATTCACCACACGGAAACGATTGCAAGCCGGCTCATTAACATAGTAAAATGTGGGCGTGTACAGGGCGGGATTCAGGTACGCACACTTGTAGGTGATCCTGTGATTTATAAAGGGAACATTGCGTACAGCTTGCATGCGCACAGTTTTATAAATCTGATTTTTTTTTTGGCGCACGCAAACTTTGGCTTTTTGGCGTACGTACACTTTTAGTAAGGATCCTACGCACAGTTTTATAAATGAGGGCCCTGGTTTCCCAGTGGTTTAGTAGTAAAGGATCTGGTTTCCCAGTGGTTTAGTAGTAAAGGATCTGGTTTCCCACCCAGTGGTTTAGTAGTAAAGGATCTGATTTCCCAGTGGTTTAGTAGTAGAGGATCTGGTTTCCCAGTGGTTTAGTAGTAAAGGATCTGGTTTCCCAGTGGTTTAGTAGTGGGTATGGTTTCCTAGCAGCACTTTTCAATGGAAAAGAAGGTGGGGCAGTACTTTATTACAGTAGAAATACTAGTACCACCATGTAAAAATACTGTGAAAGTAAAAAGTACTAATATCTCACAGTAAATACACTAATACTACAATGTACAAATACCGTTGCAGTAAAAGTTCTAGTACCACACTCTAGTTACAGGTAAAGTACTAATACCACAGTATTAAGAAAATACCCTGTTTGAGTAAAAGTACCAATATCTCACAGTAAAAGTACTAAAGTGGCATTCATTTATTTTCATTTCTAAAAACTCTATTTTCATGATGACTTTTTAATAATTGATATTTCTGTTCATGCAGCTGATGTTGATGATGATGATGATGTGGATGATGTTGATATTGTTGTTGATGATGTTGTTGATGTTGATGTTGTTGTTGATGATGATGATGATGATGATGTGGATGATGTTGATATTGTTGTTGATGTTTATATTGATTATGTTGTTGATGATATTGTTGATGTTGATATTGTTGTTGTTGTTGTTGATGATGATGTGGATGATGATGTTGATATTGTTGTTGTTGTTGTTGTGGTGATGGTGAAGGTGTACACTCTGACTCAGAGGACAGAGGAGCTGCAGAGAGACAGAGATCGTGTCAGATTGGCTCTGGAGCGAACTGAGGCAGCTATGATTGGCTACAGGAAGCGAGTCCACCAACAGGAGCAGAGCCTGGGGGCGGGGCCTAACCCAGACCAGGTCAGGATGTCTCTGATTGGCCGGTTAGTTTGTACGGTCAGTTTCACCCCAAGAAAAATGAAAGTGTGTGTGTGTGTAGGCTGTGGTGGACAGACTGGTGGTCCTCCAGCGTCTGGTGGCTGAACTGGAACTGGAACTGAAACAAGTGAAGAAGAAGAACTCTGATCTGGAAGATCAGAAAGAAAGACGGAAGAGAGACAGAGACACACTGAGACACACACTGAGACAGGTACACACACACACACACACATTAAAACACACTCATACAGGTACACACAGACACACATTGAGACAGGTGTGTTGATGCTTGTTGTTTGTGTGTATCAGGTGGAGGCAGAACGTTTGAGGTTCAAGCAACAGCTGACTGACAGCAGCAGATCTCAGGTTAGACACCTGTGTGTGTGTGTGTGTGTGTGTGTGTGTGTGTGTGTGTGTGTGTGTGTGTGTGTGTAAAGCTGTTGTGTTTGTTCAGGACCCTGCTGACACCAAAGAAGAAGAAGAACGCCTGAGGAGCAGAGTAAGGGAGCTGGAGGACCAGGTGAGACTAGCACAGATGAAGAGGCTCAGGGGCCCGTTCCAGAAAGCAGATTCAACAAACTCTGAACCTAACCCTGAACTCTGAGTCAACCAACTCTAAGATGGGCAACTCTGAGTTTTCGGTTCCAGAACAGCAGTTCTGAGTTAGTTCAATCAACTCTGCGTATGACAATAGTGAGTTACAAGCGTGCCTGCCAACAAAGTCGACAAAGCCTTAGAAAGCGGAGCAACGTAACTGCAGCAAAGTAGAAACAGTTGGCGTGGTAGACATTTACGGCCCGACTTAATGTGTATAACTGAATGAAACAGTTGATTGGTCTAAAGGTGATTAGTCTTTATTTTCAGCCATGCAGAGCGACACTGTGGTGTAACGGTTAGCAACGCTGCCTACGGTGCAGGCGACAGGGGTTTGACTCCGTAGATCTCAAACTGATGAACAAATAGTCATTGTCATGTAGGTGTAATCCCCCAGGCACAAAAAGGCTTCAGCTGAAAATTATAAAAATATATCATAAAAATATTGCACAAATACGTAGACTAAGGCATATGATTTTAATCATATTTCACAGATTAAACTGTAAATATAAGCGTCTATTTCAATAAAGAAATGTCCTTTTTCAGAAAACTCCCGTTCGCAAAAATATCTAAAGAGCTCTGCAAAGAATCTGCATTATGTCCACGATATGAAATGTCGAAAATGTTGGAGAATATTGTTTAGATATATGATTGGTAGGAAAAACGGTAATAGTAATCAAAATCCTCTCCCGACGTAAAGCTGTTAGAATCACTTTTATTTCTGTATCGATTAGGTTGACGAGGAAAGGACGGCACATTTTTTTCAGAGTTTGTTCAGATTCCGGAAAAAGGCGGAGACATGTAGGAGAAACTCAGGGTATGTTGAATCAAACCTGCAAGCAAGCAGGTTAGGTTCACAGTCAGTTACTATGGTAACTGACCTAAAGGTTGAGTTACCTCTCTTCCTGGAACGGAAAACTCAGAGTATCCCTCTTCTCAGGGTTAACAAACTCAGAGTTTCAGGAAAACCTACTTTCTGGAAGGTGCCCCAGGTGTTTTCTTTGTCAGGTGGGTGCTGATGATGTCACCGTGTCTCCTTCCATTAGGTGAGTCAGCTCTGCCTCTCATTGGCTGCTGATCAGCAGCAGAGGGCAGAGTTTATTCAGGAGTCCTCCAGAAACAGCCAATGGCTGCTCTCTCTGAGACATGACCTCACCGATTCGCTAGCCACCGTCACGCAACGTCCAATCCCGTCTGTCCTGGAGTCTGAGACACAGCGATTGGACCGCAGCCTGAGAGAGGAAGAACTTAGAATGTCCCTCAGCCAATTGTAAAGACCCTTCACTGAAGCTTCAGGTTTTCTTCGGTCTGGACCAAATGAACTGTAGTGTTGATGCAGTGTTAATCTCCAGAGGGACCCTGAATGTCACATCTGAACTCAGACTTCTTTGCTCTCATATTTTTAAACTTCCTCAGAGTTTATAGACTTTTAGAAAGTGATTTGTAAGTTTACAAAACGACAGGGCACAAGTTAATTTATAATGAAGCAGGTTTGGAAATGAAACTACTGATGTGACAGTCATTGATTGCTTATTTTAGTTAGGAGTTATTTATTGTTTTCTATTTATATTCTGTTTCGATACTTTTCCCATGACCCTCCGGTCTGAATCGAGTCAGGTTCATGTCAAGGTCAGAGGTCATCTGTGTGATTTGTATAAAACTCAATAAAATGTTTTCAACATGCAGGCTGATATGTTGTGAGTGGGGAGCAAGAGCGGGTCAGCTCTTAGCTGAGTGCCTGGTGTCCCTGAGCAAGACGCCTCACCCTAATTGCTCCTGACGAGCTGGCTGTCGCCCTGCGTGGTTGACTCCACCGTCAGTATGTGAATGTGTGAATGAATGGGTGAATGTCAGTCATTGTTGTAAAGCGCTTTGGATAAAAGTGCTATATAAATGAGGCCATTTTACACCGGGGTCAATGTAGCAGGATGTTTATAGCAGCTAGTTAACTAGGAAGCTTATTATCTAGCTAACTAGATACCTAGCGATTTGGAGGTAGATACCTACATAACTAGATACCTAGGTACCTAGATACCTATGTAACTAGATACCTAGCAAACTAGGTAACTAGATACCTACGTAACTAGATACCTAGGTACCTAGATACCTATGAAAATAGATAACTAGGTACCTAGATACCTATGAAACTAGATAACTAGGTAACTAGATACCTAGCAAACTAGATACCTAGCTAACTAGATAGCTAGGTAAGTAGATACCTTGCAAACTAGATACCTAGTGAAATAGGTAACTAGATATCTACGAAACTAGGTAAGTAGATACCTAGATAACTAGATACCTAGCAAACTATCCAGTCATCCGGCTCCAGAGCTCTCTCTTCCTGGTGAGCAGTGGCATCCCTTTACAGCCCACTGACATCTGACAATCATAATTTTCTTTAGTACTCAACACATGACCTCTGAAAAGTTCAATGTTTGTCTACTGTTCTGTTTCTATGTCACGCTCTCTGAGCAGCCTGTAGGAGGCGCTAACTGTCTTTAACGGTAAGCCTGAGGAGGAAAAGGAAGTAGCATCAAATAGAAGTACGGAAGTAAAATACCTCAACATCAAATATACTGTCATTACTGATTACTGCGTAGTTAATCAGGGATAAAGTATTTTTAATAGGTGGAGCAGGGAATTGAACCACCCACTTTGTGTCTGAAGTGGAGCCGCTGTTCTGCATGTGCTGATAAATTTATCCTGTTTGTTTACGGACCACATGTCTCGCTGTCATGCAGGGTTCTATTTTTACGTTGTGTCTCAGTGTCTCTGAGGCTCTACAGCGTCGGCAGCCAAACGTCCTGATCTCCATAAACGTTGCAGGTATTTTCTTTTCCTCACAATCAACCTGTTTTATTAGAGGCCATGTGTTTTATATCCTGGGAACATGAATACATCAATCTAGAGAATCACAGAGATATATTAATATTATTTACGCTTTGCAGGAAACTATGCTGATGTTTCAGAGACGGAGGGCGTATACATGTGGAGGGTGTATGTCTAGAGTTTCTATCTAACACGGTGACATATTTACACTAAACACCTCTCGAGTCTCCATCCAACACGGTGACGTTTTTACACTAAACACCTCTAGTCTCCATCTAACACGGTGACGCAGAAAAATAAACATTAGATTTTGATATAAAACATGAACAAACTGACTTTTGGAATTTATTTGTCAGATATTGTTGAATGGCTGCACAATATGATTGATGTGATCCAAAAGGTTAAGAAGACATTTTTCATATCAGCTCAACCTTAAATGGTTCGATAGACTCACTAACAGAAAAACAGGAAGTAACCGACTCATAACCTTACAACTCTCCCTTTCCACTCTCACTGACAAATATTCAATCAGTGTTGTATTTAACCCTTCAGAGAAATCTGAAAGTAATTGTACATTGGTTTCCACGTGGCATCATACTTGGTTCCATGGTTTTCTAACATATCAGATATCATCTAAATGTGGTTGAAGCTCAGTCGACATTTAGCTGTTGAGCTAATGGTTTCACAGACAGACGAAGAGAGAGCAGAACGGGACAACACGAGGGTTTGACTTTGATCCAGACTTTTGGTTGGAATCTGAGGGACGAAACCGGGATTTCCCTTCAGTAAGCCTTGATCCGGTAGCATGAAAGCATGTCTCATATGTTAAAGCAGAAGTCACCATGGAGATGTATGCTCCGGAGCTAGCCTGTTCCAGACCAGGCTCAGATCCAAGACCACTGTTGACCAGTCAGCAGATGCTAAATAGAAAAATAGACTAAAATAAACTAAGTATGCTTTTGTTATTTGCACTTTTGCACATTTGCTGAGGTAACCCTGTACATTTCCCCACTGTGGGACTAATAAAGGATAATCTTATCTATTAATCTGATCTGTATCTCAGTCACTTCATTGGGAAACCAATGAACCCATGTGTTCATTGCAGCTATTCCTGGCACTGGCTTCATTTAGTCGCAGCTGCTCATCCTGGTTTGGCCTTTGTGCAGCCAGTTAATCCAGACTGGTCTCGCTGGGATACGTCATGTATCTGGATATGTGAATTCTGCTCTCTGGTGAACATCACATGGGTTTGTTGCTGTGCTGCTTGTTCTCCTCCTTACTAAGAGACATTTAGTTGAGTAGATGGAGAACAAATCTCCGTCCGATGCTTCAACCAGCCAAAGACCATCTGAGCAACAGTTCATAAGAGGAGAAGAAAGAACATTTTATTATTGAAGGAGAGAAGAAGAACATCAATATAACAGCTGATTCTGAAGTCATCTTCATAAACCTTTGTTTTTCTTCATGCTGTCTTTGTTCTGCAGGAGATTCAACGGTCAACGTTTAAAGACCAGCTGTTGGTTCCAGACTGAGTCTGACCGGATGGATTCATATTGGGAACAGACTGGTTCAGGACTGTTCGGAGACTTTAAGACTGTGGGAGACAATGAAAACAAAGTGTGAGAATAGAAAAGAACGAAGACATATCACTTTTAATATTTAAGGAAGGGAGGAAGGAAGGAGGGGAGGGAGGGAGGAAGGAAGGGAGGAAGGAAGGAAGGAAGCATTTAGTCTTTGTCCATGACGAGCGGAGACACTGAGGAGACATATGGAGGACAGAAGGAGACAGGAAGGACAGTTGGAGGAGAAGACAACATGAAGCGTTGTCGCTCTTCCACCGCTCTGAGTACTATCGCCATCCAGGCCGGCCAATCACTGATCATTGTCTCCGTCCTCAAGGTAAGTCTGACTGGAGGTCCATTCTATTAAATACTCTCATCCTTTACTGCAGTAAAAGCACCATTAGAGCCTTCAACAGCGTCGTCATGGTTACATCACGGTGCAATGGGCTGAAGATACACAACCAACATGTCATTGTGATGTAGGGCATCAAATATCAAACACAAGCGAGATCATAAACTGATTTAAGGCTCTGAGGTTTACCTTATCTGCTTCCTGGTCTGCAGGGACATATTGGAGAGGGATCCATCTAAACGTGGCATGACACCAGGACAGGGATGCTTGTGGTGCCTGTACCAGTCCATAAACTGTGGCTCGACTCAAAGTTGGTGCAGGGTCAGGTAGCTAATGGGGGGCTTCCTTTATTACCTGTTGCAGAGTTGGCATTAACTCTAGGGAATGATCTGGCCTTCTGTGGTCACCGACCTTCCTTTACGAAAGGAAATCACGCCGACCCACAATTCCTTGCGAGAGCAACATTTAAAGTGTCGCACACCTCGGCCATTCATGAAAACAAACAATATGCTCATTTGCATGTTCAACAATTACTATCATGCAGACATATAGTTATTGGAATTGTGTTGCTAAATGTGTGTGGACAGTGATCATTTAATGATATTTTTGTTTATTTCAATCATGTTACAAATTTGACAAAAACGAAACTAAAACCACAAATGAAATGTAAATACAGCAATGGTCAAACAGGAAGGAGGAGCTGCTGGAACTGAAGCCGGTCAGTGAACCAGCTGCTGGACCTGACCCAGCTGCTGGACCTGAACCAGAGCCAGCTGCTGGACCTGAAGTCCGTCAGTGAAGACGTAGATATTGAAAGTCTGATCGGATTCTCTGAGCACCGCGGCCATCTTTTCCTAACTCCTTTAGAGTTCTCCTATTGCCTTTCCTTAACCCCGTCATCACTTCCTGGTTACAACGTCCAATCAGAGCCAGCCAGCCGCACAGGAAGTAAAAAGCGATGGGGCTTGTTATTGAGGTTTAAATGAGACTAGAATGTGATATTAACTGCTAGCTCCACCCAGGCCACTTATGTTAACTGGAAGCAGCCGACATTAAATCAAGTGAATCCAGAACCTGCAGACAGGTGAATTTTAATGTCTTTTATTAGAGTAATACAGTAATTTGTTGTGTTGATTTAATATCATATGATATATTCTGCCTCCTTCCCTCTAGAAGGCAGCAAACACAAAACGTGTGTGTGTGTGTGTGTGTGTGTGTGTGTGTGTGTACAGAGTGGTTCACTGGTCCACCTACAGCTGGTCCAGGTCCATCCAAGTCTCTGTGAGATTGGATCGAACCAGGAAGAAAACCAGACACTGATCCATGAACAGCAGCAGCTGATAGAAAAACTCCAGGTACAAAGAGAAGCACAAAATGCACCCTATGCACCGGCCACACCCTACGCACCGGACACACCCTACGCACCGGACACACCCTACGCACCGGACACACCCTACACACCGGACACACCCTACACACCGGCCACACCCTACACAGCGGACACACCCTACACACCAGCCACATCCTAGACAGTGGACACACCCTACACACCAGACACACCCTACGCACCGGACACACCTTACGCACCGGACACACCCTACACACCGGACACACCCTACACACCAGACACACCCTACGCACTGGACACACCAACCACACCCTACACAGCGGACACACCCTACACACCGGACACACCAGACACCCTACACACCAGACACACCCTACGCACTGGACACACCCTACACACCGGCCACACACTACATAGCGGACACACCCTGCACAACGGACACACCCTGCACACCGGACACACTGGACACACCCTGCACACCGGACACACCAGACACACCCTACACACCGGACCCACCAGACACACCAGACACACCCTACACACTGGACACACCCTACACACTGGACACACCAGACACACCCTACACACCAGACACACCCTACAAACCGGACACACCAGCCACACCCTACACACCGGACACACCCTACACACCATACCCACCTGACGCCCAGACGTCAAACTCCTTCATGTTGGTCTTTATCAGTTTCAGGGCTGTGTGGGAGATAACCTCAGTTTACTGTCTGACATTCCAGAAACATGAGGGGGAAGTTCTGTCAGTGGTGAAGATGAATCAACAGCCAGAGATGAGGAGGAGGGATGATGAGCATAAGAGGAACAACAAACAGGAGGAGGAGGAGGTGCTTAAGGCCATGTTGGCATCTCTGAAAGAGGGATGGTTCCTGCTCCTCCGCCTGCTCCAGAGACGACAGGAAGTCCTGACACTGGCTGCAGACTCTTACCGCCGAGCTCTGGAGGTAGGAAGCTAAAACTTAAGTTTTGGATTTATCTGATGAGAACAACTACCACATTCTGTCTGTCTGTCTCTCTATGTCTCCACTCTCCCTCTGTCTGTCTGTCTGTCTGTGTCCATCTCCAGTTTTCTGTCAGTGTCAACAGACTTGAGGATCTTCTGATCAAACCAAACGTCGACAGACTGAATGAAGTTCAGCTCACATACGACTCCATGAGGAAAGGTACTCAGTTGTAATATTAGTGCTAGTATCGGTAGTACTCACTTGTAATATTAGTGCTATCGGAAGTATTTAATGAAGGCATACTGGGATATACTACAAACTGGAATCATAACTGTCTGAAATGAAAAGAAAAAAAGTTCAAACCAATGATTAATCAGAAACTATCATTTATTTGGTCTTTATTGATCTGTGATCAACACACTGCTGTGCACAAGGGAGAGAAACTCGTTTGAACTGGTTGAAACAGATTACAGATTACAGATTTTAAAACCGTTTCACTGGACAAACTGGTTTAAGGCAGATATCAACTGGTTCAAACTGGTTTGCTGTAGTTGCATGGTTGCAGGTGGTTTAAACTGGTTTAACAGTTATATACTTGCAGATACATTCAATTGAATCACTGTGTGAAACAGTGGGGATGAGGGTCAGCACCCAGGTCTAAGGCATTGGTGCTCGGCCGGTGGGCTGCACCCTCCAGGTGGGGAGTGAGTTGTTGCGGCAAGCAGAGGAGTTCAAGTATCTGGGGGCCTGAGTGAGGGAAAAATGGATTGTGAGATGGACTGGCGGTTTGGTGTGTGACAACAGTGATCGGACCTGTTGTGGTGAAGAAGTACCTGAGTCGGTAGTCAAAGCTCATCAGCCCGTCTACGTTCCAACCCTTAACTGTCTCCCAGAAGGAGCTGGATAGTGTTGCTGGGGAGAGGGACATCTGGAAAGCCCTCATAACCCTGCTGCCCTAGGGACCTGGCCACGGATAAGCGGAGGATGATGGATGGATGGGTGGATGGGTGGTTGGTTGGGTGGGTGGTTGGTTGGGTGGGTGGGTGCTGGAAACCTGAGACAAACTGGTAGAACCATGCTGGAACCAAATTGGTCTGTTGTGGTTGTCAGATTTATATTTTTGACCCTCTTCACTTTGTATTGTATTCCAGATGTTCTGAGGAAATCTCTGCAGTTTTTGAACAGCAGCAACATTCTGATGCAGAAACTCAGACAGCTGCAGAGAGCCGAGGCCCTCCAGAGGAGAGGAGGAGTACTGCAGAAGGAGAACGAGGAGGAGGAGGTAAACAATGCCACAGATTTAATGATATAAATATCATGTTTCAATGCGTTTAGAGGATTATTCACTCATAATCATTGATATATTTTAGATATTATCACTTATATATATATATATATATATATATATATATATAATATATCTGTACGATATATTATATCCTTGAGATATTATTTATATTATATATTGTCTCCATGTTTACAGCTGCCGGTTGGTCATCAAGAGGAACTGATGATAATTAATGAAAATTAGTGAAATATATTTACACAGATTCACCTTTCACACATGAATACATCTGGTGTGTTCGAGGCACAATGTGAATCTGTGGTTTCAGTCTGTAGTTTGTTGAAGTGATGAATGTTTGGAACGTCTTCTGTCCATTGGTGAAGTTGTAGGCAAGTAATCTACAAAATAAAGGTTCCTGTCAGACAATTTAACCTCAGGGAGGCTTTTAATTGGTCAAACAAACTAAACAACTCCTCACCTAGCTGCAGTGATATACAAGTGTCTTTCAGGTGTGTCTGTCCACTGTGACATCACTGATGGGCGTGGCCACACAAGCACATTTAAAGGAATACTTCATCCAAAACAAGATGATATAAAGTATTCAACTCCTGAGACTCTTTCTGGTCCCTGAAAACATTTGTGTATGAAGAAATCACTTTGGAAATTGGTTTTGTTTTGTAAAGTCATAGTTTAGTGAAAATCGTTATTGTAGTTAAGTTCCGATGTGTTGTCCTGACTCATAAGGATGTCCTGACTCATGTCCTGGCTCATAAGGATGTTCTGACTCATAAGGATGTCCTGACTCATGTCCTGACTCAGGAGGATTTCCTGACTCATGAGGATGTCCTGACTCATGAGGATGTCCTGACTCATGAGGATTTCCTGACTCATGGGGATGTCCTGACTCATGTCCTGTTTCAGGAGGATGTCCTGACTCAGGAGGATGTCCTGACTCATGTCCTGACTCATGAGGATGTCCTCACTCATGTCCTGACTCATGAGGATGTCCTGACTCATGAGGATGTCCTGACTCATGTCCTGACTCATGTCCTGACTCATGAGGATGTCCTGACTCATGTCCTGACTCATGAGGATGTCCTGACTCATGAGGATGTCCTGACTCATGTCCTGACTCATGTCCTGACTCATGAGGATGTCCTGACTCATGTCCTGACTCAGGAGGATGTCCTGACTCATGAGGATGTCTTAACTCATGGGGATGTTCTGACTCATGTCCTGACTCAGGAGGATGTCCTGACTCAGGAGGATGTCCTGACTCTCCTTCCCAGAGTTCCCAGTGCAGCAGTGGTGGGCAGTGCATGAGGATGTCCTGACTCATGTCCTGACTCATGAGGATGTCCTCACTCATGTCCTGACTCAGGAGGATGTCCTGACTCAGAAGGATGCCCTGACTCGTGGGATGTTCTGACTCATGTCCTGACTCAGGAGGATGTCCTGACTCATGAGGATGTCTTAACTCATGGGGATGTTCTGACTCATGGCCTGACTCAGGAGGATGTCCTGACTCAGGAGGATGTCCTGACTCTCCTTCCCAGAGTTCCCAGTGCAGCAGTGGTGGGCAGTGCATGAGGATGTCCTGACTCATGTCCTGACTCATGAGGATGTCCTCACTCATGTCCTGACTCAGGAGGATGTCCTGACTCAGAAGGATGCCCTGACTCGTGGGATGTTCCTACTCATGTCCTGACTCAGGAGGATGTCCTGACTCATGTCCTGACTCAGGCAGATGTCCTGACTCATGAGGATGTCTTGACTCATGGGGATGTTCTGACTCATGTCCTGACTCAGGAGGATGTCCTGACTCAGAAGGATGCCCTGACTCATAGGGATGTTCTGACTCATGTCCTGACTCAGGAGGATGTCCTGACTCATGTCCTGACTCATGAGGATGTCTTGACTCATGGGGATGTCCTCACTCATGTCCTGACTCAGGAGGATGTCCTGACTCAGAAGGATGTCCTGACTCAGAAGGATGTCCTGACTCATATGGATGTTCTGACTCATGTCCTGACTCATAAGGATGTCCTGACTTATGAGAATGTCCTGACTCATGAGGATGTCCTCACTCATGTCCTGACTCAGGAGGATGTCCTCACTCATGTCCTGACTCATGAGGATGTCCTCACTCATGTCCTGACTCAGGAGGATGTCCTGACTCAGAAGGATGTCCTGACTCATGGGTGTGTTCTGACTCATGTCCTGACTCAGGAGGATGTCCTGAATGGATACAAGACACTTTTGGAGGTGATAACTATATTTAGTTGATGTTGTGTTTGGGTGAACTACTCCTTTAACCTGAGGGGCCTCAGAGGAACTCTGATCAGGCTGCTATTGACTTTCTCATTGTTGAACCTGCTGCTGCTTCTCCTTCCCAGAGTTCCCAGTGCAGCAGTGGTGGGGCGTTGAGGCTGGAGAATCTGATGGAGGCGCTGCAGGATCGCAGGAGAAGGGTGGACCAGGGCATTAGGCTGCACCGCCTCCAGGAGGAGAACAGCATCTTGGTCTGCAGGAAAGAACCAGAGTCCAGTGAAGAGGGTCCTGAAGTAAGAGATGGATACAGCAGGTTTACAAGGACGTTTCACATTATTACAACTGTTCACATTTGATTTAACATCTTTAGTTCAATATGATGTGAAAACGAGATGACGTTATTAAGAATAAATTATATTAAGAAGGTGGGCTCACAGCGAGAGGGTCCCGGGTTCGATTCCCGGTTCGGGTTCTGTGTGGAGGTGTTCCTTCTGTGCTCCAGCCCCCATGCGACTCTGAATACAGGATAAGTGATAGACGATGGATGGATATTAAGAAGAGGGTCGATGACGGCGGTGTAGTGGGTACTGCTGCCTCACAGTGAGAGGGTTTGGACGTACCCTGCCTTCACCCGACGATGGGTATTAAGTTTAAATGTTAAGCAGATGTTTCTGAAAGAGAAACTCAAAGTTCCCACACTGTGTGTGACCCTGAAGTAGTGAAGCTGGTTAACTGTTGGTGAATGATGACGTTGTTTTTATGTAAATTCACTGTTTATACAAACAGAAATGTGTTCATGTTTTTAATGCTAATTACTTCTGTCTTCACTGTAGGACTGGAGGATCCTGGACCAGGACCTGCAATCTGGATCCACATCAGTTGTGAGGCCTGGATCCACATCAGATGTAAGGCCTGGATCCACATCAGAGCAAACCAGAAACATAAAGTCTGGATCCAGACCAGATCAGATGCCAAGATCAATAGCCAACCAGAGACTTAGAGACTTAGACCCTGGATCCATATCGGATGAGACCAAAATCTTGGAGTTAGGATACGGATTAGAGTTGAAGCCTGGATCTAAACCAGTGGTGACTAAAAACCTGCAGTCTCAATTCATATTAAACCTGATAGGTGGATCCAGATCAGACCTCAAAATAGATTCTAAATCAAAGGAGACCAGACCCCTGCAGCCTAGATCTAGACCTGTCTTGCAATCTAGATCTAGTTTGGAGGAGTGCAGAAACATGCTGCCAGAATGTAGATCAGAGGAGTCAGGACCTGGGTTAGATGGGAGGCCTGGATTCAGATCAGAGGAGTCAGGACCTGGATTAGATGGGAGGCCTGGATTCAGATCAGAGGAGTCCAGAGAACTTGAGTCAGGACCTGGATTAGATGGGAGGCCTGGATTCAGATCAGAGGAGTCTAGAGAACTTGAGTCAGGACCTGGATTAGATGGGAGGCCTGAATCCAGATCAGAAGAGCCGGGACTTGGATTAGATGGGAGGCCTGGATCCAGATCAGAGGAGCCAGGACCTGGATTAGATGGGAGGCCTGGATCCAGATCAGAGGAGTCAAGACCTGGATTAGACGGGAGGCCTGGATCCAGATCAGAGGAGTCAAGACCTGGATTAGATGGGAGGCCTGGATCCAGATCAGAGGAGCCAGGACCTGGATTAGATGGGAGGCCTGGATCCAGATCAGAGGAGCCAGGACCTGGATTAGATGGGAGGCCTGGATCCAGATCAGAGGAGTCAAGACCTGGATTAGACGGGAGGCCTGGATCCAGATCAGAGGAGTCAAGACCTGGATTAGATGGGAGGCCTGGATCCAGATCAGAGGAGTCAAGACCTGGATTAGACAGGAGGCCTGGATCCAGATCAGAGGAGTCAAGACCTGGATTAGACGGGAGGCCTGGATCCAGATCAGAGGAGTCAAGACCTGGATTAGACGGGAGGCCTGGATCCAGATCAGTGGAGTCGGGACCTGGATTAGATAGGAGGCCTGGATCCAGATCAGAGGAGCTGGGACCTGGATTAGACGGGAGGCCTGAATCCAGATCAGAAGAGCCGGGACCTGGATTAGACGGGAGGCCTGGATCCAGATCAGAGGAGCTGGGACCTGGATTAGATGGGAGGCCTGGATCCAGATCAGTGGAGTCGGGACCTGGATTAGACGGGAGGCCTGGATCCAGATCAGAGGAGTCGGGGCCTGGATTAGATGGGAGTCCTGGATCCAGATCAGAGGAGTCAGGACCTGGATTAGACGGGAGGCCTGGATCCAGATCAGAGGAGTCAGGACCTGGATTAGATGGGAGGCCTGGATTCAGATCAGAGGAGTCAGGACCTGGATTAGATGGGAGGCCTGGATTCAGATCAGAGGAGTCCAGAGAACTTGAGTCAGGACCTGGATTAGATGGGAGGCCTGGATTCAGATCAGAGGAGTCTAGAGAACTTGAGTCAGGACCTGGATTAGATGGGAGGCCTGAATCCAGATCAGAAGAGCCGGGACTTGGATTAGATGGGAGGCCTGGATCCAGATCAGAGGAGCCAGGACCTGGATTAGATGGGAGGCCTGGATCCAGATCAGAGGAGTCAAGACCTGGATTAGACGGGAGGCCTGGATCCAGATCAGAGGAGTCAAGACCTGGATTAGACGGGAGGCCTGGATCCAGATCAGAGGAGTCGGGACCTGGATTAGATGGGAGGCCTGGATCCAGATCAGAGGAGTCGGGACCTGGATTAGATGGGAGGCCTGGATCCAGATCAGAGGAGTCAGGACCTGGATTAGACGGGAGGCCTGGATCCAGATCAGAGGAGTCAAGACCTGGATTAGATGGGAGGCCTGGATCCAGATCAGAGGAGTCCAGACCTGGATTAGATGGGAGGCCTGGATCCAGATCAGTGGAGTCGGACCTGGATTAGAACGGGAGGCCTGGATCCAGATCAGAGGAGTCAGCCTGGATTAGATGGGAGTCCTGGATCCAGATCAGAGGAGTCAAGACCTGGATTAGACGGGAGGCCTGGATCCAGATCAGAGGAGTCAGGACCTGGATTAGATGGGAGGCCTGGATCCAGATCAGAGGAGTCAGAGTGACTGGATAGAACGTGTGTAGTGTGATCCTTAGATAGAACGTAGTCAGCCTGTGTTAGACGGGAGTGCCTGGTTAGATAGAACTTGTGGGCTGTGTTTAGATAGAACGTGGTGTGTGTGGTGGGTTTAGATAGAACGTTGTGTGTGCTGTGTATTCAGATAGAACGTGTGTGTGTGTGAGTGGTTTAGATAGAACGTTGTTGTGTGTGGTGGTCAGATAGAACGTTGTGTGTGTGTGTGTTCAGATAGAACGTCTGGTGTGGTGGTGTGTGTTTAGATAGAACGTTGTGTGTGTGTGTGTGTGTTTAGATAGAACGTTGTGTGTGTTTAGATAGAACGTTGTGTGTGTGTGTTTAGATAGAACGTTGTGTGTGTGTGTTTAGATAGAACGTTGTGTGTGTATGTTTAGATAGAACGTTGTGTGTGTGTATGTTTAGATAGAACGTTGTGTGTGTGTGTTTAGATAGAACGTTTGTGTGTGTGTGTGTTTAGATAGAACGTTTTGTGTGTGTGTGTGTGTGTTTAGATAGAACGTTGTGTGTGTGTGTTTAGATAGAACGTTGCGTGTGTGTGTGTGTTTAGATAGAACGTTGTGTGTGTGTGTGTTTAGATAGAACGTTGTGTGTGTGTGTGTTTAGATAGAACGTTTGTGTGTGTGTGTGTTTAGATAGAACGTTGTGTGTGTGTGTGTGTGTGTTTTAGATAGAACGTTGTGTGTGTGGTTTGTGAGTGTGTGTTTTAGATAGAACGTTGTGTGTGTGTGTGTGTTTAGATAGAACGTTGTGTGTGTG